>JARHVA010000496.1:4867500-5272850 GCA_037957365.1 Torreya grandis
TAATGGAGTGGATGAGTGTGGTTAGGACCTTGAATGGGATTACTTAGGTCCTATACACTATCCACTACCTCATATGAATGTTTTTAACTTCATAAAAATCCTCTATATTCTTGAGTGGTCATTTTATATCCTAAAACCTTATGCCTTCTCCTTTTAATGATTTGATTAGAAGTGTGATTTTAGTCCTACCTAGGTTGTAGTTACATTCTCCTCATTCTATTTTTATATGCTTAAATATCCACTAAGGGATGAAACTCATGTACTAAAAATAGACCTTTTATTTTTCATGTCTTATGATCCATTAAAATAATTATGCATTTCCATCCTTAACTTTGCCTAGATGAGTAGCATGTAGGTGATCTCTTTATCTTCTTGATTGGGTGAGGGGGTGAAACTTCTTCATGTGAGTGTCTTGGACCCTTTGAGATCATGGATACTTTGAGAAGATATCTCTAATTTCTTAATTTTCACTAATTTCCCCAAAATAGTGACTTCCATCACACAACACTAATTTCAAGCAAGCCAAAAAGAGTGGTTGTAGGTGCATACATAAAAGGGTTTGAGAAATGGAGTACCATCTTAGTTATTTTCATTCTACCTTGGTATTATGGAGGTTATGTGATCTCATCTCACAATCACCCTACTAAATCACTATTGTCTTAACCATTTGAACTTTTTTTCTTGCACAGTAAGAAGGATCCAACTGTATATGTTTATTTAGGCTGAGTCTCAACATTGATAAGTGAAAGAGGGAGATTCAGACATAGAATAGATCTAAATAGACCTTATAATTGCTTGACATTATTCATATGTTACCCTTTTGTTCTTCACTCTTTTTTATAATGTATATGGTGGTCTCTAACACTACCTCCTATAACTTACCTTATTTTTCCCTCATAGGTTGGTTGTATGTGGATATAGTGTTGGTATAGGTGTTTATTTGTGTTAGGCCTTCTTGACAGAGTTAAAGTCTCCCACATAGATGTTTTAGGTATCATTGATAATAACTCATACCTTGTACTTCTCATATGACACCTCACAGTCCTATGAAGCATAACTTTTCCTTAACTTTCTTTGCATGCCATGATTAGACTAGTTTAGGTGGTTGTAGGTGCATACAGTCTTATATGGGATAGTGATTGAAGTGGAGGTGTGAGGTGAATTTTTGGTGATTCCACCTTGAATGTCTCATAATCCATCTTGAGACTATTCATTTTCCTCTCTCACTTTATACCAAAACCTTGACTGTCTTCTCAAAATTCAGTCACCAAGGAGTTATAGACCCTAGTGTACAGACTAAGATAGTCCAAATGTGTCACCTAAGGTGGATTTTCTAAGATAACTTATGATGCTAATATATCACTGGGTTATCATTTAGAAATCATCATAATTATTCTCTTCTTACTTTTATTTATCCTTTAAGAGGCATCCTTAGTCACTTATTGGAATGCTTATTTGGATCTCTATTGTAGTAGGTCAAATGATTGACTATAGGTGATCATTAGTTCTTATAGCATGGTCTAAGACCTATATGAACCCATCCTCCTTAACCTTGTGACTCTTAAATGCTACAAGGTGAATCTAGGTACTTTTATATGATTTAGGCCTTGGGATGAAGGATATATGGATGGATAAGGGTGTTAATGGGGTGATAAGGAGGTTGAAGCATCAAAATAGGGGTGAATCATAGTAAAATGGTAGTGAAAATGGTGTGAAAAGATAGAGGTGTGGAAGATACATGGAATAGTACATGAGAGACCTCCTAAGATAGCCTACATAGACCTCAACACTCTAATAAACATATCTACATAAATATAACATTTTGAGAGCAAAGAAAGGACATACACAGTCCTAGAATGAAACCTATGAAACTTTGAAGATCCTTAGTTTTTGTAAAAGACCTTAAACTCTACTAAGATTGATAAGGTGAGTTTGGGAGATAAGATAGTTGTTCTAGGCCTGCTAAGGAGACTATGGGTGTCTAGAATCTTGTTTTTAGGGGCATGATGATGTTCTAACATCAATCTAACATATTTTTCATGTTCTTGAGCTAGATTTGGACTCTATAGATGCCATTAAGCCATGCAATAGTACACACCATATAGTGGCCTTCAAGTGTGCTTAAGCCCCCCTTTTCTTGAGATATTTTAAGATGTTAACAGAAATTAGACCTCCAACCTAAGTAAGGGGTCATGAGGGGACATGAAACACTTTATCAACCTTTCAACTTAGCCAAAAACTTATACAAAAAAACTCAAACACTTTGTTTATTACCCAAACTTTCCTATAGGCTACACAAGGAGCTAGTCTTGAAGGTTTACCATTTATATGATATCACACACGTGATAAAAGTGCTAAAATTAATATGGTATACCCCTTTAGGACCTAATGAAACAACATCAATCATTTGATTGAGAAAATAAGTCAAAAATTCACCAAAACTATTTAGTTGAAATTGCATTGTGCAGATGAGAAGGGCATATAAATTCCTTAACTTCTTAGGGAATATTCATAAAGATTGTGAGACCAATCCCCAAACAAATTCCCATTGGTAGAATCTACCTGAGTTTATTTTTTGGGAACCTTTGTAACCCCTTCTCTTTACTTTATTAGTATATTAGTTGTTATGGATGTATATGCTTTGTAAGTTGTCCTGTGAGTATTTTGTTTTATCCCACATTCATGGGAAGTAGTAGTTGCTTAGATTAGACTTAGTATATAAGTAATTTTTGACTCTAATAGAGGCATCTATGAATTTATTGTATTGAGCTTGCTTAAAGGAGGTTTCTCCCTTGAAGTGGCCTATGATCAATATAATCATTTTCATGCTTTTATTGATTATATAAATTTGTTATTTAACACATTATCATTAATTTATTATAGGAGGATCCTCTCATCTGGTATTAAATTACTTTCTAGGGCCAATTTTTTTCCCTTCAAAAATTCTTAACTCTATTCTACTGCATAATCCATTTAAGTATTTTTTCAAAAAGTCTTAACTCTATTCTACTACATAATTAATTTAAGTAATTATATGTATCACAATAATCTATTTTACATTAGGGTAAAAAATTGACCACATAATTATGGGAAGTGCTTGGGTTAAATCGCTAACACTCATTGTGAGGAGTACCATAGGAACCCCAAAGTAGATGGCCCATTAAGAGGACCTACCATTAAAATTTGTAATGGCCCCTTATCGATTGAGTAGTTCTCATCTGTGAAGAAAACTGAGAGCTATTATTGAGAGGTAAATTTATGGCTATAAAATTTCTAGAGAGTGGTACTCACTTATATGATATTGGTGGCTAGAGTGATATCTTTAAACCCTTAGGCAACCATTAAAACTTGGGGCCCACTTCTATCAGTTTTGGAATATTATCGTGGAGTATCAAAAAAATTATCATATCAAATCTTTGCATATTATCGATAGACTTACCATACCAATTTTAGCATATTACCAATAGAGTATCATAAAACTACCATATGATATCTTCACTAGAGTATTAGTAGACTTGTCATAACAATTTTAGCATATTACTAGTAGAGTATCAAAAACCTACCTTATTAAATTTTTAAACTTGTCATATCAATTTTAACATATTCCCAATAGACTTGTCTTATAGAACATAGTAACCATAAACAAAAAATATATCTTATTCTAGTCATGGTAGTAGCTCGAACAAGAGCAAAAAACATGGAAATTGAAATTACTACCCTCAAGACCCACATCTAAGATCTTGATGAAAAATTCTTGGCCTCAGTCTTCAACATACCACCATCAACAACAGATGGCATCTAGAGTACTCTTTAGACATCAGGGTTTCTTCTTCTATAAATTTCCATGGGTCAAAGCTTATTTTTCCTTGATTAAATAGTACAGATCTAAATGTATGGATCTATCAAGTAGAACAATATTTTAGTCTACATAATACTTTTGATTCCAACAAGGTCCTGCTTGCATCCTTTCACTTGGAACATAAAGCCCTTCAATGGTATCATTGGTATACCAAGGCTCATGATGATCCTGTATGGACCAATTTTTTCACCCTCATTTTATAATGGTTTAGCCCTAGTGCTTTTGATGACTTCACTAGAGCACTCATTAAACTTCACCAAATAATAACCATGAGAGAATATCAAATAAAATTTGAAAAATTGGCCAATCACATAGAGGGATTGTTTGATGAATTCTTTAGGAGTTACTTTTTTAGTGGACTAAAGGATGTGATTTTCTCAGAGGTAAAAATTTTCTAGCCCAACACAATGATGGAAGCCCTAGGGTTGACTAAGTTGGTAGAGGACAAGATCACAGCTCAGCAGCCATTTAAATCCAATTTTGTTCCATTCAAAAATACAACTCCATAATGATCTCAAATAATTCCAGCCCTCAGAATCACTCTTATCAAGCATTTGACTAAAGTAGAGATGTGATCCTATAAAGAAAAAGGACTATGTTATAATTATGATGACAAATTCAGTCAAGGACATAGATGTGTCAAAAAAAAGCTACCTACTAGGTGTGGATTATCTTCATAAAACTAAAGTTTTTGAAGATGATTAGCATATAATAGATCATCTAGAAGAAGCTCCACTGATTATGGAGCCTACTTCTTAGGAAGACCAACTAGATATATCTCTCCATGCCTTAGCAAGATTCACCACCCCACAAACCATGTGGTTCAAGGGTTACTTCAAGAAGCTCCCTCTCACAATACTCATTGATTTAGGTAGCACCCATAACTATTGTCAACCTGGAGCTGCACCCTATTCGAAGACGTGCACAAAAACGGCCAGTCCTCTATCCGGCTGAAACAATGGGATCTCCTCACGAGGGTGGGTGCCTCAACAGTGAGGAGAACCTCTAGAGAAGGCTAGTTCCTGTATGATGTATCAATTAGGATTCCTACTCTACACTGTGGACTACCATGGAAAAGGGAGAAGGAGAAACTTAAAGGGAAATCCTACCTAAAAGGGGGTGATACACCAAAACTATGATCCTACTCAGCTCAGAACCTTGAACACTGAGTGAACAATAGAGAAGGAATTCCTTAGACTTCAAATTAATCACTTGTGCATAAGTATTTCATGCAGAGGTTTGGTTCAATTACTAAAACCTGAGGGAAATGGTGGAGAGAGGTCTGATTAAAGACACTTTATAGCCACCTACATCCACTTGCAGTCTCAAAAAAGATAATGAAGAACACTTTAGCATGACCTGCACAAGGACAATACGACAACTAGGTACGAAACAGAAACTTGGGAAGGGAGAAAAACTCTACCACTTATGCAAATTACTAAAAAATATACACTATGCCAAGCTTGAAATCTGAAAGTACACTCCTGCTTATTGCTCGAAAAGGTTACACAACTCTTAATGGCAAAGTCTGGTCTAACCAAGAGAGATCCGATCCTTTTTTTTTTAACAAGGCTGAAAGCCATTATATAGGAAATTACAATAGGCCAAAGATATCCGTATAATCTTTAAGAGAAAAATTCAGCTTGGTTAACTCAATAAAATATATTTTTCCTATTTTTTGCATGAATTCCTTTTGTTTGATGAAGTGCTTGACCAATTAGTTAATTCCAAAAATAGAACAGTCAACCCCTATTTGAAACTAATGTTAACCTTCTGATGCATGCGTTGTAAGAAGACAAACAGGTCCTAAAATAATCAGTTAACTGAAACTTATACTGTTTGTTCAAAATAGATTCAGCATTTGAAAAATAGCTCCAACGTTTGCATGTGAATCTCCTATTTTTGGTCGTGTCTATTTCCAGTAGGACTCCACGTTCACTCATTCATCAGATTATCTATTTTTAATTCTCTTTTGCATCGTCAGCTAATTTTGGAATTTTTTGCTACCTTTTTATTCCAACAGTTACTTCCCGCGGCCTAAATTTGATGGCCTACGGGAAGTCACCGGCATTGTCACATTTTATTCAGAAAATGTCTACGGGCTTATGATGACGTGTTGAGCTTCTGAATGCCTTTTGGAATTGTCTTTGTTTTTTTCCATGGAATTTATTGCTTCAGACTTTGTATTGGTCAGCTTCATCTATTCTTGCAGCCTTTTGTTCTGCCGACTTCCGAATTCCTTCGGACTTTTTGTCCGAAGGAATTCCTTCAGACAAAAAGTCCGAAGGATTCTAACTTTACCTTTTATCTTTAATGTATAGCTGCGGCAGCCCAAGTGTTTTCAACCAGTCTTAGGTGGCATTCGCGTGGCATCCAGCCAGTCTGTGCGTCCTCCACGTGGCAGTCCACATTGGCAGCAGTCTGCGTGTCGTCCAAGTCTTTCGAAAGCTATTTTTTGTGGCCTTTTTGTTTGACTTAGTTAACCGATCCTATCCAAATTCCTTTGGACTTTTTGTCTGAAGGAATTCCTTTGGACAAAAAGTCCGAAGGAAATACCTTTGCCTTCTAGGTGCTCGTCCTGTTGCCTGCCTGAGTCCTGAGTGATTCGTAGATTTTGACTGAGCACGTAGAAAAGCTGAGTTGAGTCCGTAGAAATTGATTTAGTCTATAGAAAATTTCTTCCTTGCCTTTTTCAACTTTTCTAAATTTCCTCTAAGTGCTTTAAAAATTTCACAGAGTCCGTAGAAAATTTGACTGTTTGAGTGAGTCTGCAGATTTTCCTCTTCCTGCACAGTCCGTAGATTCAAGCCTGTAGAGTCCATAGAAACAGTAAAGGAAAACAATGAATTTTTCCTTCCTTGCTAGAGATGATAACTTTCTAAGTGTCAAAAAATCTGACTCGTGGAAGATTTGTCAACATTTTGGCGACTCAGCTGGGAAGCATGCCTGCTATGCTTGAGGACCCAGCGATGTATAAATGCTAGAATGAATCCCAGATGGTGAATCTGATCTCTGATTGAAATAATCTGCTCTGATCATTGCTGTAATAACCTCCTTCAAAATAAGAAGGGAAACACATGAAAGTGGAAAACTAACTAAAAGCAAATGTGCAAATAAGCACTTATTGAACAAAATTGAATCAAACTACTATGCTTTTACAGCACTTGGAGGAATGCAAAAACAACTAAAATAACCTAGTTAACCTTGATAAGGTACGATCCACCTGGATCAAATGGAAAATTCTTAAACTCACTCCTTTCGAGAGATGATACAATTTGCAAGGTAGGATATTTGTTAGTCATAACCTTTGATGAGTCAGCTACCTTGTCGACTAACTGTATTAGCACCTTCTTGAATGAGTCATCAATAGCAAACCAGTCACCAATAAAGATAAACTCACCAAGTATTTCCTGACTGTCCTCAGATTGCTTGTCATCTATCACCATGCCAAGTGATACCTCATTTATGCATGGTTTTTGAGTGGCTACGTCCTTCTTGTTGACTACTGCCAGTTCATCCAGCACTTCAAGGAGCTTTGAATATGCAACCCAATCTGTACTGGGATCTTGAATAGGTGGTTCTTTATCAAGCTACTTATAAATGTGCTCTTCAATAGCCAACATATCTGTACAAAGCTCTTCAATCTCTGGGAGAGGCTCAAGGTACAGTGGCCAATCATATTTTTGCTCCTCATTTTGGTCTATTTGAACTGAATCCACTGTCACGCTGTCTAAATTTTTCTCAATAGGAGATACCTGTAACTCATGTATGACTTCCATTTGTACCAGCACCTTTTGGAGTTCATCCACATCAAGATCAGTCTTCCCACTCTTAGTTATAATTGCATGCTCAATCACAACCTCAAGAGAAGTATCAATAGGAATTTCCTCAAATACTTCTGAAGCATCCTCCACACGTTCTACAAGGACCTGACATGTAGCTGCAACCTCTTTCTCAATACTCCGAAGAACAGGATCTTCCTGAGGAAGGGCGATGGCAGGAGGGTGATGAAATTCACTTGTTTGAGAGGGAAAATGAAGCATGGGAGATTGATCATTATCGGATTTTGGAATCTTGAGGGAAAAGGAATCATCTAGGGAGTTTGGGAAGGAGAAATTCTTAAAAACCTCTGTATTCTGTTCTTTCCACTTGGCCATTACCTCATCAAAGTTTGGACCTTGTTTGTCCTTCTGGACAACCTGAGCTTGAGAGATGATTGGTGAGGAAATGATGGGACTATAGGAAGGTCTAGTCTCATAAATAGCCACTTGAATAGGATTTTGATTATGCTCTTGACTCCAACTAGGAAGCTCCCTTGGCACATGTTGGGCATGGTGAAGAGCTTCATAAGAATAAGAAGCACCATAGCCTTTTGTAGACAATTCTTTTAACTCAATTCTCTGCCTTTCCCAAGCATCCATCTTTTCTAATGCAAGAATACATAGTCCATTTATCTCTTCTGGATCATTAGACGCATTTCAAAATAGACCATTTATTTCCTCATACTGAGAGTTAGAACAAACCTTTCTTGCATATGCCAGTATTTTGAGCTCTATTTCATTCATTTTTTCTTGAAGGTGATACTGCTCATATGTGACGTCATAACCATATGGGGAAGATGAAATCTGATCCTGAGACTGATATGGATTACCAGGTAGGTAAGAGTCATGTTCTTGACAATAAGGATCATGAAAAACTTGATAAGGCTCCACATAGCTTTGATAATAACCTTGATTAGGCTCATAGATATCATGACCAGGCTGGTATGATCCATCATTAGGCTGACAAGGAAACACAACATAGGAATTCTCTCCATACATAGCCATCAAAATTCATCTGTAATAATAAAAATAGACTTACATGGAAGCTGTCCTGAACTATTAGAAATAACTGCTTGAGTTTGGAGTCACCGAATACTTCTTGAAGAACACTGTTGTAACTGCAAAAACTGTGATTTCACAAAAACCAGGAAAAATGGGTCCCACTGGGCGTGCCAAAAACTGTTGTCAACCTGGAGCTGCACCCTATTTGAAGATGTGCACAAAAATGGCCAGTCCTCTATCCAGCTAAAATAACGGGATCTCCTTACGAGGGTGGGTGCCTCAACAATGAGGAGAACCTCTAGAGAAGGTTAGTTCCTGTATGATGTATCAATTAATATTCTTACTCTACGCTGCGGACTACCATGGAAAAGGGAGAAGGAGAAACTTAAAGAGAAATCCTACCTAAAAGGGGGTGATACACCAGAACTATGATCCTACTCAGCTCGAAACCTTGAACACTGAGCGAACAATAGAGAAGGAAGACCTTAGACTTCAAATTAATCACTTGTGCATAAGTATTTCATGTAGAGGTTCGGTTCAATTACTAAAACCTGAGGGAAATGGTGGAGAGAGGTCTGATTAAAGACACTTTACAGCCGCCTACATCCACTTGCAGTCTCAGCAAAAGACAATGAAGAACACTTTAGCATGACCTGCACAAGGACAATACAACAACTAGGTACAAAACAAAAACTTGGGAAGGGAGAAAAACTCTACCACTTATGCAAATTACTAAAATAATATACACTATGCCAAGCTTGAAATCTGAAAGTACACTCTTGCTTATTGCTCGAAAAGGTTACACAACTCTTAATGGCAGAGTCTGGTCTAACCAAGAGAGATCCGATCCATTTTTTTTTTAACAAGGCTGAAAGCCATTATATAGGAAATTACAATAGGCCAAAGATAGCCGTATAATCTTTAAGAGAAAAATTCAGCTTGGTTAACTCAATAAAATATATTTTTCCTATTTTTTGCATGAATTCCTTTTGTTTGATGAAGCGCTTGACCAATTAGTTAATTCCAAAAATGGAACAGTCAACCCCTGTTTGAAACTAATGTTAACCTTCTAATGCATGCGCTGTAAGAAGACAAACAGGTCCTAAAATAATCAGTTAACTGAAACTTATACTGTTTGTTCAAAATAGATTCAGCATTTGAAAAATAGCTCCAATGTTTGCATGTGAATCTCCTATTTCTGGCCGTGTCTATTTCTAGTAGGACTCCACGTTCACTCATTCATCGAATTATCTATTTTTAATTCTCTTTTGCACCATCGGCTAATTTTGGAATTTTTTGCTACCTTTTTATTCCAACGGTTACTTCCCGCGGCCTAAATTTGATGGCCTACGGGAAGTCACCAGCATTGTCACGTTTTATTCAAAAAATGTCTACGGGCTTATGATGACATGTTGAGCTTCCAAATGCCTTTTGGAATTGTCTTTGTTTTTTTTGCAAACTTTATTGCTTTAGACTTTGTATTGGTCAGCTTCATCTATTCTTACAGCCTTTTGTTCTGCCGACTTCCGAATTCCTTCGGACTTTTTGTCCGAAGGAATTCCTTCAGACAAAAAGTCTGAAGGATTCTAACTTTGCTTTTTATCTTTAATGTATAGCTACAGCAGCCCAAGTGTTTTCAACCAGTCTTAGGTGGCATCCGCGTGGCGTCCAGCCAGTCTGTGTGTCCTCCACGTGGCAGTCCATGTTGGCAGCAGTCTGCGTGTCGTCCAAGTCCTTCAAAAGCTATTTTTTGTGGCCTTTTTGTTTGACTTAGTTAATTGATCCTATCCAAATTCCTTCAGACTTTTTGTCTAAAGGAATTCCTTCGGACAAAAAGTTTGAAGGAAATACCTTTGCCTTCTAGGTGCTCATCCTATTGCCTGCCCGAGTCCTGAGTGATTCGTAGATTTTGACTAAGCACGTAGAAAAGCTGAGTTGAGTCCATAGAAATTGATTTAGTCTATAGAAAATTTCTTCCTTGCCTTTTGCAAATTTTTTGAATTTCCTCTAAGTGCTTTACAAATTTCACTAAGTCCGTAGAAAATTTAACTATTTGAGTGAGTTTGCAGATTTTCCTCTTCCTGCACAGTCCATAGATTCAAGCCTACAGAGTCTGTAGAAATAGTAAAGGAAAATAATGAATTTTTCCTTCCTTGCTAGAGATGATAACTTTCTAAGTGTCAAAAAATCTGACTCGTGGAAGATTTGTCAACAATAACTTCATTGACCCTTGAATTTCTAAATAGGTTGATTATTTTATCCATCCTTACTCCAGCTTTGAAGTCATGATTGCTAATAGGGGCACATTAACTTGTAAAGGGAGGTTTTATAATATATGTATCTCTATTGGAGATTATAACTTATGATTTGACATGTTTTCCTTACCCTTAGATGGTTATGATGTTGTTTTAGTAGCCTAGTGGTTATGAACCCTTGGACCCATCTTATGAGATTTTGTTAAACTTTGGATGCAGTTTTTAGATAATGGGCAAAAACACACATTAAAAGGCTTAAAAACAAGATCTCTCAACATCATAAATTCACATTTCGTGGAAAATATTCTTAAGAATAATTCACATGACATCATTTCCTAGCTCCATTCCATTCAAATGCAACCATCAACGGTCTCTACTACTCCTGATCTACAAACCATTATGTAGAGGTATGTAGGTCTCTTTGCCAAACTAGTGAGATTTCCACCTTCACATCTAGAGGACCACCATATTTAGCACCTTCTTGGAAACATTCCTCCTAACATCAAGCCTTACCACTACCCATTTTAATAAAATACTGAGACCAAGATTCTCATTTGAGACTTACTAAAGCAAGGCATTATTCATCTCAGTACCAACCCATATTATTCCCCAATTTTTATTGTATAGAAAAAAGATGGGTCATGGCACCTCTACATTAACTTTCATGCACTTAATCACATCATATTAAATGATAAGTTCCTACTCCCTATTATTGATGACCTTCATGGCACTCATTTTCTTTCCAAGTTGGATCTCCACTCTAGATATCACCAGATCTAGCTTCATGAGGATGATATCCCTAAGATATCTTTTTGCACACATGATGGCCACTATGAGTTTTTCATCATTCCCTTTGCCCTCACTAATTCTCCTTCAACATTATAGGAATTTATAAATAAAATATTTTATCCCTACCTACATAAATTCATTTTTATTTTCTTCGATGATATCCTCATCTATAGTAAAACATGGTCTAAACATCTCCAACATCTAGATCTCACACTATAACTTTTCTTTGATCATAATCTCTATGTAAAATATCCCAAATTTAATTTTAGCTAAGATAAAGTGGAGTATCTTGGGTATATTATTTCAGCCCAAGGGTTTCAGGTGGATCTTAAAAATATAGTTGCCATGACAAATTGACCTCATCCTCAGACACTCAAGAGCCTTCACTATTTTTTAGGGCTCATCAAATACTATCATAAGTTTGTCAAGGATTATGAGAATATTGTGGATCCACTGATATCTATGTCTAAAAAGGATTCTTTTACATAGACATAATATGTTGAGTGTGCATTTTAAAAATAAAACAAACTATGTGTACTACCCATATTCTAGCTATGCCAAATTTTATCAAGACCTTCACTATAGAGAGTGATGCTTGTAGAAATGGACTTGGTGTTGTTTTATTCCAAGGACACCCCATTACATTCACCAAAAAATCCCTTTTTGGTAAAAATTTATTACTCTCTACTTATGAGAAGCAAATGATGGCCATTTTGCATGCAGTATAGAAGTGGCAGTCATACCTACTAGGGAATCATTTTTACATCAAAAATAATCACGAGATTCTAAAATATTTTTTTGAAAAATGGGTCTCTACCCCATCACAACATAAATGGGTCAAAAAACTCATGGGTTATGACTATGAGATCACTTACAAGAAGGGAAAGGAAAATATTTTGGTTGATACTCTGTCTCGCACATTTATAGGCCAAGCTTCCCTTTTAGCTATTTCCATGCCTATTCTAAATTGGTTGGAAATTTTATAACAAGGGTATGTCAATGACTCCTTGTTATCTCAAATAATTCAATATTTTACCACTAACCCCTCTACATTACCACATTATTCTTGGGATGGTACTTCTCTATAATACAAGGGTTGTATGGTGCTTTCCTAGAGCATAGATCTTCAGTAGGTTGTATTTTATGAGCTCCATACTTTTCCATCGATAGGGAACTCTGGGTTTCTCAAAAATTATGAGGGGGGATGTCAAAACTTATTTTTTAAGGGAATGAAAAAGACAATTCAATATATGGTGGTTGAATGTGATACATGCCAATGCAACAAGGGTGAAACCATACTCATTTTTGGGTTGCTCAAACCCTTGCCCATCTCTACCAATATTTGGATAGATATTTCAATGGATTTCATTAAGGGGCTCCCTAATTTAGAGGTAAAATATTGATTTTGGTTATGATTTATTGCTTCTCCAAATATAGTCATTTTTAAGCCCTCAGCCATCCCTATACCACCTCCACAGTCACAAATTTTCTTGGACCAAATTTTCCATCTTCATGGCATCCCTTCTTCCATTATATCAGATTTTAATGTAACCTTCACCATCCATTTTTGGATAGAACTATTTTTTTGCACTGGCACCCAATTGAAGATGAGTTTTGGGTATCATCCACAAACATATGGCTAGACTAAAATTGTCAACAAATGCTTGGAAAATTTCCTTTATTACTTCATGTTAGAATAAAAAATAAGTGGAAAAAGTGGTTTCCTCTCACTAAATGGTGGTATAATACCTCCTACCATACTTCAACTAAAAATACTCTATATGAAGTAGTCTATGGCCAAGCACCACTAGTGCCCCTTCCATACACCCCTAGTAGTTCACTAGTTCAAGTGATCAACATGTTTTTCTGGACCTAAGATTGGATTCTTAGCATCCTATGGGACAATCTTCATATGGAAAAAAATAGAATAAAACCAGTTTATCAGCACCATTTTGAGTGCACCTTTTAAGTAGGTGATATGGTTTTTCTTCACTTGTAGGCATACAAGTAATCCTCCCTAAAACTCAAAGGGCATCATAATATGGCTCCTAAGTTCTATAGGCCATATAAGGTTCTCCAGAAGATTGGGTTAGTTGCTTATAATTTGGATCTCCCACCTTCATCTGAGTTCATCCAATATTTCATGGTTCTTGTTTGAATAAAGTTATTGGCACAAACATCATATTGCAAACTATTTTACCAGAACTTGATAATGAAGGATCCATCTTTCTTAAACTAGAAGCAATATTGGATAGGTGCACATGTAAAATTCACTCCCACTCCATCACAAATTTATTTATTTAGTGGAATGGAATGCAACCAGAAGATGCAACATGGGAACCATTATTTCATATTTAACACTAATTCCCACATCTAAAGCTTTGAGGACAAAGATTTTTTAAAGAGGGAAGGGATGTTAAGAACCTGTGTGACCCCTTCTCTTTACTTTAATAATATATTAGTTTATATGAATGCATATGTTTTTTAAGTCATCCCATGAGTATTTTTTTATCCCACATTCATGGGAAGTAGTAGTTTCTTAGATTAGACTTAGTATATAAGTAAATGTTGAGGCTAATAGAGGCATCCACAAATTTATTTTATTGATTTTGCTCAAAAGAAGTTGTCCTTTTTAAGTGGCCTATAATTAATATAATCATTTTAGTGATTTTTTTAATTATATAAATATGTTATTCCATGCATTGTCATTAATTTTTTGTAGGAGGATCCTCTCAATATTTTATCTGGTCATGAGCTTGAGCTCTCATTCTCTCTCCTCTATAAGGTACAATCATGAACTTGAGGAGTTGTTTGAGCTTGTAAAGAAGGTTGATGAAATGTAGGACTATTTTTTAGATTTTTTAGCATCCATTCCCCATGAAACTTTGTAAAAACACCTATCAAGACTTCATATTCAACCTATGATCCTCCTCTGTATGGTATAGTCAGTACAATTTCATACGAGTGTAGAAAACTCTGAAAAATATCTAATTTTCCACCATTTTGTCCATATTTCAATATTTTTAATTCCATTTTAGGGAAAAATGGGAAGAATCACGAGTTAATAAACATTTCCAAGCAAGATAAAATGCAAGAATAAAGTGGAGAAGCCACATATTAGCACATGGGACCCACTTGGCTAGTGGAAATAGTGTGAGTGGGTTTCAAAAAGGATTTCAAGGCTTATAAAATTCATAGCGGGAGCATGTAACATGGATAAGACCATTTTATGACCCCCTTTAATGTAATTAATCAATACATTTCCAATTCCTAAATTTTTATAAGGTAAATGGGCTTAGATGAAGTGGTTTGAGGGGTGTTTGATGGCTTAAGAGGGGTATTGAAGGTGTTAAATAGGCTTAGAGGAATATATCATGGATAATGGAATTTGAACACACTATAATATTCATCTCATATCCTCCAACATTGTTAAAACATCTTCACTTTACTCAAAATGTCCATACACTCCTCAAATAGGGATAAAGTACTCATTGACTTTTAGGACCTTTTGAAAACCATCTTTCTCATTCAAATACCACTATAACACCTAAGACATCACCACAAGGATAGATACACTTATAAAATAATGTATTAGGTATGAAATAATGACATATCATGACACTCCTAATCAAGATTATAAGACTCTCAACAGGACAAGGATGATATGACTATGCCAAGAATCATCATAAGTAGGCTAAGGTGGTGGTCACCAAAAAATTTTGATATCAACAATTGACATTTGGCCTATGAGGCCAAAATGTTAACATTTCTAGTGACTCTAAGGGGTGACCAGTGTGCTAGTCAAGAAAACTTAGAATATGCTATGGTTAAATTCCAAAGATGCTCTTGATGGCTTTAACAAATGAAACATGATTGCACAAGGATTATACCTTACTAATTTGCACCAAGGGCACTTTTTGGACTTATAGAAATAATAAGACACATAAGGAAACAAAAACAAAGCAAATTAACATTAAGAAGCATAACCAATAGCTAAGAATAAATAAGGTAAGGAACTAAGGCAATAAGATAACTACCTATAACTTGTGTGACACACTTATTGAACCAAACAACAAACTACTAAAAAACTAACCTAAATTTGACTTCTTTCCCTTAGGATCAAATGGGAATGTCCTCTGATCATTTTTTTACCATGATGTGTGGTGTATATATGATTATTTAGGTCTAATCATATTTTGATCACTATGTCACAAATTCCATCTATAGTTGGGAACATTATCATTCTCATGGTTTCTTCAAAGAGTGGTTGGACCTTCTAGGTCCATGCCTAGATGCATGGGTTAAGTATGAGAATAAATAAACCAATCATATTCTTCCCATATTCTTATAATTTGTATAATCAATCTCATTTTTTCCTTAGTCATGGGTGTAATCTAATTATACCCATTAGACTCAAATTGGTCAGCAACCAAAATATCCTTAACAAGATCCTTTTCAAACTTTGATTGGTGTAGAGGTGGGGTGTCTAAGCTCAAGTAAAAATCTTCTAAATCCTCCTATAAATACATCTCATCATGATAAATGGACAAATCATAGGGGTCACTTTCGTTCTCACATTTTGCTTGTAAAACATCTTGTTGATCACTCACATCCAAATATTTGGCATGGTCAAAGAAAATTTCTTGGTCTATTGTAGATTGTTTATCTTCAATGGAGAAAGGTAGCTCCTCAACCCATTGAAGTTCCAATTCATTTTGCCTTAGTACTTCTTGATTTGCATTGTCTTCTCCACTTGTAACATCAACTTGTTGTATTGATACATCATTCAAGTCTACCACACTAATTTATTCTGTCTCACTCAAGAATTAAAGGTATAAATACTACCAAGGATCATCCAATTGATTTATGACCTTAGTCTCAATAGTACCCTCATGAAGGTTATCTTATTGATTATCTCCTAGGGAAGGAGTTACTTGTGTCTTTACATTACATCTACCCCATATCATCTATGTTTTACTCATGTTCAAATTCTAATCCATTAAGATGAATAGGGGTTCCAATTATAATTTATTATTCATAGACACTTGATGTGTCCTCTGCAAGGTGGTCTTGGAATTTTGTTATAGGTGTGACATTATCAATTTTTTAAAGGACTACCCCTTTATTGACAAACCTTAATAGTTTATCCATCATGTTTGGATGATCTAATTTTGATCTTAATGTACTTGGCTCCCTTCCAAGAGAGGATGGGGTGGGAGGGCATTGCATTTCACTAGGTTGCTTGATACTTGCAAGAATATCCTCCCAACTACATATCTTAAAGGATTTTTTGGGAAGATCTTGGGGAAGGGGAGGAATTTTTTTTACTAAGCCTCTTTAATTATCCCTTATCCACTCTTGATTATTTTCCTCTAGGTATGATATACCTTGGTTTTCTTAAACAATTTGAACTTGAGGAATAGGCAAATAAATTGACAAGTTTGAGAAACCTCCTAACTGGATATAACTACCCCTCTTGTTTACTTTAAGAGTCTCCCTCAAACTAGGGAATGTCTTTGGAGTGGCTTCTAGGACATCATCTATTTCTTGTTTTGGGGTGAGCATGAGAGAAGAGTATTACTCAAATGTTAGACCATGAAGAATTTGAAAATGGGTAGAATGAACTTAAGAAATAATAGGTGAAGAACTGATAGGTGTATGCTTCCCTCTAACCTCCAATTTCCTATCTATGAGTTGTTGGTCATGTACTACCATTTACAATAGACTTGGTATAGAATAGGATTGAATTGAGATATAACATGATGGTTGATGTTGTTTGGGTTAGATTTTTTGGCTCTTCCATCTAAAATTTTCAATTTTTAACTACAAATGATCAATATTTGGTGTAGATTAACTACAAGGAGTAGTAGTTTGGTAGTAATATAGATCATAAGGGTGATAAGGTTACCATGGAGGTGAAGTCTCAAAATAAGGTGGATAGTCTTATTAGTATTGTGGCCCATTGTAAGGTTGGCAAGGTGATGCAGGGGCATCCCATTAGGACCCCAAAAATGATCCATTTTTTTTAGTTGGTTTAGTAGGCATTTTATATTTTATATAGGTCATAAGTATTTCAATTTTGGATTCTTTATAGTCTATATATTCATATATTTTGAATTTAGATATTTCTTACCAAAATCTCCTTCTAGAGAAATTTGAATTTTGCAAGCCTTTTATAAGGACTTTTAATAAATTGTGAAGGAGGTAGATGTGTCAAACCATGTTTAGGGGTTTTGGCATTGCAATAGGTCCATAAAATTTCATGTTTCTATTATATTGGCTCTAGACACTTTGTTTTTATGTGAAAATCAAGAAAATGTATGAAAACAACATACCTCTATGTGGGAAAAGAAGGAAAGATTTAGTTATGCACTTTTGTAGGAGATAGAAGTCAATTTTATATTATAGGATAAGGTTCCACTAAAATTTTATGAAATAAGGAATGTAATTTTGAAGTTATGGTATGAAGGGGAATGTTCAAACCCCTATTTTGAATAAACTTAGACCCTATTTTGAGGTCAATAGTTACTATTGGTAATTACATGCGATGTGGTTAGAAGAATGAAAAAGAATTTGTTTTCAATTATGTTTGTATACTAATTATATATATATATATATATATATATATATATATATATATATTTAAAGGACAATGGAAAGAAATAAATATGTTAAGAGATTGCTAATACATACTCTATTTTGTGTTATCTAGTGTGTTTTAAAACTATGATTTCAAGATTGATAGTTAAATGAAATATGATAATGGTTTTTAAATGTTATTAATATATTATGGAGTGTGTTTTATAATTATAATTATCAAATTAAAGATAATCATATGATCTAGTATGCAGACAAATCACAAACAAGCTTGTAAACCCTTGTGTTGGGTTGAGTGTTTTATCAAGTGACTATGTTTTGGATTTGTGTACAAAGTGATATTGAATATTGAATAAAAAAATTATTGAGGTATATTAAAGTGTTTGGGATTTATAATTTTCAAAATATATTGTATAAATAATTATATGTTCAGGCAGATGCTACTAAAACCTTATTTTCCTATAGTTTGTTTGTGGTCATAGTGGATCGACCATTGAACTTTTGAAAGGATATGATCAAAGGTAATGTGTTGAAAATTATTTTAATGTTTTTTTAATATTATTTAATTCCATTTAAAATTTAAAAAATCTCTATTTTTATCAATAAAAAGTATGAGTTTTATAACATAGTCACAGGCATGTAGTTATGTTGTTTCTTGCATAATCAAGTGCAAATATGCTTTGAAATGTGTAACAGTTGGTTGGAAGAGTGGATAAACTAATTTAATAATGTATTATATATATATATACAATAAATTATTAAATATATATATATACCTTAATAATCAAATTTTAAGCGTTTAAACCTTTCTAGACCTTATAAAGTGAATTTTAACTAGTCTCAGGCTATGACAGTCTTGGTAAACCCTAAACCTAGGGTTGTACAAGTTTAAGGAGACTCCACTATCCATTTTTACTAAAAATTTGTGGGAAGATTAGTAATAAGGTATGTGAAAATATTTTATATTTTATTTTGTGTGTTTATATGTATAAGTATGGATTTTGAATACTATTTGTATAAGGAACCCTGACAGACCTAATTAGAGAAAATAGTAAGAAAAATATGTTTCATAAAGTGACTTAGAGACTGAGTGTGATTATGAAACTTTCAAGATATTCATATAATGTAAAATTGTATCTAAAATAAGTGTCATATTTTAATTTAGTGAAGGTACAAATCTATACCAAGCTATAAATTCCATAAATAGGACTACAAGGAATGGTTAAAAGCATAACAGAGTTGTAAAAGGATGTCTTAATGTATTATATAAGGTTTTAAGTGATAATAAAGGTTAAAATATATTTTAAGGATCATATTAAGGTGAAAATAAAAAATTTCCATTGTGATTAACATTGATATCCATAGAATGCATGACTAGTTCATAAGTGTGTATGAATATGCTATGATTACTATGTGTTTCAAACACTAATATGGTTGGGTTAAGAAATGTGAATGATTATATGTGTGTTAATTAAATACAAATATTAAACCAAGTTGTGTTCAATTGGTAACAAGGAAAGACTACTATTGGTTGAGAGAAAATTGAGTAGGATTATAAGCAAGTGAATGTAAAATAAAGCTCTGCATCATTTATGATATCAGAGCATCAAGATTATTTGGGAAGATAAAGGATAATAGCAAGCATGAAAAGTTACTTGTTACTTTTCTTTTTATTTTTAGTTTTTATTTTATGTGTTGAAGAGTGCATGAAGGTTAATAAAATTTGGTAGCATTCTTACAACCAAATGTGGCTTATTGATCAAGCTAACTATTAACAAGCTCAAGTGAGAGAGAGGCTCATAAATAGAGATCAAGAGAGAGAAAGAGTATTATAGGTAGGATAAGAGAAGAAGTCCCAAGTGAGGACAAGAAGAGAGACCCATTTGAGGTCAAGAGAGAAAGAAGATATACCAAGTGAATGGTGAAGATGTGAAAAGAGAGTGAAGGCTTATCAGAAACAGGTATAGGTCTAGGTGAGGCCAAAGAGTTGATATACATCTTCAAGGAGATGAGGAAGGAGAGAGGTAAGAAAAAACATGGAATAGTGGATGAGAGAATATACCACAAGAATAATATGGTGCAAGATGACACCAAGCAAAGAATAGAGATGGTTGAGATGAGGTAGTAAATGGATAGGATGCTAGTCATGCTAAAATAGATAAGTGAAATAAGAATCCCACATGTTGGATGGGCGATGAGGAAGAAGCCACTCAATTGTCCAATCAAACTATTGATGAAGAGAATAAATTTACAAGCAAAGAGAGAGGAGAGAGAGAAAAAATAAGTTGATATGCAAGAAACTAAAGAATGAAATGAAGAGATACAAGATGAGGATGAAAGAAGAGGAAGAGCAACACCTTGATGTGGATGAGGTGAGTTTGAGTGAAGCAAAAGAGAAAAATTGTAGCTAGCAAAGTGTTGAGCATGACAAAGAAGATTAAGATCAATTAGAAGGCCTTATTAAAGGCTTGGATAAATGAATGCAATCACATGAAGAAGGTATGCAAACTAATTTTGTGTTTATATATGAAACTTCAAAATAGTTAGAAAGATAATTAGAAGCCATATAAAAGGCTTTGTAAGGTGAAGTGATAGAGAATGAAGAGAAAAAAGTGTAGGTTGTAGAAATTTAACTTCCCATGAATTAGGGGAAAGAGTATGGAGAAGCAATGATAAAAACAACACAGTAGGTTGAAGATGTGAAGCCTTATGGAGGCTTGAATTTTATTGAGACAACAATTAGGAAAGAGATTGTTTTTATATCAGTGGTAGGTATGAAGATGGAAGTAGAAGAATATGCAAGTAAAAAAGTTATAATAGTATATTGGGGCATCTATATCCCACATGATAAAAGTAAATAAGAAGAAGAGAGTGTACATGGAGTGCTAGTTGTCGATGCAAGCAAAAAAGGACATGAAATAAGTACGATAATGTTTGACTGAGACAATCATGAGAGGAGAAGTGAGTAGTTGAAGCATGTAGAGATAGGAGCAGTAGAGGATGATCTAAGAGATATGAATTAGAAAAGATGAAATAAGCATAGAAATCCATTGGATCTCAATTTCTATCTTTCTTGGGAGTATGATATAGGGGCATCCCATGAGGACCCTAAAATTGATCCATTTTTGTTTTCAGCTAGTTTATCAGGTGTTTTATAGTTTCTAGAGGTTATAGGTAGTCAAATTGTGGAGTCTTGATAGTTTATATGTTCATAGATTTTGAATTTGGATATTTCCCACCAAAATCTCCAACTATATAAATTTGAATTTTATAAGCCTTTTATAAGGACTTTTAAGCAATTGTGAAGGAGGTAGATGTGTCAAACCATGTTTAGGGGTCTTGGAATTACAATAGGTCCATAAAATGTCATGTTCCTAGTATCTTGGCTTTAGACACTTTGTTCTTATGTGAAAATTAATAAAATGTATGAAAACAACAGACCTCTACATGGGAAAAGAAGGAAAGATTCAGATATGCAATTTTGTAGGAGATAGAAGTTAGTTTTAGATTGTAGGAAAAAGTTCCATTCAAATGAGATGAAATAAGGAATGTAATTGTGAATTTATGGTATGAAGTGGAATGTTGAAACCCCTATTTTAAATGAATGTATACCCTATTTTGAAGTCAGTAGCTATTTTTGGTAATTGCATGTGATGTGGTTGGAATAATGAAAAAGGATTTTTTTTTAAGTATGTTTTTAGAATGATAAAATGTATGACTAAAGAGAGATATTTTGAAAGGATAATGGTAAGAAATAACTCTGCTAAACAGATTGCTAATATAGACTTTGTTTTGTGTTATCTGGTGTGTTTTAAAATTATGATTTCAAGATTGATAGTCAAATGAAATATGAAAATGGTTTTTAAATGCTATTAAAATATTATCGAGTGTATTTTGGAACTAAAATTATAAAATTAAAGATAACCATATGATCTTGTATGAAGATAGATTACAAATAGGCTTGCAGACCGCTGTGTTGGGCTGAGTGCTTTGTCAAGTGACTATGTTTTGGTTTTGTGTACAAAGTGATATTGAATATTGAATAAAATAATTATTGAGGTATCTTGAAGTGGTTAGGATTTATAATTTTCAAAATATATTGTATAAATAATTATATGTTTAGGTAGATGCTACTAAAACCCTATTTTCTTGTAGTTTGTTTGTGGTCACAATGGACTGAGCATTGAAATTTTGAAAGGATATGATAAAAGGTAATGGGTTGAAAAGTATTTAAATTTTTTTTAAGTGTATTTAATTCCATTTAATGTGGATATATTCTCTAGTTTGATCAAGAACAAGTATGAGTTGTATAACCTAGCCACAGACTTGTAGTTATGTTGTTTCATGCACAGTCAAGTGCAAATATGCTTTGAAATGTGTAATAGTTGGTTGGAAGAGTGGATACATTTATTGAATAAGGTGTTATAGTTATATATATACCTTAATCTAATTTTAATATTTTAAACCTTTCCAAACCTTAGAAAGTGAATTTTAACTAGTCTTGGGCTATGGCAATCTTGGTAAACCCTAAACCTAGGGTTTTGTAAGTTTAAGGAGATTCCACCATCCATTTTTATTAAAAATTTATGGGAATATTAGGAAAAAGGTATATTAAAATATTTTAGATTTTATTTTTTGTGTTTATATGTGTAAGTATGGATTTTGAAGACTATTTGTATAAGGAACCCTGGTAGACCTAATTGGAGAAAATAGTGAGCAAAATATGTCTAGTAAAGTGACTTAGAGACTGAGTGTGATTATGAAACTTTGAGGATAGTCATATAATAGAATATTTTATCTGAAATAAGTGTTAGATTTAAATTTTATGAAGTTACAAATATGTAACAATCGATAAAGTCCATAAATAGGGCTACAAGGAATGGTTAAAAGCATAGTAGAGTTATAAAAGGATGTCTTAATGTATTATATAAGGTTGTAAGTGAGAAGAGGGGTTTAAATAGATTGGGAGCAGCACCTTAAGGTGAAAATAAAAAATTTCCATTGTGAGGAACATTGATATCCATAAAATGCATGATTGGTTCATAAGTGTGTATGAAGATGTTATGATTACTATGTGTTTCAAAGACTGAGATGGTTGAATTAAAGATAAAAAAGAAACCAAGTTGTGATCCATTGGGAACCAAGAAAGGCTAGTATTGGTTAAGATAAAATTAACTAGGATTAAAAGCAAGTGAATGTCAAAGAGAATGTTGAATGAAGCTCTACATCAAAAGGATTAGCATAAGGCTCATAGGGTTTATGGTAGGGATAATAGGGAGGTGAAGGAAAGAAGCCTACCTCATAGGATACCATAACTCGTCATATGGCATATATATCACATTATGAACACAACCAAGAGGCTTCTTACCTTTGTAACAATGGATTTATAATGACTCTGAGTTGGAAATTGATTGAAAATATCTTTTAATGATACCTAAATCTACCCAACATGACTGTAGATGTTACTACTAATGTCTTTAGCTTCTAGATGTCCTCCAAGGTTGCTAAAGCATGATTCAAAGAATTTTAAGCTCATACCACTAGGTGTGCTAGAACTATTAGTGGTCTAAGTTTCACCCTTGTTGAGGAGAAGATTGCTCACGTCTAAACCTCAAACCTAAGATAACATGGGAATGACCTTAGGCTATGGGTTACCTAATGTGAAAGTCAAACCTCTACATTTTTATGGGGCTAGCTCCCCTGATTTTCTCACTTAATCTCTATTTCTAAGATCTAATCCTATTGGGATAAAAAGTGTAGAGAATTTTTAGGTATGAAAACCTATTATAAAGTGGTGATGCTCCATGATGACAATTCCATCCATTTAATCTTGAACTCAAACAACACTAAAGGACTAAGCAAATAATTGGATCACTTCTCCAATAGTCTCTAGGCATCAATATTTCATTAGAGGTTGATATTTTATTAATGAAGCGTGAGGGAAGAGAGATAAAAGTCTGATTCTAGACTCTTATATTCATATCTCCACTCATAAAATCAACCATTAACCTTCTAACACACTACACAACCTGTATAGGACAGTTATTAACAATTAGGTGAAGGCATTGGACCTATAAAAGGGAAATTAAACCACTTAAGCATATAAAACAATGAAACACACACTATAATCTGATCATAAAGAAGTTGAAACAATCTATTAACTATCCAAGAGGTCTTCTAGAGTACAAGGTCAGGCGAAATTTCCTCATGCCAACCTAAGGGATCCACTACAACGCTCAAAGCCTTCAATATATAGTAGAAGAGGAGATGAAGAGAGGTTAATTTGGTGTGTAAAAGTGTAAAATGGGTCATGATTTACCAAATTCCACTCCAAATGGTAGCTATATCAGTCACAAGTAACCCCTCTAGCTCCTTTCATGCATTAATGCTTTTAACGACTCCTTGCATGAGTTGTTGGCATTGAAATGAGGTGGTGGAGGGTATGGTTGACTTTTTAAACATTATATCAAGGCATGATACCCCACATTTTATTCTAATAACTCCTTGAATTAGTAGTTATAATATGAACAAGGTGAAATCAAGCCACCACAAACATATAATAGTCCATCTCCCTTTCAACACATTTGACAAAGTCAAGAAATTGTCTAATCTCTCCATTATAGACATGAATTTTGAATTTATTACCCTTAAAAACTCATCTTCTAGGTTTATCATCTTACATGAAATTATTATATTATCCCATTCAATGCCAATTTTGAGTTCTCTTAGGTGACCAAATAGGTCTACTAGGCCAACTAGGCCTAATATCCCAACTATTTGCACTAGGTAGCCATGAAAGGCTGGTTAAAACCTCAAGGAACTATGAAAACATTATAATCATACCCAAAGCAACATATTATACCATGATGTATCCTTATAAAGGCATTAGTCACTTGAATTTTCACTTCTCCTAGTTGATAGTGCACCTTCTTCAAGCATTTGCATATTGGTAGTTTTGAAGTGAGTTGTAAAGATGTTTTTAATAAGTTATTTTGAAATTTTATGATTTTAGGATATGAATAAGGTCCCAAACCATCCCCTCCAAGAATTAGAATCATCTCAAATAGTTATATACCATACTTTATGCTCAAAATATTGTAAAAGTATGGATTTATGACATAGATGTATAGTGTATATACAATCAAGTATAATTGGGTGAGTCCTCTCTAAGTTTAATTAACCTTATATGAGCCTTCCAAGTCATTCCAAGGTGTGAGGATGCCAAAACACCAATTTTTTTTATACTAGGTATGCCTAGGGTCTTAGGGAGATTTTGAATGCTTATGAGTCTTAGGGATAGTTCATACTATATGAACATCCAAGTCTAGAAAAAAATCCATGAATCTATAGGGAACTGACCTCCTCAACCTCCATGAATGGCTAGGGTTCCCATGCAAAGGGTGTATATAGATATAAACATTAGAAGGTGACCCTAAGGTAGCCTACATACCCTTTTTAAAATGTTATATTATTAAGATCCATTCATAGAGGTTGGATTTCCAATGCCAATAAATATCTCATGAAATTAAATTTTATAGGGGTACCTAAAACCTCTTAAGATAATTTTCTTAGAAACCTTTTAAGTTAAAATATACAATCATCCAAAGTGGTGTCTCAGACTGGTTGTATAGACCTATGAGCTTGAACAGGGTTTTGAAGATACTTTGACCTTTGCTTCACTTAATTTAACTTAAAACTTATATATCAAGTATTAAAAATCATCATATTCTTCACATTTAACATTCAACCTATTGTAAGAGCATGAAGGAACTTAAGGTGGTAGTAGGGTTTGTAATTAGGCTTAAAGCCTCCCTATTTGGCCTATTATCAAGGGTATTTGATGAGGACCCTAGATGAAAATCCTTTTGGAAAATTTATAAGGACCTCCACCATCATTTTATATTTATCCACAATCATCTATGATTTTAAACCAACTTGTAACCTTCCAAAATCTGATTTTGTTCCTCTAGCCCCTAGACATCTTGTCTTAGATAGGGCTTGGTTTGAGATAAAATAGTGGGTATACCCACTATCTATTTGGACCAGATGAGAGTATGGATGACCTAAAATGGTTTTAATGACCATTTTTACTAATTTTTTAGACTTTTTCATGCCTATTAAAGGCCTCAAACTAACCATTTTATCCAAACTAGCCATGAACTGCATGTTGACTATTTACAAGAGGGTAGTGAGGTGACTTGATAGACTAGAAACCATCACAACATATTTTATCTACTTGACCTCCATACTTATTCATCACTATATATGGATACATGTCCTAACTAACCCCTCCAATCATCTCATTTACTCTTATGTTCTAATGCAAGGTTTGGGAATTAAGGACTTAAACTAACCCTAGAGGTCTACAAGCACATTTCTTGAAGGTTCCATGAGTCCAAACCCATTGAATTGTCTTGGGGTATCTCCAATATCCTCTCTTAGTTATCACCAATTTTAATCCATCCTCTCTATAACTCACTTGGTACTCATAATGCATGTGTATGCTCTCTTAAGGCTAGTTAACTGAGTTTTCTGATTAGAATGGAGTGGATGAATGTGGTTAGGACCTTGAATGGGATTAATAAAGTCTTATACACTATCCACTACCTCATATGAATTTTTTTAACTTCATCAAAATTATCTATATTCTTTAATGGAGCATTTTGTACCTTGAAACCCTATGCCTTCTCCTTTTCATGGTTTGACTAAATGTGTGATTTTAGTCCTACCTAGGCTAAAGTTACATTCTCCTCATTCTATTTGTTTTTGGTTTAAGATACAATAAGGGATGGAATTCATTTACTAAAACTAGACCTTTTTTTCCTTGGCCTATGAGCCATTAAAATAATAATGCATTTACATCCTTAAGTTTGCCTAGATGAGTAGCTTGTAGGTGATCTCTTTGTCTTCTTGGATGGGTGAGGGGGTGAACCTTCTTCATGTGAGTGTCTTAGAAAATTTTAGATCATGTATTCTTTGATAATATCTATGTTATTTCATATTTTTCACCAATTTCCCTTAGACAGTGACCTCTATCACATAACACTAATTTCAAGTAAGCCAAAAAGAGTGGCTATAGGTGCATACATAGAAGGGTTTGAGTAATGGAGTACCATATCAATTATATTCATTATACCATTGTATTATGTAGGTTATGTGGTCTCATCTCACAATCACCCTTCCTAAATCACTATTGACTTGACAATTTGAACTTAGTTTGCTTGCACAATAAGAAGGATCTAGTTGTATATGTTCATTTAGGTTGAGTCTCAATATTGATAAGTGAATGAGGGAGAATTAGACATAGAATAGGTCCAAATAGACCTTATCATTGATTTAAATTATTCATAGTGGGCCTTTTTATTCTTCACTCTTGTTTTTAATGCATGTGGTAGTCTCCAACTCTACCTCCTACAACTTACCTTGTTTTTCCCTCATAGGTTGGTTGTAGGAAAACATAATGTTGATGTATGTGTTTATTTGTGTCATACCTTCTTGATGGAGTTAAGGTCTCCCACATATATGTGTTTAGTATCCTTGAGCATAAATCATACCTTGGGATTCTCATAAGGCACTTCATAGTCCCATAAAGCATAACTTTTCTTTAACTTTATTTACATGCCATGGATATACTGGTTTAGGTGGTTGTAGGTGCATACAATATTATATGGGATAGTGATTGAAGTGGAGGTGTGAGGTGGATTTGTGGTGATTCCACTTTGAAGGTATCATAATCCATCTTGAGACTATTCATTTTCCTCTCTCACTTAAGACCAAAACCCTAATTGTCTTCTCAAAATTCAGTCACCAAGGAGTTGTAGACCTTATTATATGAACTAATATAGTCTAAATGTGCCCCCTAAGGTGGATTTTATAAGATAACTTATGATGGTAATATAGCACTGGGTTCTTGTTTAGAACTCATCATAATTCTTCTCTTCTTAATTGTACTTGTCCTTAAAGAGGCCTCCTTAGTCACTCATTGGAATGCTTATTTGGAGCTTTGTTATAGTAGGTCAAATAATTGACTGTAGTTGATCATTATTTATTATAACAGGGTCTAAGACCTATATGAACTCATCCTCCTTAAGCTTGTGACTCCTAACTTCTACAAGGTGAATCTAGGTACCTTTATATGATTTAGGCCTTGGGATGAAGGATGGATGGATAGATAAGGGTATCAATGGAGTGATAAGGAGGTTGAAGCATCAAAATAGGGGTGAAGCATAGTAAAATGGTAGTGAACTGATAGAGGTGTGGAAGATACATGGAATGAAACATGAGAGACCTCCTAAGATAGCCTACATGGACCTTAACACTCTAATACACATACCTAAGAAAGTATAACATTTTGAGATTATATAAATGACATACATAGTCCTATAATGAAACCTATAAAACTTTGAAGATACTTAGTTTTTATAAAAGACCTTAAACTCTCCTAACATTAATAAGGTGAGTTTGGGAGATAAGAGAGTGGTTCTAGGCCTATTAGGGATACCAAGGGCGTATAAAAGCTTATTTTTATGGGAATGAAGATGCTCCATCATCAATCTAACATCTTTTCCATGTTCTTGATCTATATTTTGACTCTATAGATGCCATTGAGCCATACAATAGTTCACACCATACAGTGGCCTTCAAGTGTGCTTAAGCCCCCCTTCTCTTGAGATATTCTAAGATGTTAATAACCATTAGACCTCCAACCTAAGAAATGGGGGAATTAGGGGACATGAAACACTCTATAAACCTTTTAACTCATCCAAAAACTTCTATAAAAACACTCAAACATTATGTTCATTACCCAAAATTTCTTGTAGGTTGCATATAAGAGCTAGTCTTGAAGGTTTACCATTTATATGAGCTCACACATGTGATAAAAGTGATAAAATTGATATGGTAGACCCCTTTAAGACTTAATAAAATTACATCTGTCATTAGATTGAACAAACAAGTCAAAAATACACCAAAACCATTCAGTTGAAATTAGACTTTGTAGATGAAAAGGGCATAAAAATTTAATTTCTTAAGTAATGTTCATCAAGATTGTGAGACCAATGCCTAGAAAAATACCCATGGGTGGAAGTTGCCTGATTTTATTTTATCTAGTCATGAGCTTGAGCTCCCATTCTCTCTCCTTTATATGGTACAAGAATGAACTTGAGGAGCTATATGAGCTTGCAAAGAAGGTGGATGAAGTGTAAGACTAGTTTTGAGATTGTTTGGAATCCATTCCCCATGAAAATTTGTAGAATCACCTATCATGACTTCATATTCAACCTATGATCCTCCTCTATATAGTATAGTATGTACAATTATATACAAGTATAGAAAACTCTTAAAATATTTTATTTTCCACCATTCTCTCTATGTTTCAAGATTTACAATGCCATTTTAGGGCCAAATTGGAAGAATCATGAGTCAATAAACATTTATAGGTAGTATAAAATGCAAGGAAGAAGTGGAAAAGCCACAAATTGGCACATGGGACCCACTTGGATAGTGGAAAGGGTATGAATGGGTTTCAAAAAAGCTTTCAAGGCTTATGAAACAAATAGGGGAGCATGTAGAATGGATAAGACCCTTTTATGACACCTTTTAATGTAGTTAATTAATACATTTCCCCTTCCTAAAGTTTTACAAGGAAAATGGGCTTAGATGAAGTGGTTTGAGGGGTGTTTGATGGCTTGGGAGGGGTAATGAAGGTGTTAAATGGGCTTAAAGGAATATATCATGGACAATGGACTTTGAACATACTATAATATTCATATCATATCCTCTAATATTGTTAAAACATCTTCACTTTACTCAAAATATCCATACACTCCTCAAATAGGGCTAAAGTATCCATTGACTTTCAGGACCTTTTGATAATCATCTTTCTCATTCAAAGACCACTATAACACATAACACATCACCATAAGGCTCAAGAAACTCATGAAACAATGTATTAAGCATGAAATAATGGTACATCATGACACTCCTAATAAATATTCAAAGACTCTTAGTGGGTCAAGGATGACATGACTATGCCAAGAATCATCATAAGCAGGCCAAGGTGGTGGTCTCCAAAAAAATTTGATATCAGGGCTTAACATTTGGCCTGTGAGGATAAAATGTCAAAAAATTCATATTATTTAAAGCTAAATAAATAGTATTGTATTTATTATCATACTTGGTATTAGAGTAGAGCATTTTTAGAGAAAGACTCTGTTAAAATTTATTTTGTATAAGTTAAATTACACTTATATTATGGTGTGTTTTGGTAGCTTTGAAGCCAAAAAATTCAAGATAGCTAGATATATTTTCTTCTATTTTAGATCATACAAACTCCATAGGAAATGGATTATATTTTAAATATATTATTTGTTAAGTTTTTGAACATTTTAAATTCATTTGCATAATTTGGACTTGGTCTTCAACATTTTTGGCCATTACAATTTATCCAATTCAATTCTAAATTTAAGCCTACATCAGATCAATCTTTGGTCATATCTAACCATACTAGCATCCTCACATTATAAATTTTTTTGGAGACTTCTATTGTTCCCCTATGCCCATTCTAGACATAGGTTTAACAATTTTGTAGATATACATACCACCTTTTGGATGCCTATAATCTATTCTTTGTCATTTTCTACCTATAGACCAGTTTTTCTTTATTATGGGTTGTACAAAATGAATTTTGTAGATATGATTCTTTTTTACTATCATATTTTAATACCACCATCCTCCCAAACTTATTTTTATACTTGTGAATTTTATCATATAGCTATTTAGGAGACTCCAATTTATAGTAGGTAATTGGCATGGCAGACTAAATTGTAGATCAATATAAGATGTATGGTCAATATTTTTAAAATATAATTTATATATATATATATATATATTTACTCTATATTGGAACATTCCACCCTACACTGTACAATTGTGCCTATTTCAATATAGCAAATTTGGAGCCACCAAAGTGATGTAGTCTTTTGGAGTAGAATTTTTGACTAGTAGATCAGTTTTTATACACATCAGACTGTATAGACAGGATTTTTTGAAAAAAAATCCTAAATTTCATTCTTTGTTGTATGTTTTTACATCACATAACTTCTTATACACATATAAATATATTTTTACATCTATTTATAAGTCTACAATATGGCATGTTTTTCAAGCTTATAGAGTGGAGTAAAAGAGACATTTAAATTTGTTTCTTCCTACCAACTCAGCAATCCAATGTAGATTTTACTTCATGGAGGTATTATTTACATCTAAAATTCCATTTTATTTATCTTAAAAAACAAATTATTCCTTTCAAAGTTCTTAATTGATGCATAGAGGAGCTGGTAGATTTGTTTTTTTGCTAAAATCTAGCCATAAGAGGTCTATGTTCAAATCACAATCAAGTGTAAAAGATATAACCAAAAAAAGACAAAATAAGAAAAATAAAAAATTGAAGGGATTTTTTAAATTATTTTCCTTTACATATTTCTATTTTCCATTTTATTTAATTTTAAATTGTAATTTGAAAACATTTGTAAAAGTTTTCTGTTTCCAAAAAATTAAATCAATATAAATACAATGAGATTGTAAAAATCTCATTTTTAGTGTTGGGTATCAATGACACCTCTAATTCATGTTAACTTGTAATGTCATCACACTTTGAATTAATATGTTTATAACCTAACATAGCTATAATAATGAGATTTGAGAATCAACCCTTTAAATCATCAGAGAGTAATAAGGTTCAAATATATCCATAAACCATCCCTCCATTACCCATTCATTATTGTCAATAGATGTAAATCATGATAGTTGGAATTTCCAAGTATAGAGGGAAGTTATGCCCTTGTATGTGAAATTACTTATATACAGGTGTTAATGACAAAATAAATCTCTCTCACATACTATCTAGGTACCTAGTACCATTCAATTCTCATATGTTTTAAAGTCTCTTTCACATACCAACATGTATATCAAAAGGATGAGCTCTTATAGTACTAAAAAGTATATAGGAAGGTGTACATAGAAATGTCTATTATATCGATCTAAAAATATATAGAAAGGGGAAATTTTTGTATTTATAAGGCACCAATCCATATCTATTCTACAATTGAATTAGATTTACAGAGATGGCTATCAATGGACCATGTTTTGTTCTGTTAGACACTCAGCTTCTTTGAGGTGACAACTATGCAACACAAAAATCTAAAGTTAAAATCCATTTAGAAGTTGAGGACATATGGATAGTTTTTTATGGAACCTAAACATAACATGCTAAGGACACTGATTAATAGTGAAAATATGACAAATTCAATTAGAAGGATAAGCTCATAATCATGTTCAAAGTCTCAAATGAGGTATAACCTCCTATATGTAATGCCACTATAAGTTGAGATGCTTGAGATAAGCTTCAAACAGTCTTTAAGGAAAAGAATCAAAATTTAATTATTCATCTAAAAAACCAACTTCATAGTCTAAAGTTGAAATCTGAGGAAAAAGTGGAGGCTTTTCTTCATAGATTTGAAACCTTGCAAATTTCACTTGAAGCATTGGGCAAACTAGTGAAAAATTATTCTTTAGTTCATATTGTCCTAAGATATCCCCCCCCCACACATATAATTTTTTTATGACCATGTTTAATTTCATAGGTCAAAAACTAACCTTTGTCTCATTGGTTAACATGTTGCAATAAGAAGAATCCTTGAAAAATATAGAGGAACCTAATGAACATCATGCACTTGCCTCTTCTTTGAAATGAAAGAAGCCCATCAGGACTTATAAACATAACCCTAAGTAGAATAATCCACAACACTAGTAGGGACTTAAATCCTATTCAAATAAGTTTTGTCTTATTTGTAGAAGGATAGGACATGACCTCAAACATTACTAGTATAATAGATTCACATAGGGCTCATCCAATAATAAGCCCACTTCATATAATCCATGCTAGTCAATGAGGCCTAAACCCCATTCTAAAAAGCATTGGAAGAAGAAACAATAACATGGGAATATTACGAAGGATGATCATTATTTATAAGATGATCATGTATTTACTATATAGACACATGAGGAACCTTTTTCTTTAAAATCCATTTGGTATGTTGATTCTAGTTCCACAAGGTACATGATATGATAAAAAGAATGATTTTTCATTTTACACCAATTTGGATCTTAGGGTAATGTTTTTCTTGGTGATGATTCATCATACATTTTGTAGGGTAAAGTTGATGTTTCTTTATGGCTTGGTAGCCACCCTACCATGATTACATATGTCTTATATGTTCTAGGACTCATTAATAATTTTTTTTCTATAAATCAACTTCTTGATCACAATCTAAAAGTTGAGTTTGATCACAACCATAGTGACAAGTTTTTCCTTATCAAGAACAAGTCTCAAGGCTCTATAACTATTGTAAAAGATTCAAATATAGGTAATATTTTTAAACTTGATCTTGTACACAATGAACATCAATCACTTGTTAATGCTATAGATAAATCATGGCTATGGTACATAAGATATGGTAATTTGAGTTATGGGTATTTTCTTGCATTAAGAAAACATGACATGGTTATAGGCCTTCCCACACTGAAAAAATCTTATGATATATATTCTAGTTACTTAGCTAGTAAAAAATGAAGAGATATTTTTATAAAAAGTGAATATCAGTCTCCTTATCCACTAGATCTAGTGCACAAAGATGTATGCAGACCTATCACTTCTATCCTAAAAAGATATAAGTATTTTCATCTCTTTATTGATGATCATTCCTGAAAAATGCGGGTTTCCTTATTAAAGACTAAGTATTAATCATTATAAGCCGTAAAATAATTCAAATACTCTATTGAAAATTAAATTGGTCACATAATCAAATAACTCCACTTAGATCATGGGGGGAATACACTAGTAAAACATTCACTACATACCTTGCAAAGCATGGAATATGTCATCAATACACTACTCCTTATACACCATAGAAAAATTATGTTATATAAAGGTGTGACCATGTTATTATAGATATGTTTCAAATCATCTCTGAATATTTATAATTACCTCATTCATATTAGATATAAGCTTATCTCACAGTTGTATATCTGCTAAATAATTCACCCACCAAAGTTGTTGATGGAATTAGACCATAGGAAGCATAGACTGGGATGAAGATGAAAGTCTCTCATCTTTGAGTTTTTGGTTGTAATGCATACATCCATATCCTAAAAAATAATATGAATAAACTAGATAATAAAACCTAAGAATGCATTTTTGTGGGATACAATAATGAGTCAAAATCATATCGGCTCATTGATCTAAAGACTATGAATATTATTATCAGTAAGGATGTAGTGTTTAATGAGCAAGGTGAAATTATTTCATCTTTCACAAATACATATGATACAATAATTAGACATGTAAACTTTCCAAATGAAAATAGTGGCGATGGTTAGTTAGAATCTCCATCACAATTACTACTTAACATATATATAAATGGTACATGAATATAATTTGAGATACAAAACTATATGGACCTCCAAACACTTCATCTAAAATACTCAGGACTCATAGTATGGATCATGTAGAGGTAAATTTTTCCTTAATGATAATTTTTTCAAAAAAAATTAAGCCCTCTATAGTCCATGATGAACTAGATTCCAAACCTTGGAAAGATGTAATGGATGCAAAATAACAGTCTCTCATGAAGTATGACACATGGAAACTCGTTGATCTTCCACCAGGAAAAAACCTATCAGATGTAAATGGATTTTTAATATAAATTAAAAATAATATAGTATTATATATAAGTATAAGGTAAGACTTATAAAAAATGGCTATGCATAACAAGAAGGTATAAAATATGAGGAAACTTTTGTTCTTATAGCTAATATAAAGACAATCATAATGTTCTTTACAATGGTTGCATATTTTGGATATAACATTCATCAAATGGATGTTAAAAGTGACTTATTAAATGGATATATATAGGAAGAGGTATGCATGACTCACCTAGAAGATTATGTCACACTAGGACAATAGAAAAAGGTATGTATACTCATAAAATCATTATATGGTAAAAATTGATGAGCATCTCATAAAGCATGGATTTTTGAGGAATTCATATGATCCTAATATCTATCTTAAAAATAAAAATGGGGATATTATCATTATTATTATTTATATTGATGATATAGTCATCACTGGTAGCTCAATAAAGATGATTGATGTAATAAAGAAAGATCTCAATTGATAATTTGACATGATAGATCTCAGGCTACTACACTATTCTCTTAGATTAGAATTATGTCAAAAAGAGCACCAAATATTTGTGACTCAAATGAAGTATATTAATACATTACATAAGAGGTTTCAGATTATGGATTGTAAACCAATGGATACACTTATGTAGATGAGGATTTAACTATCTCGCTCAAATCCATCACCACTAGTATATGCCACTCTTTATCATTAGTTAATTGGGAGTCTCATCTACCTCACATACACTAGGATAGATATCAACTATGTCATTAGCTATCTTTCTTAGTTCATGTAGGAGCCAAAGGTAAGTCACTAGAAAGTAGTTAACTGAGTATTGTGATATATTTGAGGAATAATGTATTATGGTCTAGCATACAAGAATAATGATAAGTTCTTCTTGATAAGATACATGGACTCAAATCATGTAAGATTAATTGATGATAGAAAATCTATTTATTCAAATTTGCTCTGATCTCATGGGGGAGCAAGAAGTAGAACTTTATTTCTCATTATTCTACTGAAGTAGAATATCACATTGTAGGAGGATCTATCTATGAGGTGATATGGCTACATCACATACTAGTAGGATTGGGAGTTCCACAAATTGAGCCAATAATTTTGAAATATAATAATCAATATATTTTTAAAAATTTAAAAATTTATTTTTTCATACACACAGCAAGAAAATTGAATTTCAAGTCCATTTCATTCATGAGCATGTTCAACAACACAATATATAGATCTAATATTTCCCCACTCAATATCAATATGTATATGTCTTCATGAAGTCACTTGCACATGATAAGTTTGAGGCATTCATAATTTCTCTCTTATACTCTCAAATCTATGATAAATTAATGGGGTAATGTTAGAATAAATTTACCATAGTAATATTCTTTGTAAAAGTGAGGTTGTTATCTATAAAATAACTCACATGGTTTTTAGATTAGTTTATTATGTTTTAAATTATGTGTTGACTTATTTTTACCCTTAGGCTTAGAAAGGATCAAATTATGCCCATCAACACCTTAGCTCAGCCTTGGCCACCCTCTTGTGTCTTTTGAGTGTCAAGGTAGTTCAAAGATAAGCCACTTGTCAACAAGTCAGAGGCAACATGTTCAAGTGGTATACCTATGTCAAGGAATGTCATGGTGGTCACCTCCTCACTTTGTTTAAGTTTATGTCAAATATTCATCTTTTGTTGGTCATGTGTGAGATTATATAACCAGACTTAAGGTGTACCATATGACACAAATCATTCATGTAAGAGGTGACTTATGATGTTGCATCCATAACCATCCATGTGAGCATGCCAACAACCTACAATATGAGGTAAAATTTAGGAGATTGGTGACCAATATGAATAAATATGTTTGAATCCTATTTGAAACCTTAGAATACATTAAGGTTATTTATAAAATACTAAGTTATCTCTTTCAATTAATGTTTCATTTGGAATTATGCATGCATTGCCTTCAAAAAGAGGTGTCTAACCATGTGAATAATGTTATTTTGGCCCCTAAGACACTACCAAAACCATATATTATGCCTTAAAAGCTCTCCATTATCACCATAATCCCATGATATAATTGTTTCATATGCGAAAGGGTCTCCTTTTAAAAGTCAAACACTTTTATATACCACCAAGGGAGGCCGCATGTGTGAAAAATGGTTTTTCACCTTCCCTCCACCCATACTCCCTATTTTAAATAATTTTTTGACTCCTCATTTCCCTCCTCCTTCCCACCAATATCATTTAAAGATCTAAAACCTAAGAAAACATAGGAAAGTGGTGCTTTACAAGTGTTTTCAAGACTCTACAGATCTATACAGTATGGTCATGGTCAAAATAAATCAAGAATATTTAGAGGGAACTCAATTCAGACATTAGATGAGAGGATCCATAAGTTTTAGATTCAAAAATATAAAAAATATCCCCTTCTCATCATCACTCTTCTTGAAATCATTATATAACCTCTTAGGTTCTTGTTTAGTATAGATAGGAGAGAGAAAATGGTAACCTAAGATTTTGGCTAGAGGAAGGGGTCTAATGTCCTTATAATCCTAGGCATTAGTTATAGATTGATGACCCATGCTTTATGAACAGTGGTTAATAACCTAGGTATTCAAACTAGTCTTCTGCATCTACATAGGGTCAATCTTGGAATGCTTTAAGTGCATTTTTTGCCTACTAAATCAAAATGGTGGTTGTATATATTTTTTATAAGCCTTAAAGGTCCTACCACTTCACTTCAAACCTCAACTGGCATGTTTGAGCTTGTGGGAGCAAGAAAATCTTCATGTTGTCACACGATAATAGTTCTTAGTGTTCTAAAGCCTTCAATGCATTATGTGTCATGGATAATTTTATTATTATAATGATGGATTCTTAAGATATCCATTATAGTTTTATCATAATTGATGGTATAAATAATGATCAAATGAACACATAAATCCTTTAATATCATGTCTTCAAGTAAAATTCCTATTTATTTTGACCTTCATTTCAAATGTGAACAAAATGTTTCATGGTAATGGTTGTTGAAGATCATTAGAACACTATGGAGCATGTAGAGGTGTTGTATTCATGTGGAGGAGTCCATATCTCAAAATGATCAAGCCTCATTATGCCTCTCAATACCAATAAATCATGAACTATCCTCACAATGCTTTCATAGACCTATTTATCAAAGTTTAAGGTTTATTAGCTTTGTTTAAGGTATTTGTGAAATCCTAAGTTTTAGGTTTTCCTTTCATACATCTGATTAACCATATCCAAATGCCTTTCTTTATTAAATATATATATTAGGGTGTCCAGGGTCACCATAGGTGATCTTGAAAAATATTAAATATTTCTTATGACACCTCTCAAATGGCATCTATTGTGAAATGATCTCATCAATCCATTTCACCCCATAGTAGAATTTGATTTCTAAACATAGAAATTCATAGGAATATAGGACCACCACCTATAGGTTTAAGCCTTATTCCCAAGATTAAGGTGTGTAAACAAGGTCAAATTTTTCATAATACCATCAAGATACAATGGGAATATGAAAAAATTGGTTCATTTAAGTGTGGATACTATTTAGAAGCTATGACCAAGTTCATAAAATCAACTCAAGCCTAGTCTTCAAAGGGATCTCCAAAACCATCATACAACTAAACCTACAAGATTAAAGGAAGAGTCATATGTCATGAATATGACTACCTAAATAGTTTGGTTTGAATTTAGGTAAGGTTAACTAGGTCTCTAACATAGTATTTAATACCCTTTCTTGCTCATGGGCCTATGTAAGAACTCCATTGACAGTCACACACCTATACTACTACCTACAAGACTATAGGTAGTCTACCTCCAACATTAAATATGAGATGTTATAGGAATATGAAATAGATATTTCAAGTATATAACTAAAACATAGATATCATGTTGTTGAAATGAAAAAGGAAACTTTAAAGGGTAAGCTGAACAAACTGACTCAGGCATGCATAGTGAGCTAAAGACATACAAGTCTACTTAGTCAATTGAGGTGTCTAACCAATGTGAATGAAAATGGAAAAAAAATGTAAGGGTGACCATAGGGTAATGATGGAATCAATATTCCTTAGGATCTAATATGATGATGGTATAAGTTTGAGGAAATTTCCTGGTTTGGATTAGACATCCATGACACATAGGCCTATGTGCATAACTATAGGGGAGTCTTGAGAGTAGAATTGAGGAGAATCTAGTTCAAAGAATGTTTTTAGACTCTGATTTAATGTAACTTGAGCCCTAAATTCTGAAAAAAATGAGGATTAAGAGAGACATAGACCACCAAGGCCCCTAGCATTAACTAATTCAAACACTCAAACTAGGCAACGATGGTCATGATAAGCCTACAGGAGAGAGGGATAGAGATGGAGTTATGATCAATTGAAGACAAATGTAAAAGGGTAAAAGTATATGATAAATGATTATAATATTAAATTTAATTCACCAATACACCTATAGGTGGGTTAGAGTCTTGAGTTTCAGTTTAGGCCTATAAGGCCTAAAACCCTCCTTAGGACTCAAAAACCAAAAAAAATCTTGTGACATGTCCAAACCCCCCAAGTATTTTTAAGGTCATGAAAAGTTTTTTTTATGATAATAAAGGCCTTAGGTAAGGTTTTATATATATATAAATATAAGTAAGTGGTCAATTTGGCCTTAATACTCCTCTTGAGCTCTATCAACCCCAGTTTGCCATTTCACATTGCCAGCTCCAATGTTAATATCTCACATGGAAAGATGAGTGGGGTATAGTGATCTTATGGAAATTTTGGAACCCATATAAACTTACTATCCATTAAATAAATAGTTACATTTATGAGATCAACTCTATGAATAATCCTTAACACTATCTACCCACCTAGAATGCTTAGCAAATACTTGAAGGTTACCAATTTTCACTAAGAACTCATTGTACAAGGTGCATGGGACCAAGAGTTATTAGGTAATTTTGAGGGGGCTTATGAGATCAAAATAAATGTTAATAAGTTCTATATTTGAGGCCTATACTCTATGAACCATAGTTAAGATGGTAAGCCACTAAAACCCTTCCTAAACCTTAATAAGGACCTGATGAAGGAATTTTACCCTAAAATTCCTTCAAATGAGGTATTTGAGCCTTTAAATGGTCTTTAAATTATTCTCAAGTCTCATGTGCATATAAATGATCCATTGATTGACATGTGTAGACTATATAGTGTATAGTTTAAGCCTAGATAAGACTACTACAAGTCTAAGAAGGGATGTTACAAGCCCATGTGGAAGAATTGGAGAGAGTCTACATGTTTTACATGATTATAAAGATTTATATGTATTAATATGTCAAAAATGTTGCATAATGACCACCTAAAAGAGTCTTCACATCTAATGGTCACCTACAAACATGCCTAAGTGCCTGGTTAGCTAATTGTGTATGCATGAAGAGGAAAAAAGTGGCTTAACCAAGACAACAAAAGTGACCCAAAGGATATATGGGGTATATTACATGATCTAAGAAGTATTAAAATGCTAAGAAAACTCTATTTTTAAGGCAAAACCTGGGAACCCTGTCATTAGGCCTGTTGGGCCTAATACCCTCCTCAAGTCATGACTACTTGAAGACTGAGTCATAAGAAAAGTAAGGTTTAATGAGACCTCAAACCAACATGTATGTATATTTAAAGGAGCTTAATATGTTCAAGGAACATTTTTTTGTAGAGGGGAGCTCATAATTAGCCATTTTTGGCCTAAAATTGCATTGAGAGTACAAAAAATGCAATACAATCACCTGAGGAGCACCTTTTCATGATCACAGCTATATGGAGGGTTTGCATGGAGTCTTGAGCACATGGGTAAGGTTTAAGTACATCTTACACTATAATTTAGTGGTATTATTTCATCATTTTAAGGCCTAGCCTTTATGAACTATTGTTAAGAGTTCAAATCCCCTAAACCTCTCTAAAACCCTAATAGAAACCTAATAGGAAATATGTTGATGAATTTTATATTAGATACATTGAATTATATTTGTAGAAACCTAAAACTAATTATTCACTCTAAATAGGCCCTACTCATGTAATTTTTTGGTATGGATAAGTGTATAAATGTACTAGAAACCTATTTTTTACAAGATCTAGTGATAATTTCAAGGTACAGGGATGGATAAATTGTTGAATATCATTAAATATGGTAGTATGAAATGTATTTCACATTTTAATATCATAAAATACTCTTATTTAATCCTATAAATTCTCTTATAGGCATGTACTAAAAATCTATTCTAGAAGGGCTAGCGAAAGGTGACCTAGTTACCTAAATGAGTAAAATTTACAAGTTTGCACTAGTGGAAAGGTACATGTCCTAGTGTAATATTATTTACTAGAATTTAAACATGTTCACTCATCCATCCTTGAAGGTTTTTTCAAATCCTCATGGTCATCCAAGTAGCTAGCACTAAGTGACTAGGCTTAGTTGCCTAGTAGGCATATTATGTCTATTAGCATAGAGGGATACTAAGAGAGTAAGTACATTTCATAAACACCATTTTAACTACCTCATGAATGATATAAATCACATTTCACATCCATAATAGAGGATGTGGAGGTTTTCTTAAATCCTATTGACATGCAAAAGAGGGATGTGTTATTAATGCCCTATGAAGGCCAAGATGGACCACATTTCTACCTTGAAACTATCAAAAGGAGAGGTGGTTGATAAATTTGGTGTGTTAATTATTTTAATGGTGTTAACCAAGGATAAATTATATCCTAACCACTACCCTTCCATGCCCAAAATCCCATTGAATAGCACCAATCAGCCAAGGCAACACATGGAGAAAGCATGAAGCTATTATTAATGCTTGTAACTAATGGTGGAGTGAATGAGGTTCATCATTACCTCTTATACACACTTCCATGCCAAATTCCCTTACCTCACCTTCTCTTATTTTATAAATGGAGGCTGAAATTCCATTATGTGCATCCCTTGGCCAGGTCTTCCTAAATTGTGCCTTATAACCTTTTAAATCAATAAAAAGACTATTTTAGATTCTCTTACTAGTTTAGTGTGTTATATTCTTATTGATTTGTATAAGTGGTGAAGTCTTGTCCCCTTTTCAGGTCCTTTTTTTCACTTAGTTGCTATAAAATTATCCTAAATAGGTCATATGATGTGTATAAATGTTAGTGATTATGATTGAAGTCTAATCTAGTTGGTAGTGTCTTGAATCAGACCTCTCACCCATCACCTTTAAATTGTATCCATCTAACATAACCATAATTTGAAGTAATAATGCTTAGGTTTCTCTTGGATAACATGTTTTAGTTACTAATCCTTGTTTTATTCATAAAATGTTATTAAAGGGTCAGTTAGAGTGGACAAGACATTTTGGTGCATCGCCTCCTTTACCTTAGGTTTTGTTTCATGCATCCATTTATCCCTTTTCATCAACAATTTAGTAGATTTTATGAATTGAAATATAATTGATGCACTAGGGGAGCCAACCCTAAGACTAGAGGTTCACATCATCAACTAGGCCACCCACACCTAGAGGTGATCCCACTATATTAGTTGGATGAGGTAGGCTTGAAATACCACTAACTCAAGGATGCAATCTAGACTGATAATATTTTTTGGCATTCTTGATGGGACTAGGATTCAAGTAATTAGAGAAATCACTTGTAACATTTGGTTATATCAGGGAGATTTAAGCACTATAGTGGCATATTTGCAGTCAATTTTCATGCCAAAAGTGGTCACAAGGTCTTCATCAAAAGGTAAGGAAGCTGATTTTGTTGAGTTATCTTTGGATTTTTATAGGATAAAGAGGTACCCTAAGTCTAATACTAATCCTACACCCCCTAATTCTCCTAAACCTAATCAACAAAGTGGTGTTGAAACCCCTACACCTTTAATGGTTAGGCTTAGGAAATAAGATTTTGTTCCCTTCAATGGTGGCATCCCCTTAACCCTAAACCAATTTTATGATATCCCTAATATTGTAATTAATATCCTTCCATTCTTCATAGGAGAAAACTCTACCACTCATGTTGAACACATTGTAGACATAGCCAACCTCTACTTAGTTCACAATGTGACCTAATAAAATGTGGCAATGAGGTTATTAACTACTTATCTAAGAGTTAAGTCACTTCAATGGTATAGGGGTTTAATACATACATCTCTCAACACTTCTGATGATATTGGTTAACACCTATGCAAGAATTTTGAGGATATAAGTGACCACTTGTCTCTAGTGGAACAATTGACCACAATAAAAAAGGTTCCCCAAGAGTTTATAATATACTTCAACTATAGTTTTAAGAATAATTGGGATAGGATCCCAAAAATAGTCAAATCCACTCCTAACTATGGTTTTTTTACTATTTGAGATCCTTTAATTATGATGTAGCAGTTATGATACAGTCCATAGGAGCAAACACACTAGTTGATTCTTATGAAGTGACAATAAGGGCAAAAAACTATCTAATACAAGTAGGAAAGCTTACCCCAAGACACATCATGCCTTTGTTACTAGAGATACAACCTCTTATGCCTACTATTGCTACCCTACCAATGCTAACTAATCATTATCAAGTAGAAGTTAATTAGGTAGATAGATTAGGTAAGATTGAAAGACTACTCAAGGCACAAAGCAACAAGATAGTGGCCTTAGAGAGGCAATAAATTCCACCTCATAGATCATACCAAGCACTCTATCAGCCTTATTATCTAAACATGTATCCATATTAGCTTAATCCACAAGGTCAAGGGTAGATCACTCAAACAAGGCCTTATAACAACTTTAATCCCAAATTTTTTAGCACTTATATAACATTAGTCCAAACTCAAAACAACTATTATCAATAAGTTCAATGGTCTACATAATGGTGGTACTCACATGAGATGTAGATACTTGGCAAGCCTCTCTTATGTAGTAGAATCAAGCTCCTCTTATGCAAGACAATAAGCCTCCTACACAACATAAAGAAGGTGATTTTATGCAACATGAAGGCACTTCCTTCATGACTCAATCTAAAATGTCAAACCAATAAGGAATGAGTTCGAATAAGATACCACTTTTTCCAAATTCTAAGAAGGATAAAACTCTTTTTAACAATGGGAAATCAATCAGTTTGTGGGTACAGCCAAGGTGGGTAGTCCTATTATAGCGCATATAAGGACCAAAATGAGAGTATTGGGTGATGATTTAGAAGTTGAAATAAAAAAAATCCTCCATAATCTCAAGATGCTAATGGATAAAATTCAGCCACTAAGACTCCACCAATTAATAAAGTTCAAGATGATAAATGTAAGAATTACAAAGGTCCATTCATACGTCAATTCACTTAGACTCCAAGTGGTAATGTTACTTCTAAGTTGTAGTCAAAGACTAATAGCTCTCATATTATAATTTTTGATCAAATTAAGAAGTCCCATGTCATCATACCAATGTGGGACACATTTCTCATTATAGGAAAAAAATATCTCCTCCAAAAAGAGTTATTCAAACTTCAAATCTTGGACAAGAAGACAAATAAATTGGGTACAGTCTTAACCAACACCAATTAGCCTAATGAGCCTCAACTAGCTAAGTTAAATGGTTCCCATCCTTTATATCTTTATTTCATCATAAGAGACTCCTTAGTAAACAACTATATGATATATAGTGGGGTTAGACTTCTGTCATGCCTGAGTCCATGGTAGATAAGTTGGGGTTAAGGTATGAGCCTAATTTTAAGGGACTCTTACAACTAGATGGGTCCCCCAATAAGACTATTGGTGTACTCAAGGACCTAAATATTATCCTAGATGCTTGTCCTAATTGTACCATATCCCAAGATGTTTTATTGGTTGATATCCCACCCCATTTTACCTTGTGTTTGTCTATGGATTTCACTACCAAGATAGGAGGCTATCTATCTTCTAAATGGTATTATATGGTCTTTAAGACTAGGTATGGAACTAATTTTACCATGATTTTTAATCATATAATTATATTCCATTTAGATCCATATGTGCCTAATTTATCTAATGTCAATTGCACTATCATAGATGAAAATGAACACCCCAGTGATCAAGAGATAATTGAACCACTTAAAGGCATATCAAATTTACTTCTTGATGAATGGGGGTTAGATAACCATGGATATGATCCATATAAGAGAATTTAAGGATTAGGATTTGGGTTATGCATGAGTAAGAGGCTATCATACTAGCTCTTACTAACCCAAGCCAAAACCATAATAGAGTGTGGAGTTTGTTCTTTGATGGATTTAAGTGTAATAATGGAAGTGGGGCAGGTGTCATGCTTATATCTCTTTTCAAGCAAAGATACTTCTCTACCATGAGGTTCAAATTAAACTACACATGCAACACATAAAATTATGATACCCTCATTCATGGTCTAAAATAGACAAGAAAGAAAGGCATTAATATCCTACAAACCATGGGAGACAATGATTTGGTAGTGTATCATATGAGAGGGAAGAATTCAGTAAAGAATCCACTCATGAAGGCATACAAGCACAAGGTTTGGGACCTATTAGAAGACTTTGAGGCCTTTGATATCCACTCAATCCCAAGAGAGGCCAATCAACATGTAGACTGATTGGCAGCCATAGGAGTATAATATGGCATTCCAAGTGGGGTCAAGGACATGAATGATCAATATCAAATCAAGGTAGTTTATAGACCTTCAATCCCTGATGATAAGTTTAGTTGATAGGTCTTTAAAAATGATAAGCTGAAAGCATGTTTTTTGTAGCAAGAGGTAGAATTTTACTTAAGAAACCAAGGCAGATTGTAATAGTAGTACAAAGACCAAATTGTCCAATTGATAACAAATAAGCTACCCAAAGGATTAGTGACCTTGAAAACATATTTAATGAGGATGATTAGTTAATAAATGACAAAGTTAGTATGTCAACCAAGGAGGAACACTATGAGAAGGTCACTATCTTTAAGGATAAACTACCTAAACTAGGTAAAGTTAACACAAAGGAAGAAAAGGCATTCTTCATAGATTTGTGTAAAAAAACATTTAGACATATTTTATTAGGAGTATAATTATTTGAATGGGTTTGACCCTATTTTGGCCCAACATACTATAGAATTGGAGGTAAGTGTTAAGCCTATGAGACAAAAGCAAAGACTGATGAACCCCAAGATTGAACTCCTCATAAAGAAAGGTTGACCAAGATCATTAAGTATAACATCATATTCCACATCAAACACTCTTTATGGGTGGCTAATCTTGTTCCTATAAGGAATAATAATGGTTAGATAAAGTTTTGTATACTTCAAGGATATCAACAAAGTTTCATTAAGAGATCACTACCCCTTGCCATCCATAGACTAGATTATCCAAAAGGTTATAGGTTCAAAACATTTCTCCTTGATTGATGGATACTTAGGCTACAATAAAGTTTTAATTAATGAGGAGGACCAATATAAGACTTCCTTCATAACTAAGTGGGGCACTTATGCTTACAAGAAGATGACCTTTGGTCTATCCAATGTAGGGGCCATCTTCCAAAGGGCAATGGATGTAGCCTTCCAAGGACTCATCAATGAGATGGTACTCATATACCTTGATGGCATCATAGTCTTTTCCAAAGATGACAAAGATCACTTGACACACCTAAGGATGATATTTGATAGGTATAGGTAGTATGGGATCTCCTTGAATCCCAGAAAAAATATTTTCGTAGTCCATGAGGGCAGACTTCTAGGCCACATGGTGTCAAAAGAAGGCCTTTCTATAGACCCTAAGAGGATAAGTGAAATCCTTTATCTATCACTACCCAAAAATAATAAATTATTGTAGAGTTTCTTAGGAAAGATTAACTTCATTAAAAGGTTTATACCTAGATTTGCAAAGTTGGTAAGGCCTCTAACCTTCATGCTCAATAAACATAAAGATTTTACATGGACTAAAGAAGGGAAAATAATATTTAAATCTATTAAATAGGCCATTTCCCAAGCACCCACCCTCCTCAACCTTTATTTATCAAGGGAATTATTCTTATATGCCTTCTTAACCAATGATATTATTTCTACCATGCTTATGCAGTAAAATAGTGAGGGTATTGAGTAGACCATAGCCTTCTTTAGTTAGGAATTGGAAGGATATGAAGAGAGGTATACATTTTTGGAAAATAATGTGTTTTTATTCATGAGAGGTCTCAAAAAATTTAGACGTATGGTGTCTAATAACAAGATCTATATAATGGTGGTTCACCCTAGTATCAAAAACTTCATTCTTAACCAAGACTTGAGTGAAAAGAGATCAAGTTGGATAACCAAGAGCATGAAATATTACATAGAAGTGAAGGTCACCAAGTTGGTAAGGGTTATATTACTATGTGAAAACTCGGCATCAGATGTGAAGGAGGATAAATAATTGGTTTTGGTGATGTAAAGTGGACACCAGGCAGTTACAATTACATCCCCTTCTACTTGGACTCAATACATGGTGAGATTACTCCAAATAGGAGAATGTCCTATTGGCCTAAATATTAAAATAAGAGTGTATCCTCTAATACAATCAATAACTTATGTCTTGATTGATGGAGTGCTTTTCAAAAAGTATCTTGATGGCATGTTCTTGAGGTGTGTAGAAACTAACCAAGTTGATAAGCTCTTAGACTTGTTTCATGATGGGATTGTAAGAGGGCACTTTGCATCCAATAATATAGTAGTAATTATAATAATAGGAGGCCAATTTTTTCCAAGTTTTTTCAAGGACTCCTATTTTTAGGTTAGGATGTCTCAAAAAAGTGGCATGTTCATAAGGACTACCTTGCCCCTCAAACCTATCTGATTGGATCAGCCCTTCATGCAATGGGGCCTAGACATTGTAGGCATGATTTACCATCTATATAGTGTAAGACACAAGTGGGTATTTATTAATACAATCTAATTTATTAGGTGGTTGGAGGTATTAACACTTAAATAAGCAAGTGAGAGTTCATTTTTAGAGTTTTATCATAGCCTAGTAACCAGATTTGGGATTCCCTCTACCATCATATCAGATAATGCACTATATTTTAGTAGTGAAAGTGTGATTAAATGGGCTCTCAACCATTTCATATACCTTATCACTTCCTCCAATATTATACACATGTTAATTTAATTATAAAATCAACCAACAAAAATCTAATTAGAATCAAAAGGAGAGCTATGGAGGACAATCAAAAGGAGTGGCATACAAAGTTAATGACAACCTTATGGGTAAATAGGATAAATCAAAATAGGGTTAATTATCATTTACCATACCTTATTTTCTATTTAAAATAGGAAAGGCTATTTATATCACTTGAACTACTAGCCTTAGAACTCACACATCAAGTTGAACTAATGGAGAGTGATGCCATGGAGGTAATGATGAATGAATTGAGGGAGATGGAAGAGACAATAGATGATGTTATTAATTCCATGTGATCCCATAAATATAAATTTAAGAGGTCATTTGTGAAAATATATTCATCAAAGACATTCTAAAAATGTGATATTGTGCTCAAGTAGGATGAAGACCTAGCTAAACTAGGTAAGCACTCAAAGTTTGATAGCCTATGGAGTGGACCATACATTATTACCAGATACAAAGAGCACAATTATTTCCAATTGTCAGAGCTAAATTGTGAGGAACTCCATATCACTATGCCCATCATCACTTGAGCTCAACCTTGGTCTCTCTCTTATGTTTATTGATGTGTTAGGGCAGTTCAAGGAGAGGTCACTTTTCAACAAGTCAAAGGCAAGATGTTCAATTGATATAACTATGTCAAGGAGTGTCATGGTGGTCACCTCCTCACTTTATTTAAGATTTTATTAAATATCCATCTTATGTTGATCATGTGTGAGATTATATAACTAGACTTAAGTGGTCCTTATGACCCAAATCATTCATGTAATAGGTGACTTATGATGTTGCATCCATAGTCAACTATGTGAGCATGCCAACAACCTATAACTAGATGTAAAATTCAGGAGATTAAAGATGAATATGAAGAAATATGTTTGACCCTTGTTTAAAACCTTAACATACTTTAAGTTTCTTTATAAAATATTAAGGTATATCCTTCAAATAATGTTTCATTTGGAATTATGCATGCATTACCTTGAAAAGGGGTGTATAACCATGTGAATAATTCTATTTTGGCCCCTAAGAGTAACCAAAACCATAAATTATTACTTTAAAGCTCTCCATTATCACCATAATCCCATGATAGAATAGTTTCATATGTAAAAAAGGTCTCCTTTTAAAAGTCACACTTTTATGCACCATTAAGGGGGACCACATGTGTGAAAAATGAATTTTTACCTTCCCTCCACCAATACACAATATTTTAAATAATTTTTTGAATCCTCATTTCCCTCCTCATACCCACCAATAGCATTTTAATATCTAAAACCTAAGAAAATGTAGGAAAGTGGTGCTTTAAAGGTGTTTTCAAGCTTATATGGATTCGTACAGTAAGGTCCTAGTCAGAAGAGGTTAGGAATATTTATATGGAACTTAGTGTATAAATTAGATGAGATTATCCATGATTTTTAGAGTTAAAAATATTTTAAAAAAATTGGCCCCTTCTTTTCATCACTCTTCTTACCAGCGTTCAATAGCCTCTCAGGTTCTTGTTCAGTATGGACATGAGAGAGAAAATGGTGACTTGAGATCTTGGATAGAGAAAGGGGGTCTAATGGTATTCCAATCCCATGCATTATATTATAGATTTATGACCCATGCTTTATGGACAATGGTTAAGAACTTAGGAAATCAAACAGTCTTCTACATCTACATAGGGTTAGTCTTGGAATGGTTTAAATGCATTTATGGACTAGTAAATCAAAATGGTAGTTGTGTATGTATTATAAAATCCTTAGAGTTCCTAACACTTCACCTCAGACCCAAACCTGGCATGTGTGATCTTGTGGGATCAATAAAATCTTCATATGGTCACACTTACAAGTTGTAGTTAGTAGTTATTGGCATTTTGAACCCTTCTATGCATTATATGTGTCAAGGATATTTTATTGACTATAATGATGGATTTCTAAGAGATAAATTCAATTTTTATTATAATTAATGGTATACTTGATGATCAAATTAACACTTAACTCCTTCAAGCTCCTACCTTCAAGTAAAACTACCTATGTAATTTGACCTTCAATGCAAGTGTGAATAGAATATTTCATGGTGATGGATGTTGAATATCATTAGAACATTATATAGTATGAATAGGTGTTATATTCATGTGGAGCATTCCCTCTCTCAAAATTATCAAACCTTATTATGTAACTCAAGACCAAGAAATTGAACTAGCCTCCCAATGCTTTTATAGACTTGTTTAGCAAGTTTAAGATTCACTAGCATTATTTAAGGTATTTTTGAAATATTAGGTTTCAAGTTCCCCCTTCATACATAAAACTAACCAAATCTAAGTGACTTACTTTATTTAATATTAAATGGTGGTGTCTAAGGTCCCCATAGGTGATCTTGAACTAGAATCAATAGTCCATATGACACCCCTCAAAGGGAATCTATTGTGTAATTGTCTCATCAAGCCATTTCACCACATGGTAAGCTCTGATTACCAAACTTACAACTTCATAGGACTCTAAGACCACCACATATAGGTTTAATCACTTATACCCAAGCTTAAGGCATGGAAGAAAAGTCATTTTTTTCATAATACCATCAAGAGCCAATGGGATTATGAAAAAAGGGGTCCATTCAAGAGTAGAAACTATTGAGAAGCTATGATCAAGTTTAGAAAATCAACTCAAACCCAGTCTTTAAAGGGTTCTCCAAAACCATCATATAGCTAAACCTTGAATATGCAAGGAAGGGTAATATTTTATGAATATGACTAATAAATAGGGTGATTAGGATTCATGAAAGGTCAACTAGGACTCTAACATAGTATGGAAGACCTCTTCTTGCTCAAGGGCATGTGTAAGAACTCCATTGATAGTCACACACCTAGACCACTACCTAGAGGACTACAAGAATTCTACCTCAAACATTAAATATGATATTCAATAGGCACATGAAATAGATATCTCAATCATATAATCATAACACAAATATCATGTTATTTAAGGGAAAAGGGAAACTTTAAAGGGTAAGTTGAACAAACTGACTTAGGCATGTACAATAAGCTAAAGGCATACAAGTATGCCTAATCAGTTAAGGTGTCTTACCAATGAAAATGATAATAGAAAAAAAAATGTAAGGGTAACTCCAAATTAATTATGGCATCCATATTCCTTAGGATCTCATATGATGATGGTATAAGTTTGAGTAAGTTGCCTAGTTTGGATTAGACATCTATGATGCAATCTTTAACACTATCAACCCACCTAGAATGCTTAGTAAAGACTTAAAGGCTACCAAATTTCACTTAGAACTCACCGTACAAGTTACATGGGACTAAGAGATATTATGGAGTTTTTATTGGGTTTATGGGTCCAAAATCCATGTTAATAATTTTTTTTGATACCTATACTCTATGAATGATCATTAAGATGGTAGGCTACTAAAACCCTTCTTAAACCCTTGATAAGGACCTAATCAAGGAATTTTCTCTAAAATTCGTTTAAACAAGGTATTTGAGCCTTAAAATGGTCTTGAAAGTCTTCTTAGGTCTGGTGTGCATCTAAATGATCCATTTATTGACACATGTATACTATATAGTATACTGATTAAGCCTAGATAACGCTGCTATAAGTCTAGGAAGGGATGTTACAAGCCTATGTGAAAGAATTGGAGAGAGTCATCATGTTTTAAATGAATATAAATTTTTTATAGGTATCAATAGGTAAAAAATGTTGCACAATGACCACCAACAGGGTTCTTCACATCTAATGGTCACCTACAGACATGCCTAAGTGCCTGGTTAGTTGATTGTATATGCATGAAAAGGAAACAAGTGGCTTAACCAAGCCAACACAAGTGACCAAAAGGCTATAATTGGTTTATTACATTATCTAATAATTATTAAAATTCTTAGATAACTCCATTTTTAAGCAAAAACCTAAGAAAACCATCATTAGGTATGTTAGCCTGATACCCTCTTTAAGACATGATTACTTGAATACTGAAGTCAAAAGATAAGGAGGGTTAAATGAGATATCAAACCAACATGGAGGTATATTTAAAAGAGATTAATATGTGCAAGAAACATTAGTTTGTAGATGGGAGCTTAGAATTGGCCATTTTGGCCAAAAATTACTTTGAGAGTGTACAAAATTCAAGATAATCACCTAAAAATTACCTTCTTATGCTCAAAGCTATATGAAGGATATTCATGGAGTCCTAATCACATGGGGAAGATTTAAGGGCCTTTTCCACTATAATTTAGTGTCATTAGTTCATCAGTTGAAATCTTAACCTTTATGAACTATTGTTAAGAGTTTAAACCCCCTAGACCTCTCTAAAACCCTAATAACAACCTGATGAGAAATATCTTGAGATTTTTTATCTTAGATACATTTAATTGGCTTGGTAGACACCTAAAAATTATTATTCATGGCATTGGTTTGTACGTACAACTAGATAGATGTACCAAAAACTTATTTTTGTAAGATTTAGTGGTAGTTCTAAGGTATAAGGTTGGATAAATAGTTTTATATAATTTATGAGGGTGTGTGAAATGTATTTCACCTTTTCATATCACAAACTACTCTTATTTAATTATATAAATTCTCCTAGAGGCCTACACTAAAAATCCAATCTAAAAAGTCTAGTGAAAAGTAACCTAATCACCTAAACGAGCAAAAGTTATAAGTATACACTAGTTTAAAGGCACATGTCATGGTTTAATATGATTAAATAGACCTAAGACATTCTCAATCATCCATCCTTTAAGGTTATATGAAATCCTCATGGTCATCCAAGGAGCTAACACTAAGAGACTAGTGTGTAGTAGGCTTATTTGGTCAACAAGAGAAAATGTTTATTAGTATAGAGGGATGATAAGAGAGTAAATTCAGGTGATGAACACCAATTTAAATACCCAATGGATGATATTAGGCACATTTCACATCCATAATGGATGATGGGTTGGTTTTCTTAAACCTTATTAACATGAAAAAGAGGAATGGGCTACTTAATGCCCCATGAAGGCTAACATGGACCACATTTATACCTTATAACTATTAAAAGGAGAGGTGGTTGACCAATTTTTCATTATCTCCTAGCTCCTACCCACTACAACCCCATGCCCAAAATCCCATTGGAAATCACCAACTTTCCAAGCATCTCATGGAGAAAACATGGAGTTGTTATTAATGCTTGTAATTAATGGTGGAGTGAATGAGGATCATCATGACCTCTTATCAATACTTCCATGACAAATTACCTTCTCTCACCTTCTCTTATTTTATAAATTGAGGCTAAAATTCCATTGTATGCATCCCTTGATTGGGTATGAAGAAACTCTACCTAAATTATGCCTTGTAACCTTTTGAATCAATAAAAGGATTATTTTATATTCTTTATTTTTTAGTGTGTTATATGATTATTTATTTACAAAAGTGGTGAAGTCATATCCCCTTTTTATGTCCTTTTTCTCACCTATCTAATATAAAAATTATCATAAGTATTTCATATGATGTGTATAAATGTTAGTGATTGTGCTTGAAGTACAATCTAGTTCTTAGTGTCTTGAATTAGACCTCTCACCCATCACCTTCAACTTGCAGCCATATACTATAACCTTCATGTGAATTAATAATGCTTAATATTCTCTTGGATAACATGTTTTAGTCACTAATCCTTGTTTTATTCATAAAGTGTTATTGAAGGATCAGTTACAGTGGATAATACATTATGGTGCATCACCTCCCTTAGCTTAGGTTTTATTTCATGCATACCTTTATCCCTTTTCATCAACAAGTTAGTAGGTTTTAGGAATTGATATATAATTGATGCACCAAGGGAGATAGTCCCAAATATATAGGTTCACCTCATCAACTAGGCCACCCACACCTAGAGGTGATTCCATTGTATCAGTTGGATGAGGCAAGCTTGAAACACCACTACCTCAAGGGTGTAATTTAGACTGATAACACTATGTTATTTGGATAAAGTCTATTATGTATCTATTTATTAATATATTAGATTATATATTTTTTATAGGTTATTGTTCATCCTTTTTTATATAACTATTATGAGAATATGTAGGGTTATTAATATGACTTTATAATTCATATTCTATAAACTCAATAAATCATAATGGATTTATGCTCAAAAATAGGATTTACCATCCTAATAGAGGCTATTATGAAAAATTACATCAATTATAAAATAATTTTCCTCAAGTAATAAAGAAATAACATTTAGGGATTAAAACTAATCTTTAAGAGTTGTGTAACTAAGATTACAATATCATAATTCTGATATTTATTCCAATGTTAAATTTGGTGATGATACTGATGTTGATATTGATTCTGATGTTAATGTTAAATATCCTATTTTTGATTGTAAATCTAACTCTGATTCTAATTTTAATCCTTATTGTGTTTTGACCACATGGATGATTTTTTGGATTAAGTTGTTCACAAGTACCTTTTTCACTTCTTGTTGAGCAGTGAAGGCTTGAAGATGTAAATATTTCTAGGAGTGGGGAATGTTTGGAAATGGATGGAAGATATACTACTAGTTAATAATTTGTTCTTAGAATATGGTATCATTTAATAAGGGTTCATCAAAGATAGGTGAGCCATCATAGAGAGGTTTATCAAATTAAGGATCATAAAATATAGGAGGATGGTAAAAGGGTAACACATCAAATATGGGTGACCTATCTTGATCTAGATTTGAAAGTGGATGAGTCTTATTATTATTTTAAAATAATCTTGGTATATACCTTATGAGTGATTCTTAGACTTAGGTACACTTATTTCCTTAGTATATGATGGCCCTTAGATTGGTAATGATAGGACATAATTATATGGCTTGATTAACTATGACTCTAATGTTAGAATAATAATATATGTAATTAGGATAGGTTTTGGCTAAGTTTTAAAAGTTGGTCTATAACATCTTGGCTTATAAATGTTCTTGTTCTTGATGTTTGATGTGGTCTATATAACTCAAAATCTATATAGTCATTAGAGAAAGGTGACAAAATATATTTCTCTTTACTAGTATGGTCATGATAAAGTGGGTAACTAGTAGACATAATGTTTGATGGATGTTTTTGTGAAATGGTGTGACTAATCCTACTTAAGATATAATCTAGGTTTGTTGGATCAAAATATTTGTGTATTCAATCACATATTTATAAGATTTATAAGAGTATATCATCCTTATTTTAAAACATATATTATTCATAGGATTTTTATTGATTTGGTGTGAATGCAATAGAATTAAATGGAAACATAATAAAAGACTAATTAAAGGATGCCCCCAAGCAAGGATACATGCAAGGGGAATGATTGGATTAGAATTGGCCCCAAGAAAAAAATTATTTGATTAGATTTGGGCCCTAAATAGGGCATAATTTGTTAGACATGATTTGATTTAGATTGGTCCCAAGTAGGTGAAATTGATGATATAGATTATGATTATCCCCAAGTAGGGAAGATTGATTGGATTATTATAATCTCAAGTTGGATTAGAATCAAATGAGGAAAATGAGGGATGCCATGACCTCACCATTCCCAACCAATAGATGCATGAGATTTAATGGAAATATAAGGATAGGATTGAATGATTTGATTTGGAGTTGATAGACCTTGATCAAAGTTAACCTAATTTGACTTTGATTTTATTGAGGTTAGTTTAATCAAGTTTGGACTTGATTTGAAATAGATCTATAAACATAATTTTAAAAATATAAATAAATGTTTGACTTGAATAAATTTGACTTTAGAATAACTGATTGAATTAGACTTGAATAGTTAACCTAATTTGAATTAAATTAGAAAATTTAGATTTAAATTGGAATTTAGAATTTGATTAGAATTAGGGCTACCTCAAAATGGGAAGCATGATGGTGTAATTTTTAAAAGAGGGGGTTTTTAACATAACATGTAAAAATAAGTAGGGTGAACTAATTTTGATAGCATAACACCTTTGGGGATATCAAATTTTGACTGAAAAATTAGGTAGAGTAATACCTCTTTTTGAAGGTGTATGTAGATTATGACAAGTTTTTGACACAAAAACCAAGAAACTAATCATCCAAGCTTGTGAATCTACTTTAGGAACTAACATAAGATTATATCATAAACATTAATAGTTTTGATAAACTCTCCTTTGAGAGGATTAAAATTTTAATGGTTCATTAAGTAATTAAAATAAATTATGATGGTGTTTTAATACCACCCCTCTCTCAACTGTCTATATGAAAAGTTAATCTTTAGGAGCTGATACCTTTGCACCCTTACATCAATTAAAATTCCATGGTAAAATAAGCTTCTATTCTACAGTTTTAGTTTAGCTTTCTAGATGGTCCCCGAAGGGAACAAATTTGTTAATTGGATGTTGATATTTAATGGGCCATTTTCAAAAAGGTCTTATCCCTTAGTTGCCACTTCATTTAAAAGATTTTAGTGAAGTGATACCAGAAAAATAAATCCTTGAGGGACAATTCAACTAAAATATTAATTATATAGCCTCAATATATATACCCCATCTGATAAAGGGGTTGGTACAAATGTTGGGTAATGATGTCTCAGTCACCACACCCTAAGGACTTGCGAGAAGGCAATAACACCCCAATGACAAAACCAAAATAAACTGAAAGGTATTACCATTTTGATTTTTGTAAATCCCACTAAGGGCAATCAAATAGCATAATAGGAAAATCTATTGGGATAAAAATAAGTGACCTCCATGTTTCTAATTCACCCTAATAAAAGGGAGAGCATAGGTGTGAAATGATCACACAAGCATACAAACAAACACTTAAACAAAGAACTAAAGAAAATGAACATAAATTAAAGAGTTTTATTGCACCAAATCAAAAGATGAAATCTTTTTTAAATACTAAAGGAAATGTGAATGAGTAATATATGTTTGAATGGATCACCACACCCCTTTGGAATTTGTAAGAAAAATAATGCGAATAGTTTTACTTGGTGGGTATTTGGTAAGTGATGCTTTTCTTTTGATTCTCTAGTAAGTTTCCAACATAAAATAGTTAGTGGTTTATTTATTAATAATTAATCAATCAAAAGATGAACCAAAAGACTTAAAAATAAACCCCAAAAAAAACATGCAAGAAATAATGTTAACAGATTCAAATCTATAAAATGTCAAATGCAAATTATGAGAGATATGTAACTTATTTTGCAAAACTAAAATATATTTATGTAAAAAACATAAAATACAAAGAACCCGTAAATTATTTTTGACCAAAATGATGAATTTTGTGTTATATGATAATTTGTTATATAAATTAAAATGTAAATTCCAAGAAAACTGTAAACTTTTTTACAATACAAAATAGGTTTCTATAAAAAATTAAAAATATGGATAACCCAAAAATTAATTTGATAGAAAATATGTTTTAAATGTTATATGCTAAATTTACTATAACTAAATTCAACATACCCTAATTTTAATCCTCAAGAGCCATATGATGGACAAATTTAGAATAATATAAGGGGAAATAAAATTCAAATTTAATCTAATTTATGAATGAAAGGAATAATAATATTCTTGATCGAATAAAGTGAAGTGAGAGTCCCACTAGGCATGTCATATGTATCATTAGAATCTAGATATTAAAACTACTTATTCAATAATTGTAAATGATAAAATGAAGTATCAAGAACTAATAATCTACACCTAAGTCCTCATTATCATAAAAAAATTAAGATAACAATACTAAATATTAAATTAATAAATTTAAACCTTCATTATAAATCTCATCTTTGTGTATGGTTTGGATCGGATTATGGAATCAAATAATCTTCATCAATGTCATTGTGGTGATCATCTTCATTTAATACTTTCCACTCTAAATAATTTTAATGCATAAGAGAAACTTTGAGGATGTGAGTGATAAAATTACTAGAACTTCACTATCCAAATTTGTACAGGGAAATTGAAAAATGAAAGGGTCTATGTATATCAATTTTGAATCAATGAGGACCCTTCATCTTGATTCTAAAATGTATGGTTGTAAATGCATCCTAAAAAATTCACATGGATTGATAACATGAGCCCTCAATCTTTCCCAAAATTAAGGCTGTAGGAAGGCTCTTAAAAATATCCAAACGGGGGATCAATATGATCCCTCCATCTTGCAAACAAGATGGAAGGTGGAGAATTCATCTCAAAATATCTTTGTAAGAGTCAATATGGACCCTTCATTTTTTTTTCAAGATAAAGGATGGAAAAATATTTTCAAAAAAACACATGGATAACCACATAGATCATCAATATGAGCCCTTCATTCTATTTTCAAGATGAAGGGTTGAGAATGCTACCTAAAATATCTCACAAGATTCATTGTGGTCCCTTGATCTTATCTCCAAAATTAAGGGTAGAGAATAATCCTTCATATTAATTCATTTATTAATTGATGGGCTTATAAAAGGATTTTTCATAGGATCTCAAGATTCTTTCTCAAATGAAGATTCTCTTTGGAAGGAGAAGGAAAAGGAAGAATTAATAATTAAAAGTGATTTATAATTCTATTTAAATAGAATTATAGTTAGAAGAATGGTTGATTAAATTATTTAAAGATCAATTTAGTTAATACATTATGAATAATTTGATTAGGAGAATGGTTTATTAGATAATTAAAGAAGGGAAAATATTTGAATTAATTGATTAGAGAAGGAGAATTAGTGAATTGATTAGAGTAGAATAATTGATCAGAGAAAATAACCAGAATAATAATTGAATAGATTTAATACAGCAAATTATTCCACCTAGGGATGCCCCAATGTGAATTCAAACTCATAAATTAAATTAACACATGATTTTGGACCAATTTGTGTGTAGTTACAGGAAGTCATTCCATTTTGTATTTTTGAAACAAAAGTGATAAAAATGGATTTTATATAAAGACATAACTAGCCACATAATCAAAGTCATTTAGAATGATGTGAAAAAATATCTAAGTCTCCAATCAAATGTGAAATATAATTAGTATTTGATATAAATGGGTAGTCACATATCTCATGAAATATCTTGAAATGATGAAAGTGCTCATTGTGAGGCAATGAAAATAAGTTTATAGCATGAGATAAAATATTCAAGAAACTTAGTCATTAATCATTTTATCATAGAGGGCATTGAATGGGTGGGGTTTAATTTGTGTTCTATCTACAACAAGCTCTTATGGAGGGAAAAAAATTATATAATGGGAGGCAAATAAGAGAGGTTTAAACCATTATCTTGTGTTGAAGCTAAGGAAGACACAAATGTATGGTGAAATTTTATGAAAGGAGGGCTCATAAAATTCATGCTAAGGTTCATTTATAAAATTTATGTAATTTTTATTTGTTAAGTTTTAAAAATTACACTATGAAATATGTAATCATGATTATAAACATGTGTAAGCATTAGTATATGTTGTAGAAAAGTTCACTATATTAGCTTTTATGCTTATTCATGCACTTAGCTATCAAACCAAGTTAGTTCTAGACTTTGTGGAGCTAGGCACAAGCATAGTAAGGTCTGGTACACAACATTTAACACACTATTACACTAGCATTAGTTTGACACAAGGCACAAGCCTTGTGCACTCACCTGAAGCACAACAGCAAAGGGATCGAAACCATATTGGGCTAGTTACAACATAGCACACTTGGGTTTCAAAGGGACTTAGTCATGGGCAAGATGGGTTTAGGTGGCCTACCAATGCCAAGTTATTTAGGGGAAGGTCACTAGGTGCAAGCCTTCTCAAGAAAACAAGTCCTAAGGTGCAAGTTCATAACTAGATAGACCGAGCTCTTAATGACACAAGCTATGGGAATAACTAGTATAAGGTCATTTGGTCACTTAGACAAGTCATGAATATGGCTTGGATTCAAGTGTTTATCCTTAGGTTAGCTCTTTAGGTGTGGGGTCTTAGGGCCTTGACATAATCAATATCCAATAATTAGTCTATTTTAGGTAGGCCAAAGCTACTATATGGCACAAAAATGTCATTAGTGATCAGGGATAAACCTTTATATAATAATACATTCAAAACAAGATTATAGCATTACATAAATATAGCTAAGTCACAAACATAACTCTCCAAAAACTATAATGTAAGGATCAATATTCCATTCCTTCAATAATATTATTCACTGACTATATAGTTTAGCATATTAGTTAAAGATATAAATTTTAGGTCATATACTCATTCTAAAAACTACTCTTACCTAGTAGCTCACAGGTGAGCTTGGGCTATATATTTGAATAACTAATCTATATTATGTAGACTAAGAAATACTAATGGTGGTTCTTTATTTTTATAAATATTTTATACCTTAGTCACTTCTCTTTGATCTTCAAATGCAAGCCTTATTTTATAGGCAACTGGGCATCTCATTGCCATGTTAGAAGGGTACATGCCAAGTGATGAGTTGTCGCAAGTCTACTAGCTCCACTATGTTTCCCTAGTTGGATGAGAGCACATCATATGTTGAGATATCATTGGGGGGTCTTAATCTCACCTGTTCCACTCTTTTAACATTTGTGCTTATTGAGCTACCATATACAAGTTCTAGCAAGGATGTCCTTTGAAAGTTAGCACCATGAAACTACCTTCTAAATAGCATGGGATCCTTGAGGACTCCTCTAGCTAGCACCAAAAGGTACAAAAGGGGAGAAACCACTCCAAATATTTCTTTACACCAAGATAGGTCCATTTGTCATGCTCCATGTACTTGGTACAAAATGGGTCCTAACATTACCCCATACCAAATTGGTAGTTCAGCCCAAACTAATCTTTTAGCACCTTAGGTGTGTAAAACTTGCATGCACCCTACTCTAAATCTACCTTAAATTTCTCAAGACCTAGAATAGTACCTTTTATTTATTCCATGGTGCCATTTTCTTTAGTGGATGTAGCCTTGAGAGCAAGCATGTTTATGCTTTCTACTTCTTTTTTAAATGCTTCAAGAATTTATTTTGTGCATTTTACCCCACCATCCAAGATCTACCCTTGCTCATTGGCCTTTATTTAAAAGGCATAAAAGACCACCTCCAAGTCTTGTTTTGTAGTCTTTAATTGGGAACTTAAAGAGTTGACCTTTGTCATTAATTGAATGTGTTTGGTCCTACTTATTGTGAAGGATTATTTGAACAAAGTGTTATTTTCCTTCTCAATGATTGCTACCTGGTTGGAAACATTATAAAATATAGTGTCAGCTTCCTCCATGCCTTCTTTAAGTTTGGTGAAGAGGTCTTCCATGACATCCAAATTTTTTTTTAACTCTCCTCACAAGGCCTTATAGGGGTCTTATTATTCCTTGAGCATCGGCCTTATCCTAGAGAACATCTACTCCACAAGTGCATAGACTTGGTCAACTTCTTTCATCTTTGAGGTATCCACACTATCCAATAAGGATGGCTCTGCCTCTTCTATGTACTCAACTAGCTATTAAAGCTTGAGCTTTATTGCCTTAAGCTCTTTTTCAACTTTTTTTTGCTATCTTCTTCTAGTTATATGTGTGAAAATCATTGATGATGTTCTTACACACTAATTTAGAGGCCATCTTGATCAGGGCATTGGCTCAGCACATGGGGTTCATGTAATAAGGATTGAGGAGTTGGTAGTCATGCCCTTCTTCTATATTCTTGGCACTCCAAATTACTTTTGTTAAAACCTCAAATTCAGTCTTGTCCATGTAGCAATCTAGTGCCTAATAAACCTAGTGGTACATCAGGATCATGGCAATTTTTGGTGCCATGCACTCCATCATGTAGAATTCCTCAACCTCCTTAAACTCTTGTTATGCCCTTTCCCTATTTCCCAGCTCATATTCCTCATCCTCACCCAACTCTTCTTCCTTGTTGGTGTTGGTGTTTATGTAAGTGTCTTCTTCTTCTCCTTCTTCTTCTTCTTGGGGTTCTTATTCAGACTTCTCCCTTATGTCCACTTCTCTTTTTTTGATGCTCAACTCAACATTGTGTTCTTATTATTGTAGGGTTTCTTTAGTGGATGTTCCCCCCTCATCCATTTTTTCTCATAGAGTCTCTTTGGAATTATATTTCATTATGCCATCCTTATACTCATCTTTCCCTAATGGAGCCTTTATCTCTATCTTTCTTTGCTTTTCTAAGGTGTCAATATTGTATTTTTTATCTCTAGGCACCCTTTTAGGGTTAGGGCATGATTATTGTGTAGATTATTTTATTGTTCTAGTGGAGATTATAGGTGCCTTTTTTGGTCTTCTTTCCTTTCTTCATTCTACACTTGTGATAACCTTATTCTCCTCTCTCTTTTAGCATCCTATTCCTTTCTACTTAGGCTACCTCTTCCTCTCTTTCCTTTCTCTTAGACTTATCTTCCTTGGCCTTTCTTTTTGCCTCCTCCTTCTTGGCCTTTTCTTTCATAGCCTTCCTTTGCATGGCTTGCACTACACATGTCCTTTCTCTCACTGTTATTTCCTCAACCTCTATCCAATCAATCTCAGCTTGGGACATTCCCTTGGCTTTCATTTCTTTGTGCTTGTGGTGAAAACTTAGCACCACATTAATATGCCCTTAGTTGAGGCCCATATCCTTCCACTGGCACTTCAGTTCTTTTTTTGTTAGTGCACCTAAATGGATTTCCTCCTTAGGATATTTTTTTATGACTTCTTTTGGAAACTCTACCTTAGTCATTTCTTCCTTTTGTTCTTGCATCTCTTGCACCCTCTATATTTCAACTTCACTGAAGCTAAGTTTCCTCAACATCTACCTTTGTTTTGCTAGCTCAATTTGAGGTGGTGAGGAGGGGGTTAATTCACTTGATAAGGGCTCTTCATCCTCAATTAAAATTTAGGTGCCCATCTCACCTTCTTCTTCCTCCTCTTCCTCAAATAGGATTATCCTTTACACCATAGGAGGAGCCTTCTTCTTCTTTTTCCCTATGCTAGGGGAAGTATTTAGCATGAGGTGTAAGCATTTTGGTGTAGAGGTTGAAGGAGATGCTTATCCTTTTGAAGTGATCTTCAACCTAAGCTAGTCTTCTATTTCCTCTAAATTCTTCCCTTTCTTCTTCTTTGGAGACTTTATCTTTTTAGTAGGCATTTGGGTTCCTTCATCCCTAATCTAGACTAAGGGGCCTTCCTTATACTTGATTCTTGACCTAACACTAAAATCCTTCTTTTTTGGCTTCATCTCATAATAAAATCTATGGATAAAGCCAAGGATATTGACCTCTTGAATGGGATCGATGTTCATTCTATCTGAGGCATCTTCTTCGTCTTTTATAGCTCTTTCATTTATGTGAGGAAACCTATGCCTCAACCTTCACCTTTATGCATCCATCTCCTTAATTAGAATGTCCATCTATTATGTATTTAGGATCTAGTACAGTGCATCCCTAAAGTGTTATACCAAGAAAGTGAAGGGGAGCTTCAACTAGACCTATTTCCATCCTTTAGTGCCAAACACATGACATAGTAGTGCTACATTATGGAAAAAGTTATCATCTTAAACATACTCTAGGAGAGCCCCTAAGAGATGCACCAATCCAATCTAAAGGCTTTGATATACATTTCACACCAACACATTATGTGCATCTTGTATTTGGGGTTGAAAGTGGTGGGGCATATGTAGTCCTTATACTTATATGTGGGGAATTCTTGGTATTCTAGAAAGACCCAAAGATTGTCTTCACTCCCATCTAGGATCTTGATTTCCTCCATCATGATCAAGATGAGTATGGACCCCCACCTAAAGGTCCCATTGGTGCTATGTCATTCTAGTACATTCTTGATCAAATTTTCTATGATGAACTTGGTGATATTGAATTCTACACCCTACACCATGTGATATGCAACATAGAGGTACACCTTTGACATATTTGCCCACCAACTACCTAGACACAATTTGGAACTCATGAGGCATGTTGCCACTTTTATGCTATGGTACTCACTTAATAATGAGGAATGAAAAACCCCCCTTGAATTAGTTGATAATTTTTGTGATACACTCCACTTCTTTGTTATCATCCATCAGTTTATGGATGTCTCTACTAGTATCTAGGAGCCTAGTTATCCTTTTGATCATCTGCATAAATATTTTCATGTGCCATCCTAAAAAATATATGTAGTCTTCATTGACACATGAGGTGAGGAATTGGATAAGTTCCTCTATCTTTCTAAAGGAAGGCAACTCATAAAGCTAAGTTATGCTATAAATGGTCAACTTGTCTTGAATTAATACATCAAACAAGAAATCACCTTCCAATGTCTTGTACCCTATATCCACCATCAAATCTTATGCCAAGTCTTGGAAGTGACTTGACATCTAATGGTTATATTATTTGAGTTGGTAATTATATGTAAATGAGTACCAACTTTTCCCAACTTTAACCTCCAAGGGAAATTGCATGTATTGGTATGACATCTTTGTTTTCACCTTAGTGTCTATCTTGGTGACGCTAAAAACTTCAATCAATTGTGCCTTGGTCTTGGCAACCATCATCTCCTCTATGATATTCACCCTCTTGGGTTACATCTATGCTAATGTGGAACTTATTGCCTTCCTCTTCTTCACCATTCTAAATCAACTTGTATTAAACCAAGGGACATGTGGTTTTTTAAAGCCTCAAATGGTGGATATCACTTTTGTAATCATGAGATCTATAATTGTGCTCTTTACTCCAAGCTTTGTTAGCTGTTAATGGTGGCCTAGGTGATAGCTTCTTGCTTCAACGTGGTTCTCTTCACAACTTTCTCTTTTCAACCCTTCACATTGGACTCACTGTGAATGCACTCCTCAATGTGCTTCCTTTCACTCAAGGTGCCTAAATTGCTCAGATTTTCACTATGACAAGATTATTTCTCTTTGGCTTTTTGGTATTTTTCTTAGCTTGCTCTAAGTTTGGGGTTTGCTTAAACTTAGTAACCTAAGCAAGTATATTATTTACCATTTTATACCCATATTTTTTCAACTACCATTATTAATATAGTATTAATGGCATAGGTACCTCAATTTCTTGGAAAATGCAAAAATCTATGAAACCCTAAAAAATCTCTTGTCATGTACACATTAAATGCATATCTTTATGCAAAAAATCACTTCATCAAATGCTCCTACTAGTTTTTTTGTGAAGTGACATGTGGTTCAAAAGATCACTTCTTGCTCATTTTTGGGTGGATACCAGCTATCTTAGATGACTTACTTCTACATGTGTATCCTTGGCATGACCTTCACCTTCCTTATGGAAACTTGGGCATAGCACCTCACATGTATGTGATTTAGCCTCCTTGGTTCCACTTTTTATAGTTACGATCTTATTTCAAGTGTACTTATCTACCTTGGTAAATTTCTTGTACATCATCTTGCCTTGGCATGCCCTACCCCATACAAATCCCTTATACTAGGCCTCTAGCACTTTGTCTCTTATCCTGATTCTCTTAAACACTATTAGATTATGCATCTTTACTTACTTCCTTACACACAACCAAGTTGAACATCTTCACTTTCCTCATAAATCACTAATGTAGGATCAATTGATGCACCTTATTTTAACATTGGTGCAAAGGTAATGCCATAGTAGTTCATTTTTGGGCCTTCAAGTGACCTACACTATTCATCTTACACATATACATCTTTTGCATCTTCTACTTGCACTTGGTAATATTTAGTTCCCAATACTTAGATGTCTAACCTCATGCGCTTATGGGAGAAATTGTTTGACTCACTCAATTATAACTATGCATGAATTGCTAACACATAATTTCTTGTAACCATTGCACACTACTCGCCACCTTTATACACTATACCAAGGACAAACAAAATAATTAAAGAATAATTTGGCTTACACCAAATGGTATCCTAGTTAGCTTACTCCAAACTGACTTGTGATCAAAAAATTATTTTTTCTATGGTATGAGCACCATCCTACTACCTATATGGATTCAATAGGTTGCCATTGAAATGACCAAGGAGATTTTCATTAGTCAATATATGAAACTTACATGTGCCTATTTCCAAGATGTGGTGGATGATGTAGGGGCCCATCCAATGTATTTACAACTTTCCTGGGTGCTTGAAGTACTTAGAATTATAGAGTAGCATCAATGCTCCTTCAGTCAGCTCCTTGTGCTTGATATGCTTGTCATGTCAATGTTTTTGACATGCCTTCTCAATTTGCTAACTCCACTGGGCTTGGGTACACTTTTCATCTAAGTGGTATAAGTCTTCTAACCTTGTGCTTAAATATTCTTGGTCATCTAAGTGACCAATCCATGTAATGCATAAGGAGGGCACCATGATTTCCAGGGGAAGAACTACTTCAGCACCAAATACTAGTTGAAATGGTGTAACCTTATTCAAGTGCTTGTAATTTATGTGGTATGCCCATAGTACTACTGATACATGATCATCCCAATCCTTGTGACTAATGTCACATATATTTTTCATTCATATTCTCAATATATTATTGAATACTTTAGTTGTGCCATTATCTTGGGGATGATAGGGGTGGTTTTATGATACACCACCCTATATTTAGTCAAAAGGATGCACATTATTTCATTGATGAAATGAGTACCCTGGTCACTAGTCAGATGCAATAGGTACCCATATTGGCTTATGATGTTCTCCCATATAAAGCATGTGGTTGTCATGGATGTGTCATCTTTGGTTGATGTAGCTTTGGCCCACTTGGTGAAATAGTCAGTGGCCACTAAAATATATCTTACACCTATGTGTCATGTTATGGGAGTGATTGGCCCAAGAAAGTCAATGGCCCATTTTTTGAATGGTACCTAGGTAAGAATAGGAATGAGAGGCATTTCATCTCAATGGTTGGGTTTTCTAGTACACTAGCATATATCACATGCTTTAGCATACTCCTTTTGATCTTAAAATAGGCTTGGCCACAACAAGCCTAACTATAATACCTTGTACACCATTACGTCTCTAGCGTAATGGCCTTTGGTGATCCTTTCATGTGCTTCTTATAAGATGGAGTCCCATTCATGTTCCAAAACACATCTACATATGAATTATCCCTACTTAGTTTGTATATCTCCCCCTTAATGAGATAGAATGGGGGGGCATGAACCACAAGTTGTTTCATCTCCTTAGTGGTCAAGGTCTTGGGCATAAACCTAGACATTAGGAAAGTGGCAATATTTGCTAGATCTTTATGGATGTGATAGAATCTATATAGTTGTATGTCTATCATGTAATCCTCAATTGGAACCACCACATCACCATAATTGATGCAATATAAATGGTATATCCCCAAGTTATACTTTCTAGGTTTAACCACAACTAAGAACTAAAATTTATTAGAATAGAACAATCCATCTGCATATGTACCCATGTAAAATAGGCTTGTTCATGAGGTACTTGAGTACCTCATGATCTATGAAAAATATGAATGGGCTTACCAATAGGTATTGACTAAATTTTTGTAAGGTATATACCATTGTCAATGCCTTGCACTTGGTGGTGGTATAATTCTACTCTACTTGCATCATTTTCCTACTTGTGAAGGAGATGGGGAGGTCTATCTTACCCTCACCTGGTTGCACCAATATGGTACCAATGGTAGAGCCTAAAACATCAACATGGACATGGAAAGGAGTAGTCCAATCTAAAAATTGTAAAATTAGAGTATTAGCCAACTTTAGCTTTAGTGTTTGAAAGGCCTCCTCTTGTGCATCACCCTAGTAGAATGGGCCATCCTTGCGTAAGAGCTCCTCTAGAGGCACTATGATATTTTCATAGCTCTAAATGAACTTCATGTAGTAGTCATAATGGCCTAGAAAGGCATGAACATATTTCTACATTAAGGGAGTCTAGAGATGTATTATGATGGTTATCTTCATCAAATCAATAAGAAAATTATCTTTACAGATGATATCCTTAAGCAATGTCCCAAATAGAGTTTCAAAGATGCACTTCTTCATATTTAAATAATTTTGGAGCTACCTCTACCTCTCAAAAATTAGGTGTAGATTATCATAATGTTGTTTTATAAGACCATACACCATCTAGTTTTTGAGATACACTTGGAAGAACTTATGGATAAAGTCCTTAAAAGTAGTGATCACTACCCTAGAGAATATGGTTGATGTATTCTTGAGTTTGAAAGGCATCATATTGTAAGTAAAACAACCTCATTCAATTACAAAGGTTATTTTGGGATTATCCTCCTCTTTGATCTACACCTAATGATAGCTTGAGAAACCATTAGTGAAGGTATAGATTTTTCAATCTATGACTCCATATGGGACCTCATCAATGAATGGGGTTAGGAATGGATTATTGAAGTAGGCAATGTTGAAAATCTTATAGTAAACATAGATCCCAATGTGCCCATCCTTCTTGATGTTGATGACCATTGGGTTCACCCATTTAGATTATTACATAGGGTAGATGATGTTGGTGGAAAGCATTCCATCAATATCCATTTTCACCTTGGCAAGGAGATTGGGATTTATCTAGTACAGGCACTTCTTGACCAACCTTATACCATCCAATAGCTTGATATTCATCTTGCTAAGGTAAGGGTGAGTTCCCTTCATGTCTTGGTAGCTATGAAGGAATAAGTCTTATAATTATTTCAAGAGGTCTATGATTATACCATCTCTATTTTAGACCAATAAGCACCTATAGTAGCAATCTTCAGCTCACCTTCTACATTGATGTCTACTTTAGTGGTCTTAAGTGGCACATGGTAGGGTTCATTCTTCTCCTGATGAGACTCTTCAACCTATCAGGTCCCCTCATTTGTTTCAATACAAATATGCATCAAATTATATTTATCTAAGGTTTTATCATCCATAAAGTGCTCAAGTTTTTGCCTTCCTATTAGAGCCTTCCAATTTCAATCTTTCTAGGTCTTGTCATCTTCCTCATTAGAGTCAATGTTGATCACCCACTCTTAAAATATTGTCAAGATTGTTAATCCTTTTTCCCCAAACATTTCACTAAGGTGCTCTTCTAGGATGGTGGTGTCCTTAAACACTACCCTATGAATGACTTACATCATCTCCAATAGTTATAAGTTTTGTGAAGAAAAAGAGAAAGTGTGCACAAACCTCTCCATGAGTATTTCCTAGTTATTTGTCTCACAGTGCATCTCATTAACAATGTACCATACTCGTGCCCATGTCTTAAAAGTCATATAAAAGGCATACACCCACATGCCTTTTGGTGTGTTCTCCCCATGAATAGTCCATGTTTCTTCACACAATTGTACATGTGTGATTGGGTTAGAATCACTTGATTAGGTAGGTATGTCCAAATTTTCATTACTCTTGCCAAACCTAGTGCATATTGCTACCTTTACATCTTGTCAAGTTGGCAAGTTATGTCTTTGCACTCCCACTAGTGAATAATAGTGTAATTTAAGGTATGCACTAGTGTACCCATTCTATCCATTTCTTTGGGGATGTAAGCTTCAATGTTACACGAATATCTATCTATAGGTTGGAACCTTTCATATTTTGGGAGTACTACAAGCTTCCATTTACTTAGCTAGAATACCCTTTTTTTAACCCTTTTGGCATAGGGATGCCATATCTTCTATTTGTGTTCAATCCTAATAAGTCCCATTCTAGCTGGGCTTGGCTTAGTGATGCATACCAGGTGTCACCTTTGTCTAGTAACATTGTAAGCCTCTTTTACCCATTATTCATAGGATATATAAGTTTTATCAAAATCTAATTGTCCATCCTCCCATTCAAGAATGCCTTGGTTACTAGGGTTGAGATTTTTGGAACCATATGGTATGATGGTGTAAATGTGGTTGATCTTATCCTTGAAATCAACACTCTCCATGTATGGGGGCCATTGGTCATTTTATAGGGAGATCACCACCCTCTCTTTATCATAAAGTCATGTAGAACTTCTTAAGTCACATGTCTATGTTATTCATGTAGCACCTTAGCCTACCCAAGAGTGTTGGATAGTTTTCCTAGTTTGCTAACTTGATGACCTCAAAGTCAGCTTGGAACTCAGTACCCATGATATCTATAATGGCACACTTAAAGATCCTAATAGGTTGTGTTTGATTTTTATTCACCATGAATAACATGTGAGGTTAGGGTCTCAAGGGTGACCATCCCATCTTCTCCTAGGTGGTTTTGGTTAGGATATTAACCTTAGCACTTATGTCTACAAGTACTTCACAAACTGACCATCCATTGATAGTGGTATCGATCAATAACTCTTGGTCATACTTAGTGTTCTAAGTATGTCTTAATTCATGTACCCACTCCATATATGATTTAGTAACCTCAATCATTTGATGTGTAACATGTTCTTTTGGTTTCTTCCCTACATGCTTTAGCAAAAAATATTTTAGTAGGGGTAGCATTCCTTTAGTTTGTAGGAGGTACAGGATCTCGATCAACTATTATACCTCAGCCTCCTAGTTGTTTTGTCTTCTATATAAAGTGGTGGCCTATGCCTCTAGATATGGCCAACTTTAGTTAACCCTAAAAATTGTATATCATGCTTATGGATTATTTTAAGATATCCTTTTATCTTGTAGGGTCAAAATAGGGCACATATTTTGGTTTGGGCCATGTTATATTCTTAGTGTGGCTTCACTCGCCATACTCCAAACATAGTTCTTGGGTCAACACAATAGGTAGCTAAGTGGCAAAATCAAATTGGGTCATGTTTTTTACCTTATAAAACTCCTTACAAGTCTATTTTGGCTTAGGATCCCACTTTTCCTCGTTAGACTTGCACTTAACCATTACAACACCTCTATCTATGCCAAGCTGACCTTGAGTTATCTTTTTATACAATTCTAGGCACTCTTCAATTGAATATGGTCCTCAACAATACCTACATATTGGGTGCATGAGGTAGTCACATTGATAATGCTCATTTGACCCACACTTATAACATGATCATGGTGGGAATCTTCTTCCACCATGTCCTACTCTGTGCTTACACACACCTCACTAGTTTCAATAACCCATATTTTACTGGTGATAGCCCTCATTGCCTTGACCTACCTAACTATCAATTAATGTTTTCACCTATCTCATGCCTCTCTCCATATTTTGGCACATTTTATCAATGACTCAGTAGTTTATTATTGAGTGCGTATAAGCATTTCACATCTTGTAATAAATAGTAGTGTTCACTTGACTGGTGCACTATAGTAGAAGGAAGTTCTAAGAGTCATGTGACCCATGACAAACTTCAAATTTAAGGATTAGGTCACAAATATTTATTTTTAGGTAATTATTCTTTTTATGCTCTTTCATCTCATAATTGGTGCACCATAATTTGCTATGAGTGTCATATGTTAAACCAGTAGTCAATTTCTATAGCTAAGAGGCCATTGACGTGATCTATGCCTCCATGAATGGGTTAATCTTGGTATCGATACTTCCTACCACCTTGGCCCATAGCACATTTTTAAGTGTTTTTTAGGGTTCCATGAAGGTCTTCATAGATATCGCTCATCTAAAGGGTACCAATAGGCCTCCAACAAACCATTAAACATGTTGGAAGAGGTTAATGTCATACAAAAGCTTAAATAGAAGAGTTTTAAACCATGTGTCATATAGGTGAATGATCTCAAATAACCCTTGGATGATTTTCTTGAGCATTGTGATGCTCTACTACTCAAATTCAGGGATATCAAACTCTTTTAAGAAGGCTTCCTTCAACATATTATAACCAACCATAGCCTAGTTCAGATCAAATTTTCAATACTAGGTATGGATGTGATCCATCAAAGTGGTCATGAACTAGGTTGCCTTGCACTTGGGTTGAGTAATTCTCTAAGTACGTAATTTCAACTCACACTTCAATACATGCTTTATGACAATCTTGACATTGCAATACTCAGGCAAGTGCATTACCATCTCATAGTAGATCTGTTGAAGGGATGGTGTTGGGTTCTGAGGTACCTATCCCCCTTACATCTATGTTATAGGTGGCCCTCTAGTGATTCTAATTATAGTTTTTGTTTTTGACCCTGATGTTGTTGTCTATGTTATCAAACTTATTGATTTAGTTCTGCTCACTTGTGGCATCATGCCACTTCTTATGTGCTATCACCTAGTTAATATATCTAGCATTCTTTACATGGGAATGTTCATTCCTATGTTCATAGTTCCTAGATTGGTTCTTATTGAAATCTTCATATCCTCACTCAGTTCCTTGTAGGTAATTAGTTTCTTAATAAAAAACTCTTGATCTAAATGTTGAATCCTAGCAAAGTCAATGTTGATAATAGGTTCAATTATCATTCTTCTATTTTCTGATGGAAAATCCAATGTATGAGATTATACTTCAAGTTTAAAGGGGGTAGGTTCTTCTTTTGTATTCTCTATCATCACAATTTTTAAGAACCCACTACATCGTACACCCAACTACTGAGCCTAGTTTCTTGTTTCTTCCTCTTTCTCTTTGCACTGATACAAATCAAGGGATCCTTCCCCATGCCCTTCTCACTCATTATGGGTCCTCTCAACACTTCCAAGTTCCATATCCACCATCATCATATGCCTTAACTTATTATAGTTCAACCTTCAGAGCTCTTGGGTGTTAGGTTGATCATCCTCTACCATAATGCCTCACCTATACTTCCCCTTCTCACCTTATACACTTACTTATACATGCAAGGACATTATCCTTCCATTTTTATGGTCTCTATACTATAATATACTAGAAGCTTTTTAATTTTAGTATTGATCCCTCTTATGAATGTTCCCCTTGGTTCATGGAAAAACTCATACTTTGCTTCTTTTCGGTATGAGAAGGTTAACAATACAAACTCCAACATGTATCTTTTCAATGCACCATTCCACCACTTGTCTACAGCATGTGTCCAAACTTCATCCAAGCTCTCAAGCCTCTCTATGCATTCTATGGTCCACTTAATGTGTTAGTCATAGATTATCCTTCTAGTAGTAGTTTAGGTAACCAATCATTAATACACATACTCAGGTAGCTCACAAAATAACACCTCATATAGAGCATTATACAGGTTGGCTTACAACCATTTTCTTGGCTCAAGTCCTTTGCATGTGGGATGCTTTTATGTGAAACTATCTTTTACTTTCTCGAGCTAGTTCTCAATTTTCTTAAGTGATAATTAGAGCATCACTCTATTGCACCATTATATTAATGAAATTCAACATGGGTTAATGGAACTAAAATGTTGTAGAAAAGTTAACTAGATTAGCTTTTGTGCTTATTCATGTACTTAGCTATAAAATAAGGTCAATTCTATAATTGATGGAGCTAGATATGAACATAGTAAGGTCTGGTATACAACATTTAACACACTATTAAACTCACATTAGTTTCACACAAAGTGCAACCCTTGTGTGATCACATGAAGTACAATAGTGAAGGGACCAAGCCCACATTAGGCTATTTACAATATGGCACACTTAGGGTTCAAAGGGACTTAGTCATGGGCAAGATAGGTTCAAGTGGCTTGACAGTGCTAAGTTCTTCAGGGGAAGTTCACTAGGTACAAGCCTTCTCAAGGACACAAGTCCTAAGATGCAAGTTCATAAATGGCTTGACTGATCTATTAATAGTGCAAGCTATGGGAATATCTAGTATAAGGTCCTTTAGTCACTTAGACAAGTCATGAATATGGATTGGATTTAAGTGTTCATCCTTAGGGTAGCACTTTAAGCATGGTTCTTAAGGCCTTAGTGTAATCAAGATCTAACACTTACTCTATTTTAGGTAGGCCAAAGTTTCTATATGGCATGAGAATGCCATTAGTGACCAGGGATAAACCTTTATATAATAATATATTCAAATCAAGATTATAGCATTTCATATATATAGTTAAGTCACAAACATAACACTATAAAAACTATAATGCAAGGTTCAATATTCGATTCCTTCAAAAATATTCTTCATTGACTATATAGTTTAGCATACAAGTTCAAGATATAAATGTAGGTCATATACTCATTCTAAATGTTACTCTTACCTAATGGATCACAGGTAAGCTTGGGATATACATTTGAATTCCTAATATATCTTATGCAAACTAATAAATACTAATGTTGGTACTCTATTTTGATAAATCTTCAAATGCAAGCCTTCTTTTATATGCAACTGGGCATCTCCTTGTCAAGTCAAATGGGTACATGCCAAGTGATGAGTTATCATGAGTCCACCAGCTCAACTATGTTACCTAGGTTAGATGAGTGCATACCATATACGCAGCTATCATTGGGGGGTTACAATCCCACCTACTCCACTCTTTTTACATTTATGCTTTTCAAGCCACCATGTATAAGTTTTGACATGGATGTCCTTTGAAATTCAGTGCCATGTAACTACATGTCAGTTGGCATGGGATCCTCAAGGACTCCTCCATCTAGCGCTAAAAGGTACAAAAGGGGAGAAACCATTGTAAATATTGCTAATTAGCATGGTCCACATAGTTGGTATAAAAGGGGGCCCAATATTATATAATATCAACATGATAATGTAGATGATTATAAATTAATTTAACATATATCTATCACGATCAAGTAGATTCCCCCAAGTAGTGTGTCACATGAGAAGAGGAATGGTATAACATATATATGTACATGTATCATGAGTGTATCCACTTATCACACTCAAGTATGTGTGAAACATATGTGTAATTATAAAATAAATGATACGGTACATACTAACATAAAGTAAATAAAATAAATGCCAATGAGCTAATAAACATGTGAATGTTTTTGTATTTTTGAATTTATTTGAATGTTTTTATATTTATAAATATTTATTTTTTATTTTTTTATTTTTTTTGGAAATAAAAATTGTATAACCTATTATCCCTTCTAATGGATGTTCATAAGAAGGTCCAAACTAAGAATATGGTACATCAAACTAGTGATACTACCTAGGGGTATGTATGGGGGTCATATCTGAAAATATAGAACTTTTGGTACTCTATGAATGTATTTTTATCACCAAATATTGAACTCTATAAGAGGTTTTTCAAGCCTCTTCTAGATTTGGGCAACATGGGAACACTTCCAAGTATGTGGGCATACCTAAGGGCTATCTCCCTAAATTTGTCCTTAAGTGCTTTCACCTATGTTAGTTGATTGCTTATGGGGAAAAGAGTTACAAATTTCATGAAATGAACCTAATATAAGATGTGATAGACCAATATGTTTTCCATATGATCATCATACTTTCTTGCACTAATAAATAAGGCACACAAACTAGCTTGTAAGTCTTAGAAGGTTTCTAACATGGAAATTTCAATGTAGAGGTATGATGTGTGAAGTAACATAAGGAAAATGAATTGGAGGGATGATTGCACACTCCAAGTACAATCATACACTTGAAATAGGCCTAACCAACTTGAATACACTCTACATGACCTATTAGAATAGGAAATATTGCACAAACATGAAAGGATAGGGGAAGAAAAGATAGAGAATTATCACTTTGCATCACCATACATCACTTACACACTTAGATAATTACTTATGAACTTGAAACCTGACTTGCATTAATTTTCTATGGTAAAATATGACATCATTCCAATAGGGATTCACCATACATGGAGTGGAACTCCTTTACAATATCTCAAGAGCTATATTTATAGAAGAAGAAAGGCAAGAGAGAGGGAGCTTTGGTGCTAAAAAGGGGAATCAATTAGTTCAAATGTTTGAACCAAAGTTACAACTACTTCTAAAAATAAAGCTCATTCAGACCATTTGATTGATCTAGGTCACCTTGAATGGTTGCATAATTACATATTCCCTCATAGATGCTTTGTGATGGTTACAATAGTGGGATCAAGTGGTTCTGAGCCAAGTTATAGCATTAATGTAGTTACAACAAATGGGTCCATCTATTAGGGTTTTGTCTTTGTGTTAAAATGCTCCTAACTAGTTTTTCATAGCAAAAAAAATTGGATAGAAGGGTCCCTTTCATGCAGCTAGCTCTGGTAATGAAGTTGTTGAAGTTTACATGTCCACCCTCATGGCATCCTTTAAAATGTTGGATCTTGTCCAATATAGATCATGATCGAACTTGTCCCCATGTTCTTACTTACCTTGCCCCATCAAAAATTGCTTTTTTAACCTTTGTTTAAGTCACCTAAGCTCTCCTTTATTTTATTGGCCATCAAAAACTAACTTGGATTATTGACCTCTTGACTCATCTCACTCCATTGATCTCCCTAATATAAATGAACATGATCTGTAGATCTTCTACCAGGACTCGTGTGTATGCCACTTATCAATTGTATGTTTATACTCAAGGTTCATTAACTCCTTTACTTGATCATATGTTTTTAATCTTAAATCCATGATTGAATGAGAGCCATTGATCTCTCTAGTTCCATTATCCAAGCTTTACTTACTCAACATTTTATTTGATCTGGGTACCTGAGATTTTGACACTTGTCAATCTTGTGCTTAGTCAGGGACCCCTTTGATGATTTTTGAATATAAATAGCTATTTTATGAGCTTGAATTTTGACATCCATACAACCATATTTGATGTCTATGCAAACATATTTGTCATTTGCAAGACTGTCACTAAGATATTTGAAATTCACTAATCATTTTCCATGGCTTGAATTTGATGTTTGCACACCCATCAATTTATGTCCATAGGAAAGTCAATGACATCTACACAATTGTAAATCTTTGAGCCCTAATGGATTATTGTTGAGCTTGATTTTTAAATTTGCACACCTATCACCACCCTGTTGGATCAACTTTGACAAAACAAATTGGTTGATGTAATTATGTCTTCAAAGAAATTATTGCAAAATAATTTGCTTATTCAAGAATTTTGTGTGGGGCTATTTTCTCAAGCCTTTTGTATCAAAAAAAATGTCTGAAAGAAATAGTCTTCAAACTTTTATATAGGGCCACTTTCTTGAAATAAATGAACCTTCGAGGGAATCATATAGGACACTTTCTTGAGAAAATACCCATGTATATTTTTGTATATGACATTTTGTCAAAGCAATGGTCCTTGAAAGCTTTGTCTTGGTCACTTTCCAAAAAGAAATACCCTTCATGCTTTTTGTTTTGGAAGTATTTATATGGGCCTTGTGTTTCAGATAATTTTTCCAAAATAAACCTACCTTTAGAACTTTTCTCAAACATTTTACCTAAAATAATTATGCCTTCAGGAAAATTATGTGGACAATTTCCTTGAAATAAATTTGACACTTAGCTTTTGATGCAAGAAATTTTCTCAAACAATTAGGTCTTTGGGAAAATTATTGTGGAACTTATACCAAAAATAAATAAGTCTATGGGATCCTTGCCTTGGATAATTTTCTCAAAAAAGTCCCAACACAGCCAAATAAAGTGGAATAACTTATTCAAGGGAATTATGCCTTGTACTTTATTAGAACCTTTGTGTTGAATAATTTCTTTGAGAGAACTCTGAATACTCTAACACTTATCCAAAATTTGAAATATATCCCAAGTGCAAACTTTGGTTTTTTTTACTTGCTCTTGCAACTACTTAGTGCATGAAAAATTTCCACTTACATATATGATTCTAAAATGACCCCTAAAATGCCAAATGATACAAGGACTAAGCTAAACCATGATTAAAACTTGGATGGTATATATAATGGCATAAAATGAAATATAATCATACCCTATGACATTATAAAAATTCCCCTATATAAGATAATGGCTATAGGTGGTTGACCCATTTTAGCTTGAGGTAAAAATGGTCAACATCTTTAGTTTTTTCCCAGGGGTGGTATGCTTGCTATGCCATGACCAATTTCCCAATCCTATCTATTGGGATATGGATTAACATGTACATCAATATTGACATAAAAATTACCTTGAACAACACATAAAACATAATGAAATACAAAGAAGAATTAACACATAGGACAAGAAACATACATGTGTTTCATGAGCACTTATTGAACAAAACACAATAATAAAGTAAACACACACCTAAAAAAAATGACCTAAGCACTAACTAGCCTGAGATGAAAACTTCCTCTAAGATCAAAATGGGAACCTTGAAACCTCTCTTATTTTATGACATGAAGGGTTGGATGAGACATGTAGCCTTTTAATCCTTGACATTGATGTCTCCATCTTCTTCAGGGTGTTTTCTAACCTCATTGGCATGATGTTCAATGAGAACCAAGTAACTCCAAATATGATGGCTATAGAAATGAACTCTTATTTCATCCAAATAGCCTCAATTTTCTTAGATGGATCTTTAGCTATGACCTCCAATGGTGATTAAACAAGACATACCTTTTTGGTTTCCATAGTTTCCTCAATAATATTGGGTTTCTCTTTAGCTATAAGTTCTTCAAGCTCATCAAGGAGATTTTCATATTCCACCCAATCTTGGTCATTATCCTCCATATAAAACCCTTCCTCCACCTTCTTATGTACTTATCACTTAATGTGAAAATTTTAAGATAAGATAGCCCTCTCAACCTTGTTCTCCTCTTTTATAAAATGTGTGTGATGTTTAGGAGCATCAATATTATCTTCTTCATGTTCCCATATCTTTTAATGTGGCTCAATATTAGGTGGGTCTCTTAACCATCCTTGAGGAACCTCAACCTTTGCCTTGCCCTCACTTTTCATGTCTACAATATCTTATACACTAGCATCATCAAATTTCTCTATGACAACAGATTTTTGATTAGTAGAATGACCTTCATCTTTATGCTTGATGGAATACTTATCAACATGATCTTTATTATCATTATCAACCTTTTCATTAGACATCAAATCTCTTGGATAAAAAAGAGACTTACCAAGCTTGTCAAACTCTTTGCATATGGCATTGGGCTAATGTCATAGTTATTATTCATTTACATAAGACCTTTCTCCATGCTTATTGATACAATCATCAACATACTTGTTTGAGGCATTATCTAGATTAGATATGTACTTCTTTTGAGGATTAACCTTATTGAGTTGATCAAACTCATGACATATGAAATTATACTTTTACCACAAGTCATTTTCACCCACCTCATGAGTGTATTCTTCAAGATTTGTTTCATCTATCTTGGTCTCATGAGACTCTCTTAGGAATGTAAATTCCTAAGAAATAATTTGACCTTACTCATTTACTGTACACTCCACTTCATTATTGAGATTTTCTTCCACAACTTAATGATTAGACATGGAGTCTTCCTTAAATGCCTCTCTCTTGAAGTCTTGTCCACATTCTTTATGGACATCTAAAGAAGATTCTTCAATATATTCCTCTTCATATAAGAAGGTAGGATTACACTTGTGGTCATCGATGGGAGTCCCTATGGTTATTTCCTTCTCATAGTCACTCATGACATCCTCTTGGTTAGCCTTAGCTTGGATTTTCTCCTCTTCACTTGCTTATCTCAAGATAAGCTCATGTGAAAGAGATGGAATATGAGGTGTAGTGGAAGGTTAAGATGTGATGGGGGGATAATGAATTGGAGATGGAGTCTGAGGGGTGGGAGAGGGGTTGGGAGGGGTTTTAATAAAGAGAAAAGCACTATTAAGCAAATAGGGAAGTGGGTTATTAGGCTGGTTGGAAGAATAAGCATCTATTTAAGTAAGAGTTACATCTTGAAAATAGATTTATTGAAATTATTCAATAGTAGCATGCTCATTTTTTATCTCTTTATCCTCCCACAAATTTATCCTATATGTCAATCATTTAAGGCACTTCTTTTCCAAGTCCATTTGTTATTTGATCTCCCATTAAGTTACTTTTATTTATTCAAATATCTCCAACTTCTACATATAAATTTGGTTAGCACCTCTTGACCATTCCACGAGAGGATCAAAGAGCACACCACACTAGTAGAATTTGGAAAATAGATGACTACATGACTAAACATTTTAGTCATAACAACTAAAAATGTCTAAATTCTACTAATTTTTTACAACTCAGCTATAAATGATTAAATAAATGACTAATTTGGTCATCGACTAAAAAATTATTTAGTTATACAAATAAAAATGACTAAATAGTTACACAAATATAAATTAAATGAAATTTTAAAAAAAATATGGCAGGAGTGTGTTGCGTGTGATTCATTATTCATTGAATATTTCCTCATTTCTTTAGTTGGTAATTACCCTAACATTGAGGCATTTTGGGTTATAGCAAATACTTGAATGGATGATAAATATTATTTTAAGAGGGCCTAGACACTTCTAAAAAGGTAGGTAAGGAATTTAGATTTTGTTGTAAATAATTTGAAGTCAGCAAGGCCCTCTATAGTGAAGTCATATTTGGGGACACCCTCTGTAGTGATTTTAGAGTTAATTAAAAACCTTCATTACATTAAACACAAAATCTATAGATTTTTGATTGGTAAATTATAGTAGTTACATAGGCAACTAAGGACCAGAACCATACAGGTAGTTTAGGGTTTAGGGGACTATTTTTTATTAGTTTATTTTATGTATTTTAGAGCATATGGGAATTGAACTTGTAACTCAAGTAAAACACCATCTTATTCTAATTGATGGAAGAATTACATATCCTTAAAGTGCATTAAATAAAATTGTAGAATTGGCACTGGGGATTTTATTTATGAATTCAACCCAAATTCCATTTCCTAATGCCTCAATAAAATTTTATTGAGCCAACTCTAGTTCATCATGCTCAACATGAAGAACCCCAATGTTGTTTAATAATTCAATGGGTACTTATTCTCTACTATTCTTTAGAAGAGACTTTATTGTCTTAAGAGAATCTAAGGCTAAACTAGGGTCCAATGATATTAATAACTCACCCATCTTGATAAATGCATGGGCATCACGTGGATCTATGCAAGTTTCCTTTCTTAAATTTTCCAAAGCCTTCTATTGGTTCTCAAATTTTCAATATGTAAAACCTTAAAAATATGCCAAGATTTATGATTAGGTTATGCAACTAATTTGGCCAACTAACAAAATCAATCCAAGTGGTTAGGATTCTCTACACTTTAGGCTCTACTTTGCCCAGGTGGGTGTTACCTTATATTCACTAATGATTAATTACTTCTCAAAATTTTTGGTGACTTTAGAGTATATTAAGGGATTTATGTAATTTTTTTAATTGAATCATCCATTTCACCCTAATCCAAATTGACATATGATTTAAATTATATTTTTTTTTAATTTTGTATTCTACTATTACTCCTACTCCTACACAACAAAAAATTTAAATTAGAATTTTTTAATATGATACAAGGAAATGATTTTGGAAAATAATTGATCAGTGCCTTTCTCAATAATTGGGTAATGGAGTCTGTTCATAGAAAGATTTATGATTTCTATCTAGCCACAACTTGAATTACTTGGCATGGGATTGTCTATGATTGGCATAGACATGCAATATTATTATTACTTGGTTCTTCTTAATTATCTAAATTGAATCCTCCAAGTTATAGTGATCTATTCAATGGAATTTAATCCCTAATTAAGGAAACCCAATTAGATAAACCACCCAACAACATCAAATGTGTTTTGAAGAACTAAACATATACTTGATATCTTAATTCAAATAACAAGGAGAAATAAAAATGGAGATAACTAGATAAAGTATAACATGAATATTCAACAAGCAATTGAGAACTAGATATATAGCACTAGAGAAATGTGGTTTGATTTTATTGATATATCTTTGAAGATCAGGGCTTACAATGTCTTTTTCCAAAATCAAATTCCTAGAGAGCTTTCCCAAAGTCTTGGTTTCCTTCTTATAGGGGTGAAGGAAGCTATAAGCTTTAGAACTTTCACATTCCAAAAAATGACTTTTCATATAACCACCCCTTAATATGGCCTATTACAACATATAATTTTTGACAAGTCTTAAAAAGACCACCAAATTTATTTTGAATACATATTGAAAATCATAAAAATAAGAAAAAGACAAAATAGGAGGATGTCCAAGATTTGTTGGTGCCATGTTGATGCCAGCTTGATGCTCATTACTCCTCTACATACTTGGCTTGCTTATTCTTTATTTATCAAATACTAATTATCCAATTAGTACACTATGAAATCATTAGGCCACTTATATTATTTGATCTAGAGTAGGTTGGCTTGATGATCTTTCCATATTTTGTCCAATATCACTTTGACATCAATGAACTTTGCATATCCAACATCCAGAGTAATTACCCTATCCAAAATGACATTGAAACTGAGAATATTTATGTTTTGATATTTTTTCAAGAAATAAATGACTTGAGAAACTATTTAACCATATTCACTTTTCCATGCATCAAACCTTTGATATTTTTATCATCTATCAAAATGGAAGGAATAAACTAGTGTTTGAAGGTAGAAAAAGAATCAATCTTTGCCTACATTTTCTAGCTCTCACCATTCACATACTAAAATTCATCCAAGATCATTTTCACTATCTTCTCTATTGGCTTGAGTGAGGCTAAAACACCTATATCTCTTTATATAACTTTTCATAAGGTTAGAAATGTATGGTGTATAGGTTACCATTTCTTGTATATTGGATCTAAAACATAAATATTGACGTTTAATTGATCAATGGCCTAAGACAAGGAAGAATAGAATTCATGTACATCTCCCAACTTGTTAACAACTAATTTTACTCTGTATTCCAAAATATTCTCAAACACCTCAAGGATTTTCAATTTGGCCTCATCCTTTATCTTCTCATTTTTATTTTTCAAATCTTCAATTTCTTTCTCCAACTTCAACTTCAATGCATTCAACTGATCAACTGGGACCATATTATCACTGGTTATTTGTGGCACAGGGGCTTGGTATGGCACAATTGCTTGGATTTAAGAATTAACACCCTTCAACTACTACTTTAGTTTGACATTTTCTAAATATAGCCTATTCACTTCATCATTCATCTCAATTTGAGTTTTTTCATAGTTGAGAAATCTTTGCTCCATTTTCTTGATAGTAGCTTGTGTGAACATTGCAGAGTGCACAATAAGGGTGGAAACTTCAAGCACTAATGTATTATAAAATGGTTTCACCATAGTTGTTCCCCTCAACTCCTAGACTATATCAATTAATCTTGGTTTATTGGTGTTCTTTTGTGTGGCCCATATTGTTAGAGTCTCTATCTTTGGGTTAAACCCATAACCATTGATACCATCCTCATAATAAAACCTAGAAACCATCATGGGGTCATCTTGATGTCTCACTTGGTCTAAAAAAAACATTTTATTCAATTCAAGGCCAGTGATGATCACCATATTACTCTTCAAAACCATTTGTCTAGCCTCATTAGGGTTGACATTTATTTCATCAATTTTTAAATACTTGAAAGTCTATGTCATAATTTGATCATGTTGATATTCATCAGCACCCATTTTATTTATTTCCACCTTTTTTTAAATTCTTTCATCTTCATTTTAAGCCAAAAATCTTTGAATTTTGGGGTATTGATGAAATCATCATCCTTGATAAACCTCATAAAAGCTACAACCCTTTCATCTTCTTGTAGTTCAGGCTTACCTTATACCCATTAATCTATTCTTGCTTCTAGTTTGTGTGATTCTATTTCATAATCAACAAGGGGTTGATCAACTTCCTCTTCCTCTCTCATATGCCTCAAAATATTGGCCACCTCCTCAGAGTCACCAACTCCTTTAGTCATTTCATATGGAACTAGTGGAGAAACATCATCAGTCTTTTGCCTTTTGATGGGTGGTGAATCAGGAATAGCTAGATCTTGCACTAACATTACATCTAGACCAGGTTCTTGAATCACAACTCCTATTGGCTTTTTGACAGGGAGGTTGGTAGCCTTTATAGGTTACTTCTCAAACATTCCATATAGTTTTTCAAAATTATCAATTATCAAATCTATTCTTTTTAAAGGGTCCTTCTCTTCAACAAAAAATATTAAAGAATTAGGGTTATATTTTCTTTTGTCATCTTCAATCTTCTTCAAAATTTCCCATTTTATTTTCCTATTATATACCTCTTGAAAAGTGACACAATTTTTGATCACATCCTCATCAAAATTGATTTGATGGGATATCCCCATCCTAGTAAGGATGACTTGTCTAAAAAAAATTATGTGACCCTCTGGATCACAAATCCTTTATGTCCCTAATTTCAAATAATATTTAGCCTTTAAATAGGCTTGCAACTCCTACAAGGTATCTGCACCAATGTACCATTCACCAAACATAGTGGAATTTGGAATAAATGTGCCCTTCTTTTGTTTTTTCATCACATATCTCTCCATCTAGAGCATCTACCACATGAAATAAATAAAATAAATTATATTTGGCATAAATTTTGGCAACACATGGGGTGGCTAAGTACACCCATATAATCTAATTATAGTATGGTTAGGCAAGAAATACCAATCAGCAAAGTTATGTTTGTGACCCTATTTTGGCCTATGAGCAAGAGGCCTCAACATTTGTTTGACCTCTTTGGTCAATATAGGAAAAAACATATGAAGGGAATTCATTATTATGATTGATAAATAATCATAAAATATAACAAAGTTAGAGTTTTGACAATGAGTGTCCCATTTGTAATACCAACACTTTGTAGGCAATCTCTATCTATTTTGATCAATCATGCTCAATTCCATCCTATTGGGCCAATTTCTTCTATTTTGATACAAAATTAAATGACACAATAAATAATAATATTTTAACTCCATAGGTTTCTTGTTCTCCCTTACTTGCAAAAATCCATCATGCAATTTCTTCTCAATAAATGATGCAAAATCATACTCAACATTAACCTCTAGGTTTTATATTCTCATGGCCATCATCATCATGCCAACTAGCATTCTATCTTGGGCATAAATTCCTAGAACTTAACACAAATAAAAATATGTCCTTTTTAAATACATAGCAAAGTCATCAATTGGAAAAGGCTCAACTGTAGTGGTTAGGATTGAAATCCTTCTATTGTTGGCCCCTTTCCTCATGTACATGGGCAACTCATCACTCCTATGTGTATTTCTTAGATTGGTATATTATTGTTCACTCTTATTCAAGTTAAATTTTGTGAGGGCTTGCTTATTGAGCATGAATCAATCAATGATTGCATTTCTATCCATAGCCACTAATGGTGACCTATTTCACAACCTAACAATTTTGGTGGCTAGATGATAATGTTGTATCAATATCTTGATTAAATCCACATCAATGAATACATTTGGCACCACAATATTAGCCAAATTCAAATTCCATGGGTTTGAAACTGGTCCCTATCCATCTTTATTTTCACAAAAATACCAAAAAATGTTCCATCCTGAGATAGGGACTCTAGCATCTCGACACCCCTCTACTACATCCTTGAATAGTTTTTAATAACCTTTGTCAACTAAATTTGGAAAAATGTCTAATAGTGACTATTTGAAGGGACCACTTCTTGGGAATAAGGGGTTTAGTGCTCTTACTTGCAGACTCAGATTTCTTAGGTGCCATAGTTTGATGCTTTTATGAACTAGGGTTTTGATAGTCACTTGCTCTAGCAAACCAGTTAAAAACAAAGCACAAACTAAATACCAAATTGTATGAAGAGAGTGATGAGGTAAAATTACCTAGTTGGAATATGGTCAAAGTTCACAAATAGATCTTTAATTTACCATCTAAAATCACCATTCAATATTATTGAATGATGAAATATAAAGAAATTCCAAATTTTATTCTACTATAGAGTTGGTCATTTCACCATTACTCTAGTTTGTGCCATGAAATCAACAAATCTTAGAATTCAAGTCTTTCAAACATAGACCATTGATTTTGTCCAATCCAATGGTTGAGTAGGAACTTCAATTATAGGCATCAATTATAACCATTGTGGAGTAGTGATATAGTCATTTTAGCATTTAATACTTTACTGCATCACCATAAGACCTATTTAGATCTATCACAAGATCACGGGAGCTTCTGGATAGTTATAACACATCTTTCACCACTTACCACCACCCTAAAAGCCTTGATACACATCATCATGAAATAGAAGGATACATGTTAGCCCTTATACCTCATACTACATTACCACCAACCTTTGATCTGACCATCATGAGACCGCGGGATCCTTTGGCATCCCTTCACTATTTACCGTATCACCACAAGCATTGGATTTGACATGTTGAAAAATAAGGAAAGACTACTAAATAGGCTAATGATTTGGTTTCATAACAAACATTTGATTTTTTTGATCAATTAGATTATAGGTGGATTGTATAAATAAATACACAACAAAATATTGTTCATGTACATAAAGAAAACAATCCAACAATTATAACAAAACACTCCAATACAAACTTAACTCTATGAATGAATGTGAATGCTCAATCTAAAAAAAAATTAGATAATATTAATGTGGTGAGGCTACTTATTTACCTTTAATATCTTTCTTGTCTACTTGACAAACATTTTTTATATTGGTTTGTTTTTCTTTGAGTGCCTTATACTTCAACTCTTTCTATGTTTGGGTTTTTTGGATGGTTATATCCATGTATTTCATCCCTATGGTATGATTTTAGATGCATCTGATATTATCCAATTTAATATTTTTAAATATGGAATTATGATTTTTTCCTAAGAGAAAAAATATCATGTATCAACTAAAAAATAACAATAATTGTATCAACTAAGGTAAATCTAATATTAGTAGGTGGTGGAGGAATCTTGAGGGACCACCAAGGTCAACCTTTTCTTCTATGCAATTTGGATATTGGGAATGATGAAAATAATTAGGTAGACATAATATGGCACTCCTAAAGGGGATGTATTTAGTATTGTTTTCTCTTACCGCATCACTATCAATCAACAATTTATTTGTCATAGGGTCACGGTGAAATATTATATGCTACTCAAACTCTTGCTACCAGCCCACCAATTAATTTTGAGACCTATACAAGGCCATGGTAACTATTCTCTATATACCACAACACCACAAGTGAATTTCCTACATGCTGTAAGGAAGTGGTAACTATATTTTCACTTCCTTTGGTTCCCACACACCTGCCAAAGCTATTTGAATGTACTGCAAGGTTGTGGTAAGAGAAAAAAAACACATCAATGATCAAAATACAAATGTATTTCACATGTACATGTGATATAATGATAAATAGGCCAATGATTTGGTTTCACAACAACCATTTTATTGTTGTGATTAATTAGATTATAGGTGGATTATTTAAATAAATACACAAAAAAATTGTTCGTATACACAAAGTAAACAATCTAACGATTATAACAAAACACTCCAAATCAAACTTAACTCTATGAATGAATGTGAATTCTCACTCTAACACTTACTTAGATGAAACTAATGTGATAAGGCTACTTATTTACCTTTAACATCTTTCTTGTCTACTTGACCAACATTTTTTATTGGTTTTCTTTTCTTTGAGTCCCTTACACTTCAACTCTTTCTATTTTTGGGTTTTTTGGATGGTTATATCCATGTATTTTCCCTATGGTATGATTTTATATGAATCTAATATTATCTAATTTCCTATTTTTAAATATGAAATTATGATTTTTTCCTAAGTATAAAAAGATCATGTATCAACTAAAAAATCCAAAAAATATAATTGTATCAAATAAGGTAAATTTAATAATAGTAGGTGATGGAGGAATATTTAAGAACCACCAAGGTCAACCTTGTCTTGTATACTCATTGGATATTGAGAATGATGAAAATAATTAGGTGGACACAACATGGCACTCTTAAAGGGGATGTATTTAGTATTATTTTCTCTTATTGCATCATTTCAGGTTAGTGTTTTATTTGTCATGAGGTCACAGTGAAATATTATATGTTATTTAAACTCTTACCATTAGCTTACCAATTAATTTTGAGACCTCCATGGGGATATAGTAACTAGTCTCCATATATCACAACATTGCAAGTGAATTTTTTGCATGTTATGGGGAAGTGGTAACTATCTTTTCACTTCCTTTGATTCCCACACACCTGCCAAAGCTATTTGAATGTACTACAAGGTTGTGGTAAGAGACAAAAAACACATCAATGATCAAAATACAAATGTATTTCACATGGACATGATATGGAATGCTTATGAATGACTCTTGGAATAATTGTAAAAGGAATATGGACTCCTAGGATGAATTTTATAAATTTTGGAAAAAATGCCTCAAATAAATGTGGTCTCATGGTGATGGAATGCCATGATGAATGCCATGACAATAAAATTAATATGGATTGTCATGGCATTCCATCACCATGAGACCACATTTCTTTCAGGCATTTTTTCAACCAGTTCACTACCTTGTTTATGTTATTACTTACTATTATGCTTTGATATATTTTTTCCAAGCATCCATAGCTTGTTTGAAAGCACTTATTTTAGGATTTTAGCCATATCAACAAGGCAGTGAAATGTTTGATAAAATAATTTGGTAGACATGTATGAAAAATGTGGTAGCATAGACAAGGTAGTGAACTATTTGAAAAAATTCCTCAAAGAAATGTGGTCTCATGGAATGCCATGACAATCAAATGCAATTGGTAGCTACTCCTAGTTATTAGTTATGCAATGTGAATTAATTGCATAACTACTTAGGCTTACTTTGTAAAAATTATATTGTAATTAAAATTTTGTCATCTATTAGCATCTAGTTATTAGTTATCCAATGTGAAGTAATATTTTGAGTTTGAAAGATGTGTAATGCAATGTAATTAGCAATTTGAATATAAACTACAAAAATTTATTTTTTACAATTCATTAGTTAAACTCTCTATTTTATTCTCTCTCTATAACTCTATTGCTATGGAAATGCCTTTTAATTTTAAAAAATAGATTTTGTCTCTTAATCTACAATTTTTTACATTTTTTTTAAAATATAATTTTTTCCTGATATTTTCAAAAAATCTTGAACTTTTGGTTTGCCAATTTTTTCCCTAAAATATTTTTATTTTTATGTGTATGAAACTATAGATGGATCAATTTTGAAGGTTGACTATGAATCAATACCATTCATTTGATGAGAGAATAGTAGATGAAAGGGACATGGACAAATATCCATGTCCATGTAATGATTATCTTGGTGGAAAGGTGAGATAAATAGATCTAATTTATCAACATACGATAAGATATGGGCATAGTGGCATAAGCCCTTGGGATTACAATTATTATGAAGATATGATAGGATTACAGAGTGAGAGATGAAGAGGCAACAAACATATATGAAGTGGCACCAAATATAGATGAAGAGGAAACAATGTTAGACGAAGGGTTTGAAGTTGATAGAATGTTGAATGAGGGTCTAAATGATGATTGGGCCAATTTTATGGAGGATGCTTTAAAGCATGTGTATACTAATTATAAGTTAAGTTATTTGACAATAATCCTTCAAATTCTTAACTTACAAGTGGTGTTTGGTTAGATAAATGAGAGTGTAGATTAGTTATTAGAATTATTAAGTTTGTTGTTACCACTTGACTCCACATTGCCAAAAAAAATGAATTCAATGTAAAAAGGAAATAACTAAGCTAGGATTAGGGTATGAAAACACCAACACATGTGTGAATGGTTGTGTATTATTTTTCAATAATCTTGAAAGTGAGAGTGAATGTTCAAAATGTCATGAAGTGAGGTATAGAAAAGGGTTGAAATTAGTTGTGGTTCCTAGAAAGGTTTGTCACCACTTTTTGATAATCTCATGATTAATATAAAGGTATTGGTGTAGAGACATTATTAAACTTATGTAATGGTATGCCCAAATAAGAGCACTAATGGAAAACAATGACATGTGCCTGATTTTTCTCAATATCCTCATAATATAAGGTTGGGTTTAGCTCTAAATGGGGTGAACCCATTCTCATATCAAATTACTAAATGGTCAAATTGGCTAGTGTTTTTAATAAATTATATCTTGCTTCCATGGTTAGAAACTAAACCATTTGTCTTAATTTTATCATTGATTATACCAAGAAAGAAAAGTGTGACTTTAGATACAATCAATGCTTATCTAGAGCCATTATATGATGAGCTAATGGAATTTTGGAAAGTAATTGAAGCAATTCAATCTTTAAGGTATGGTCATTCAATCAAATTCACTTTAAGAGCTTCCTTATTTTTTATGATTCATGATCTTCCTGCATATGGCACATTGTCTGGTCTCAATGTTCATGGATACCATAGATGTCCTGCTTATAACTTTAAGTATTTTTGGAGGTACTCAAAAAAATTTCATAAGTCTATTTATTATGGACATCATTCTTACCTTAAAATGGATCATCTATATCATTGATAAAAAAACATGTTTCAATGGTCAAGAAGAGAATCATGAAGCACCATTGCTAATAATAGGTGATTACATTATTGAGAATGGAAAAAAAAGAATGTAATTTATTGAAAATGATGGGATTATTGGTAGTAGATATGATACATGTAATGAAAGTGGTGTAAAATTTTTGTTCATATTCTATAAGTTACCATACTTTAAGGATATAGCCATTAGGCATACTATTGACTTTATGCATACTGATAAAAATATAGCATATGCTCTTATAGAAACTCTTTTTGGTGTTTTTGATACTATTTCATCATGTGAAGACTTTTGAAAACTAAATATTTGTTGAAATCTTTGGGTTAAAAAATGTGATGATGAAAATATAGAAAACCTAGTGTTCCTTATGTCTAGACAAAGGGACAATGTGCATAATTATTACAGTTAATGTCTCAGAATTGCTTTCCCACTAGATATGTAAGTATTAGTATTAGAAGCCAAACTAGCATTAATGGATTAAGAGGCATCAAGACCCATGACTATCATGTCATAATCAATAATATTTTACCTATTGTGGTAAATATATCAAGTTTGGCAAAGGGGCTAAGATTGGAAATTATAAGGTTTGGCCTAATATTAAAGAGAATGAGTTTACATGTATTAGATCCTTTGAACTTTCATAGTTTGAGGGAGGAGGTTGTCTAAGTCCTTTGTCTATTGGAATGGGAATTTCCACTAACAATCTTTAACATTTCTATGCATCTACTGATACATCTAGAATATGAACTAGAACATTGTGGCTCAATAAGAATGAGATGGATGTATCCTATAGAATGATATATGAAGGTTTTGAAAAAAAATGTTCATACTAGGGAAAAACTAGAAGGCATCATATCTGAGGGATATTCAATGCAAGAGGCCATAAGATTTTGTACATAATATATAAAGGATTTTTAAAATGTCAATCAACTTGTATGAGATGATGACAAAGATGAGATAGTTGTAGGTGAATTATTAGAAGGAAATGGATGTCACTTAAATCTATCACATCAATAAAGAAGTGTGATGCATGCCTATATTCTTCAAAACACATGTTCATTTGATAAGTGGTGTAGGTAAAAAAAATTTACTCAATTGCATTTACACATTTATATTATTAATATTACTATATATATATATATATATATATATATATATGTTAATATTATATGTAGAAAATATGAAGAAGATAATCAAGCTTGGATACAACATTGACCTCAAAGCACAGACATCATGATTTGATTGGAGGTGATTATTTTCCAAAATTTGAAGAATGGATTGCTAATGCAGTTAATGATTCAAAAGAAGAAGGTCAAGATATAACAATGGAGGAAAGTGAGATTTCACAATCTCCACATTTATGGGCTATGTTTTTTAGTGGAATGTGGGCCTATGGTAGTCATTTAAGAGTGGAAGAAAAAGACAAAAGAAAGACAAATTGTGATTGTGTTGTTAGTGCTAAATTTATTCATGAAACTGAGAAGAAATTTTATGTTGGATTTATCCAAAAAATTATTCAAGTGGATTTGGTGAAAATAGTCCTATATTATTAAAATTTAAGTGGATCCAACCATCTGTAGTATAATTTGATGAGTATGGATTTGTACGCACAAATACATGACAATTTTTATTAGAGACAGATGAGCCATATGTTTCCACTCTTCAAATGAACCAATCATTTTAATTGATGATGTAATAATCCCAAGATTGTCATATGGCATTCAAACAGAATCTTGTTCTAAATGAAAATTCATGGAAGTTGTCAATATAATGCCTGATGGGCATTATGTTAATTTACAAGAAACATTTGAAGAAATGGATGAAGATGATGATGGAGTGTTTGAAGAAGAGATTTTTATTAGTAATCAAGAGATTGGTAGAGAGAATGTATTGCATGTCACAGATGAGGATGAGGAAGAAAATCAAGTAGATGTAGATAGGAGTGATCAAGATTCATAAGTTTCAATATCTAGTTGAAACAAGGGATAGTCATATTGATAGTCTAATACCTATAATTGTAAACATCTTCATGGTTTTTGACTACAGATTATTTTTAATATGTAAACTGAATTCTATTTTAAGTTTCCATTTTAACTTATGAACTCAATAAATTTTTACTGATTCAAGTTGTTGATTTATACATTATTATTTATTTGGACTTTAGAAAATGAGGAAAAGGACTGTAAGGTGTAAATTAGTCAATGATAGTGATCATAATGCTGAAATTTCATTAATAGATTATGAGTTTTTTTAAGAGAAAAATTGGCCAAGAATAATGAATATTTATTGTGTCTTGGTTTGATAAATAGGCAAGTTGTAAATCCACTAAGTATTATATTATTTGTTTAACAGTGTTTAATGAAATTTTAAAGGAAAGAGTTTTATGTATATAAGATATAATATGATATTTTTTTTTTGTTATATAGGCAAGTAAAAAAGTGCAAAAAAAATTAGAGAAAAAACCAAAGGAAACAAAATATACAATGCCACCATCTCTTAGAAGCCAATACATTTGTGATTCAATAAATACAGTTGGTGAAAACAATAGTTTTGATGATGTACAGCCTGATATAACATATGGTGATATGCAACTTGATATAGCACATGGTGATGTTCAATGTCATGATGATATATTAGCACAAAGTCTAAGAGAGATTATTGAAAAAAATTAGAGTAAAGGAACAATAGGTCTACAAATGATTTATTCAACATTAAAGGATGTGTTTGAAGTGAAATATATAGAGATTGGTATTGATCTACCTACTCATGCCACACCTGATGTGGCCAAGGAGCATGAATTTATGGTTAATGAAAGTCAGAAAGAGAGACCACTTTCATCGGTTGTGCCTTAGAGTGCACCTGTTGCATTTAGAACTTTTGATGGAACTAGTGGATTAGCTATAAATATTGGTAGTGGTTTAATAGAAGATGTGTCTAATTTTGTCAAAAGATAAATATTAAGTCAAGATTTGTATAGATCTATAGAGAGGAATGCAAAATAAATAAAGTTAGAAGGAAAGAAGCCATTCTTGGTTGAGGTATCGAGAGATGGTAAGCCCATTGGGCCAAATTATGTAGAGTGGGTCTCTAAGTTGGGTGTAATATGTAGGGCCCATTTAGATATTTAAAAATCAAGTTTTGTAGATCAAGATCCATTAACTGTGAAAAATGTTATACAAAAAATGGAAAATTCTTTTGAGACTACTAGTGGATAAATCTCTATAAAATATTAAAGCAAAAGATGAGAATTTTGATGAATAATTTTAGATATAATTACACAAAAATAATCATGGAAAGAAAAGAGAGGTTACACTCCACTCTATCTCTCAAATAGTGGGAGGCATTGAAAGAAAGTATGCATTCTAAAGAATATTTGGAAGAGTAATAGCGGCAAGATAGCAAGAGATAATGTGAGGGCTAGATATACATTTGACCGAGGTGAGTTACAAGCCAAAATGGATAAATTTATAATAAGTGTATGGATTTTTGGTTCAATTAACATTATGTTATTTATTTTGATTTTTTATTAAACTGACTATATGTTGAAATTGACATTATATTTTAGGTGGAAAATAGTAATAAAGAAGCAGGTGCATGAGATATTGTCAATTATATGGTAGCACTAAATCGACCTAGTAAATCTAAGAGTGGGATGAAGTGCAAATCTAGTTCATCAATAGAGTTTTCACATCCAATTATTAAATTCCCAGTAGGATCCTCTCTATATCAGTCAACTCAAATGAAGGGTACCAATAGGTAATGAGTTGCATATTTAGTCTCACTCAGCAAGTTTTGTAGTTGGTTGCCTCCATTAACCCTATAATTTTTGCATGAAATGAGCATAAATCCATAGATTTAGCTGAGGTAAGAGGCTCTATTGATCTAATTTCTTCTTGTTTGGAAATTTTATATACATATGCCTCTTAATATGTAGATTATTGAAATCTGAGTGTAGAAGAATCCAACCTAGTTTCTTTATTATAAGAGTGATCCAAAAAATGTTCTTTTGGATAAATGTATAGCTTGCATTCTTTAATTGACTATTGAATGCTTTGTATATTTTTTTGCATGATGGTTAAACCATATACAGATCAATTTTATCAAAGCAGCAGGAAAACAAAAACACCTTCATGATGTCAATAAAGTTGTTGATATTGATAGTGATCATGATGAACTGGATAAAAATGTGTAGGATAATTGTCATAGTTGTGTTGAATTAGTTGAGGTAATATAATAGTTGTCAGTTATTTGTCCTAATGTTTTTTCATTCTTCATATTTAAAATATTTTTTAAACTTAATAGAGTTTAATTTTTTGTTAACTCTTTCCACAATACTTGATTCAATCTTGTTTTAGAGGGATTTGAGACTCATTTACTTGTCTTAGAACAATCTTATGTTATGTTTCTTCCAAAGTTCATAGATTAAAATTATAGGACTTATCAACCATTAACAATGATAAGTAGAATGTCTTTTGATATTGGGCTAGTATTGAAATAAAGTCATTATATCATTGGGAATGGCACTCTTCCATCCTAGCTTTGCACATAACCACCTCCAGCATTCAAAAGATAATTGACAGCTAAAATATTCTCCCTTTGACTCACTTCAACTATGCCATATCCTAAATTTCCATCAAAACCTTGTGAATCCCCTTTCCTTAGGTCATCATTTTCTTCCTGAAGAACCTAGAATCGGTTCAAATTTCCTTTGTAACTCTGTATGTGAGACCGTTACCTCACTCTATTTTTATAATAGAATGTGTGTTTTATATCTTAATATAATGTGTTTTTTTTTCATACATCTATTGATAAACTCCAAGAAGGGGATAAAGTTTAGGTGTTGGATTTGTTTGATGGTGTTGTTGTGGGCATTGAGAAAATTCACTAACTATCTATTGTACATGGAGTCAAATTGAAAGGAATAGGAGATGTAAATGTAAATATTTTAAAGGTCAAAAGTAACATACACCTTGATTATAAATAAAAAATAGATGAAGTTATCTATCTAAAATAGAAAGAAGGAATTTTCACACAGTGGCCACAAAATATTTGAAAAAAATGACATATGTTTATCATGTACTAGTTGTTAGATAGCTTGGCCCACTATTTTATGTCATAGTTTAAATGTGTTGTTCAGGGATATTCTTAGTGTTTTTTGTCTATTTTGGAGTTGTATAAGAAAAAAAAAGGCATTGTAACTTAGTTTTATCAATCATAGCACTGAGAAACATAGTTTGTATTAACACATTTTTCAAAGCAAAGACACATATTTATGTCTCATATGTGTTGTAAGAACACCTTTTCTCAATAAAATATTAGTATTTTACCTTCTTAATAGCTATTTCATTATGTGTAAATGAATGATTTATTAGATTTTTTTGTATTTTATGTCATATATTTTGAATTCTCATCATTATGTCATATGTTTGGTGGCACCTGTATCTAATACCCAAACATTTATTAATTCATCCTATGTTTAAAATTAGAGTAATCTATATTCCCTAATGTTGTAATGTTGATTCATGAGACATATTCATGGATTCATCATAGTCATACTCTACATATTGACCAGAATAATATTTATGCATTTTATGTGGTATGTGAATAAAAGTAAGGATCACTACCATACAACATGGGCCATTTAAAAGGCTAATGGTCATATGAATCCAGGACTATTGTCAGTGTTGTAATTAGAGGTGACATAATTAGTTTCAAATGTAATTAGAACTAATTTTCTTGTGTCTAATATTAAGGTACTCTTATTATTAATTAGAGGTGACTTAAGCAATCTATAGCTTAATTAGAATTACCTTTCTTGTACTTAGTATTATGACTTAAATTTTTTCATACTCCTGTTAGCTATAAATTAATGAAGAAGTTAATGGAGTTTTAATCAGTATGGTATGTGACAAATCTAAAATAGAAGTCTAAAGTTTGACATCTCTCCACATTTTCTAGATAGATATATTTAAAATATCTATACTACTACTTATGCATTTAATGGAATCTAAAAAGATACCCCTAGTTGTAGAATGTAACAAGTAAAACAATGTAATGGGTGTCTATAATCATCATTTATAGTCCATATTGAAGGTTTTCTAAATTCTTCTTTCAAGAAGTGAGCATTTATAATTACATTGATTATATGTTTTTGATAATATAAGTCTACAAAGAGGGTGAAAATCCCAAGTACAAAATCCCAAGGGCTACAAAACAAGCCAAAGGCCACTAACAGCCAAAAAATAGTAGACAGATAAAAGCAAAACAAGAAACAATAAATAGACTAGGGATTAACCATAACAAAAACACTAGTTTTAATTGTTCAAATCTTTCCAATATTCTTTGATGAACTTGAGAAGGTCTTCCATGCTAGTAATTTTTCCTTCTATATCTTTATCTTCTTCTAGGATGTCTTACATAATCAATAGGGAAGAAGCCACACAGTGGATGACTTTCAAGAAAACAATGGTTAGCACCTTCATTTTATTTTAAAGGGAGCACAAACCCTTCTTCACTTCATCCAAATCCATTTCAATCTGGCTCTCCTCTTCATTGATATTAATGAAATCCTCCTTGTCAAAATCATAAGTTGATTCATTCAACACTTCAAAAAAATTGGTTCCCTCCTCTAATTATTGATTAAGATTGGGTTTATCTTTTAATTTACCTTATTCCTCCCTTGAATCCAAGGTAGAGAGATCATCCACAGTCTTTACCAATAAAAAATTTCCCCCTACCAGTCTCCTAGATATCCTAATATTCATCTTTCTTTTTATACAACTCTAAAATTTAAAACTAGACCCTTCTTTCATAGCCTCCTCACCTTGCGCCTGGTCCTCCAAGTGCTCTTTATCACCAGCCAAATTTTGAGGCTCCCACCCCACCACTTTATTTTTCTTACTATTTCCCTAAGTAATCTTCTCAGAATTGATCCAAATAATTTATTTCCTCTTTTTATTTCCAAAAAAGGAAGGGTTATTTTTTAGGTCCTATAGCCCTTTAACAGATAGAGAGTGAGAAGGGTTGAGGGATCTAGAATTTTTAGTTATTATGGAAGGGTAACTAGAGCCCAAATAGAGAGGGTAAAATCTTTCAAACTTAGGGGATAGGTTTGAAGATGGGGGATCAAGGTTATTAGAAAAGGGTAGGGAACCACAGGGACCCACTCTCAAGGGAATGTGATATTCATCAGGGTCACTATCATGGGAACTATCTAACACCTATGATTTCAAAGGCTTATAAGGACATAACGCAAGGTGAAAGTGATTAAACCTAAAGATAATATCTTGGTGGAGTGGAATGGTGAAGGTAGTTGGGTTTTTTTCTAAAGAATTTTTTATAGACTTAACAGAGGTCTCCAGGGATGATAGGAGGAAGAAGGGGAATTTAACCAACACCTTGTGATGAAATTGATTCAAAAGAGAAAAATGGTAATGATAAAATAACTTAAAATGACCTTCAAGGGTAAAATATTTAATGATGGTGAACCATACCTTATCCTAAGGGTTAAGCAAGATCTCTCTATCAAATCCTCCCTACAACTTCATTAGTGTTTCTCCTTTAATGAATAATTTTATCAACCCTTTCAATTCTTAAACTTTGTTGAGTCTTTTCATTATTATACCCTCATAGTGTAAACATGTGGCCTTAGCAATCAACTCCTTACTAACAACAAACTCTATACCTCCAACCTGAACTTTGTGGTCACCATCCTAGCTCAAAGTAAACTCAATGGAGATGTTCTCATCATATCCATTTAGACATTAAATAAAATGAGAAATTCCACCTTCATAACATATACTCCAAAGTATAACATCCACTATGGTTTCATCACATGATAACAACTCAATTCTAACTCTTTGTCCTTCCATGACTGAAAGCTTCATTGAATTATTGCATGACTGAAAAGGGAACCAGACCAAATTGAACCATGAACAAGGATATTTAACAAAAATTGAATTAAAAAATCTAGAAGATTTCGAATCCCACACCAAATCTTTAGTAAAATGTAGGATAATATTTTAATGATTGCACATGTGAAAGAGCTTACCAAGATTTAGCTTATGAGAACATGCCTCAAAGGATTGAGGACTCCTTGTGTGATATTGATTTTCTTTGATATATTTCTATATTACAATTTTTAGTAGTTTTTTTAATCATATATTACCTCATGTGATCTCATTATATTGTTTTTTCAAAATAATCATAACAAATGTGATCATGACATAATGATGACCAGTGAAATTAGTGAATAAAAATGACTAAATAAGTGACCAGTTAACAACAATCAATGACTAAAAAAATCAATGAATTAAAAATGACTAAATAAGTGACCAAATTATAGTAATCAAAAACTAAATATACTACCAAATTGATCAATAAAAATAACTAATAAATGACTAAAAATGGTATAGTCATCAATTTGGTCACATTATAAATGACTGGCAATAAACTACTAATGGTCACGTGATCATGTTTGGTCATTTATTTGCAGTTTTTAGTAGTTTTTTAAATCATATAGTATTGTTTATTGACTAGTGTCATACTCAACATCCCATGTACTCACTTCATCTTCAATATCTAGTAACTGTGGTATAGATGCTAACAAGGACTTTATATAAAATGGAAAAAGTGGAGGAGTAGGAGGGTAATGATGGGGATCAAGACTAACTTCATTTTTTTTCCCTTTAATCTACAATAATATATATCTCACCTTGTAATACCTTTGTGTAAAATCCATATAAACATCTTATTCCTCATGGTAAGACTCATAGGAGTACTCTTGAGGTTCATAGGCATCATGGTATGGTTGATATGGCTCACATTAGGATTAATAGGGAGGCATTTCTTGATAGGTATCTTTGTATCCTTCCTCATAGGGTTTTTCAATAACCTAGTGTCTATATGGGGGGGAGGGGGGAGGGATGATGGAGGATTATAAGGATGCCATGGATCATAGGATTGATAGCCATTTTGATAGGACTATTGGGGAGAATACTATGGTTCATAGCAAGGATGACAAGAAGGTTCATGGTAAGAATATTCATCATAGTTGTTTATCTCAACCTCATGTATCAAAATAAGTTTAAAAAACTAATCAAAAATTCAAATAGAGATACCTAGACTACTTACAACCAAAAGTTATCATTTGGAGTCTCCATTGGTGCTAGGTTGTTTGCTTCTAAAATTTGATAAAGGAAAGACACACTAATAATAGTTCCACCCTTTTAGACTTTGGTCCTACTGGGTGTGCCAAAACTATTGTCACCAAATCTTTCACCCTATAAGAGGTTTTTCAAGCCTCTTCCAAATTTGGGAAACATGGGAACACATCTAGGTATGTGGGTGTACCTATAATGGAAGTGAGCCTCTAGATTTAAGGTCTAGCTCCTTGAATGTATGTTGAAGTGATTTCACCTATGCTATCTAATTACTTATGGGGAAAAGAGTTATAAGTTACATGAAATGAACCTAATCTAATAGGTGATACACCAAGATGTTTTCTATGTGATCATAATACTTTGTTGCACTAAGAAGCAAGGCACACAAAATAGATTTTAAGTCCTAGAAGGTTTCTAACATGAGTATTTCAATGTAGAGGTATGATGTTTGAAGCAACACACAAAAAATGTACCAAAGGCTGATTACACACTCCAAAGATAGTAATACACTTGAAATTGGCCTATCACACTTGACTACACTCTACATGACCTGTTAGAATAGGAACTCTTACATAAACATGAAAGGACAAGGGGAGAAAGGATAGATAATTATCACTTTCAATCACCATACATCACTTGCACATTTAGACAATTGTTCATGAACTTTAAATCAAACTTGCATTGATGTTCAAAGGTTAAATATGGCATTATTATAGTAGGGCTTCACCATACATGGAGTGGAAATCCTTTGCAATAACTCAATATCTATATTTTTAAAATAAATTAAATAAGAGAGAGGGAGCTTTGGCATTGAAAAGGATAATTAATAAGTTTAAATGTTTGAACTATAGTTACAACTACTTCTACAAATTATACTCATTCAGACCATTTTATTGATCTAGGTCACCTTGAGGGGTTGCATAGTTACATATTCCCTCATTGATTCTTCTTAATGGTTACATGGTGTGATAAAGTGGTTTTGAGCTAAGTTTTAGCATCAATATGGTTACAACAAATGAATCCATATATTAGGATTTTGTCTTGGTGCTAAACCACTCTTGACTAGTTTATCATGACATGCAAAAGTGGAGAGAAGGGTCCCTTTCATGAAATTAACTCTGGTGATGAATCCATTAAAGTCTACATGTTCACCCTCATAGCATCTTTTGAAATTCTAGATTTTTTCCAAGATGGATCATGCTCAAACTCATCCCCATGTTCTTACTTACCTTACCCCATCAAAAATTGCTTTATCAACCTTTATCTTAGTCACCTAGGATCACCTTAATTTGATTAGCCATTAAAAACTAACCTAGATTATTGACCACTTGAATCATCTCACTCCATTGATCTACCTGATATGAATGAACATGATCTATATATCCTTTACTAAGACTCACATTCTTATGCCACTTGTTAATCACATATTTACACTTAAGGTTCACTGACTCCTTAACTTGCTCACATGCCATTGATCTTGAATCCATGATTGAACATGAGCCATTGATCTGTCTGGTCCTATTATCTTGTCTTTACCTACTCACCAGTAGATTTGATCTAGATACCTAAGATTTGGACACTTGTCAAGCTTGTACTTAGTCAAGGACCCCTTTGATTATTTTTGAATGCAAATGACTATTTCATGAGCTAAAAATTTGATGTCTATATAATCATATTTGACATCTATATAGACATATTTAACATTCACATGACCATCACTAAGATATTTAAACTTCAATGGTCATTTACCATGGCTTAAATTTGATGTTTTCATACCCATAAATTGATGTTTATGGGAACATCAATAACATCTACATGACTATCAATATTTGGGCCCCAATAGATGAATTTTGATCTTAATTTTGAAAATTTATTCACCTATAACCACCCTAATGGACCAACTTTGCCTAAATAAATAAGCCGATGTAATTATGTCTTCAAGGAAATTGTTGTAGAATAATTTCCTCTAAATAATTTAATTATTTGGGACTTTTACATGGGGCTATTTTTCTCGAGCCTTTTATATCAGACAAAATGTCAAAAATAAATAGTCTTCAATATTTTATATAGGGCCCCTTTCCTAAAAGAAATGACCCTTTAAGGGAATCATATAGGCCACTTTCCTAAGAAAAATGCCCTTATATATTTTTTCATAGGACATTTTGCCAAAGCAATGGCCCTTCAGAACTTTATCTTGGTCACTTTCTTCAAATAAATACCCTTCAGGATTTTTATTTTGGAATTATTTCTATCGATCTTATGTTTTGGACAATTTGTCCAAAAGAAACCTACCTTAGAAACTTTTATCAAACATTTTCCCTAAAAGAATTATGCCTTCGGAAAAATTGTGCATACAATTTTCATTACAGAAATTTGGCACTTAGATTTTGATGTGAAAAATTTTCTTAAAATAATTAGGTCTTTAGGAAAAGTATTGCAGAACTTTTTCCTAAAAGAAATAAGTCTACAGATTCTTGCCTTGGATAATTCTCTTGAAAAAGCACCCAACACAACTAAATAAAATGAAATAATTTCTCTAAGGGAATTATGCTTTGTACTTTTGTCAAAACTTTTGTGTGGAATAATTTATCTAGAAGAAATCTAAATACTCTAACACTTACCCAAAAGTTAAAATATCTCCCAAGTACAAAATTAGGTTTTTTTGGACTTCCTCTTGTAATTGCTCAACACCATGAAAACCTACCATGTGCATATATGACTATAAAATGAACCCTAAAATGCCAAATGATATAGGGACTAAGCTATACCATGACCAAAACTAGGATGGCATATGGAATGGCATCAAATGAACTAAAATCATACCCTATGACATTATAAAAAGGCCCTTATACAAGATAATGGCTATAGGGGGTTGACCCATTTTGGCATGTGGTAAAAATGGTCAACATGTCTCATATGACTCTATGGTAGTGATTAAGTAATAAAAAGAGTAGGGGTTTATGGAACCTATTGTTTATTTATTTGTGGTTTCTTTGATGTAGTTGTAATTGGAACGTGTTTATGTGTTCTTAACAATTGGGTTGACCATTTAGGTGTAGATGAAGATTCTATGGAATCAAATTTGTATATTTGTTGTAATATGATCATAAGTATGGATCACTTAGAAAAGGGGATTGCCTATTACTTACTCATTCATGAATGATTAAACTTAGTGTTGTTCCGTAACACACACACCCCATTTTGTGAATTCAAATATAGACCCATTATTATTTGAATATCCTTATTAAATATCTTATAAAACTTAAATATCATTGATACTGATATTGATATGCCTAGGTCTAAGGTTCTCCTCAATGTCCAAATTTACATAATTTCAAATTATGAAAATCAAAGTTTGGGCATTAATTATGATTCATTGTAATCCTTAGACTTTCATAATGTTTCTTAAAAAATTAAATTATGCTTTTTGGACTAATGGAGCTAATGTATCATATCCTCATGTTTTTTTTTGTTTTTTTATGTTTGCCAGACTATTTGAAAAGACTTATAAGTAATATTCATTTGGTCCCCATAGTCATTATGATTCCACAAACTCTCTAATATCCAATATCTAGACAAGTTACACTATTAAGTTTCTTGGAACCCTTCCACCTTCACAAAAGGTCTTAAGTATTTCTAATTTCTAGGATAGATAACACATTAAATTATTTAGAATGCACCATAGTTTAAAAAATGTTTTGTATGTTATTGATAATCAAGCTACTATAGATTGTTTACATAGTAAGACCACATTAACCATGACAATTTTTTCTTAATGAAAACTAAAAGTCATTTTTATTTTTAGGGCCCCAAAATCATGCCAAGTGGGATAAATCTATTAACCTAGAACTCAAAAATCCAAAGCAAATCCTAATGGCCATGTGGTCATGAAGTCTAATTGCCTCAATTTTCTAAGCTCTGAGGGTTTAATATTTGGCATAATTCTATTAACTCAGAGCTTCAAAGGGAAAAAATCAAGTTAATGGCCCTGAGGTCTCAAGGCTCTAAGCCTCCAAGTATTTGTAGCTCTGAGATCATACCACACATCAACATCTCAATACCTAGAGCCTTCTTAGAGGATGTACATAGTTCAAAGATCAAACAACCATGTCCTTGAGTCTTTGAGTTACCATAGCCCCAAGGTCCCACCACATGGGTCAATTTCATTAAATTGTAACCCTAAAGCATATAAATCAAGATCATAATTATGGAGACCCTCGGTGAATTAGAAATATAAAAGTGTCACAACTATAAATACACATGGATAGAGTACACATAAATGATTTTTATAGCTAATCAAAAGAATGATAACTGAGATATTTTCTCCTATCTTAAATAATATGAGTGAACACACATGAATTAACAAAAAGTGGCCATTTGGTAAACAAATAAAACCTACAAAAGTTGATTTTTTAATTTAAATCCAAATGAGAACATAATCAAAAAAAATTATTTGCATTTATGTTTCAATAATTATACATTCAAGGCATAGGATTTGGTATTATATGTGAAATCTAAGCAAAGACAAGTCACTTAGCCATTAATCAAAAATTACAATCCTGAGCTCTCAAGCCAACAAAATCCCTAACTTTTTTTAGTGAATCTATAAGAGCATTCATAAAACTTGTAAATGAAATGCATAGTACCAAAATTTTGAAATGGATTATCCAATAACACCACACATTCAAGCTCCTTATGTATATTCTATTATTTTAAACACTAAATACACAAACACTATATTTGAGAAAAGTGCCTTGGATTTCAACTTTCCATAATTTTTAACCATCTAATATGTAGTAGTTAATAGTACCATACTCTTCACAATATTGTATATCCAAGAAGGATAAATAGTATAATTATGAATTGCTACCAATTAAAACCATGGGTATTCTTCAATGAAACTAGAGGTAATGTCCTGTATCAATTTACTTCATGATTTTTTATTCAATTTTACTTTCTCTAGGACCTTCTTACATCTTAAAAATGGAAAAATACAATTTCATATGTTTGTATAAGGATAATTGAGATGTACCTTAGGATTCTAGGTCTTGAGGTTGCCTATAATCAAGTCTCAAAAAATATATGACTCAAGCACAACACTGTAGATGGAAAATTGAATCAATGTCTAGTGAAAGGCCATAGATTGAACCCTAAGGGAGGAATTTCCTATAACAACATCATTAAATTCAATCTTGGTATTAGAATAGTCATGTCCCTTCTAAATAGATTAAATGGTTTTGATAATATTACTTATGTATAGGTGGAATGGGTCCCATTTCTAGACATTCTCTGGACTTCTGACAAAATTATTTCCCTATGAGAGATCATCAATGGAAAATTGAAAGCATAGATGTTCAAACATCAACAAATTTTAGATGACAAAAAAAATTATATTATGTCATATTTATTGGATGCAATCCTTGAGATAGTCCATAGAGCCCATGGATAACTATGGCAACCATCTATAGAATATGTGGATAATAGAATATGTGAGGAATATTCTTTCATGTTTGTCTATAGATTCAAGAATGAGATTAAAATAATTTTTGAGGAGATTTATCCTTAAGTCTACCAAGACATTCATGGAACTCAGATGCCTAGAATATCTCAAAATTTGAGAATTAGATCTAAGATAGGGGATTACTAGTAATATCCAAATTATACCATAATCAAAATTGAAGGACCAAGGGTAGCCCCTCTATTTTTACCATGCCACATTTTAGACAAGGTGGCTAAACAAGAGATTTCCCACCTATTATATAATATTATATATGAGGAGATTAGTTTTAGGCATCAAACTTACTATTATAAAACCCCACTAAGTATTGAACAACTTTAGTTTGTGGTAAGGGCACATTTCAAACATTTGGGAAAGGTTTGGTTCCATTACATTTTAAAGATGGATTAATTTAAGGAATGGGACCCCAAAGGAAAAATTAGAAACTATATTTAACTCCTCAAAGATAAAAATGGAATGACCATTACATATGGTCACCAAGAGTATGAATATGATGCTATTTTTTTGAATGCATCAGAAAATTCTAAAGTTTAGACCCATACGAGGGACAAACAAATGTCAATGACTATTTCCTAGGCCATTTAATATAACCTAAGGAGTACCAAAAAAAATGAAAATGGAATGGTAAGGTAGGAAGAACAATCTTGGAGTCATAAATGGAATCCAACACAAAAAATATGATGAGCCTCCCTCTCTTACATAAGAAAAGACCAATCTATAAGAAAGAGAGTCTAATAGTCAAAGAGAGGAGAACCTCTAGATTAGAAAGGAAATTCTCAGAGGTCTTCATAGTCCCTATCTTCCATCTACCCATTTGAATAATATTATCAAGGGCACATATACTATACTTGAGAGGAATATACGTCCTCAAGATAAATAAGTGAACATATTCTCTTTGGCACCTCTCCATCCACTTACAACATCTACATAGGTAATTATCATACAGTTTTTGTAATATTCTTTATCATCTCTCCATACATTCCTCCACTCATAAATCATCACAACAAGGTCCATATCCATCCATAACCACTAGTGAGGAGATATATCCTCAATTACTCCTTGTTATACTAGTCCCCTCTTCGTTCATTCTTCTTTCCACCACTGTTATGCCACATTCTATTCCTTCACCACCACTTGTAATTGTGGTCCTTACTATTTTGGTTCCTTCACTAGTTTCACCTTCACCCATCACCTCTTATTCCCCTAAATTAACCTACCAAATTAAATCTAAAGTTATTTATACCTCTTTCAAGGTCCAACAACTAGAGTAAATATCATCATTATGTCTTGCTACTCCAGGAGGATCCCTTGATCAGGAAGTACAAGAAGAAGATCATGGACATGTGATATCACTAATGGATTATCCTAAAAATTAATAATAATGGGATATAGAATAAATTAATGAAAAAAAACTAAATTCAAGTGAGAAATGATCCCAAGTTTAGATAGAGGAGGAGGCAGAGTTAGAAAAGTCTAAAGCAATGAGCCTAGAAAGCTTGTAAGAATAAAAAAATCTTTAGTTGGAGCATTAGGCCAATAGATTCTCATTGAAGAGGAAATAAATAATATAAATAAGGTAGTCTCTTATTTTACTTATTCCATTACTATTGTATATACTACAACTACAGACTTTCCACATATTATTCTAAAGCCACCATTTTCTAATTTAATTGATTCTTCTATTCTTTCTAGATTAGCCCAAATAATGGCTCAAAAAAAGAGTCTACTTTAAAATTTTGGTTTCAATTTATATTTTTGATCCACATGGGAAAAAAATATCTCAAAATTATTTAGATTAATTATATCTACAAATTCCATATTCGACACCTCTATAGTCAACTAGCTGACAACTGTGAGAACTCCATGCCTAACTAGGTATGTAATTGAAGTCACCCCTCAAAGTTAAACCTAAAGATGGAAAATAATTATTAATCAACCCCTCTAGTTACATATTCAAATAATTTATTCATTAACACATCCAATAATAACTCCCCCTCTAATGATTAATCACTCCATCTACCTCTAAGACCCAAGTCAACTTGGAGGAGAAGGGGAAATTATGGTTCCCCAATGGGTTAAATAACTACAAGGACAAAAGGATGAAAGACAAAAATTTATCCTCACCAATATTCCCACAACATATAACTGATTTAATAAAAAAAATTGCTATAATTTAATGGGTGATAAAGAGGAATGGAGTGAACACAAGTATAATGGAGGAAATAGAGTTTGAAAATAAAGAAAACTTGTTTCCCTTGACAAAGAAGGCCAAAATGAATCCAAATGATGCTACAAAGTATATAAAGGATTTTTTATATTTTTTGGATTAAATTAGAGAGGAGTTGAAGAATATTTACAGCAGTAAGGAGGAATCATAATAGTAGCTACTACAAAGATAGATCATTCATGCCTCTTGGGAAATTATAGATAGTATCCAAAGTGCAGTCATAAGGATGTTTAACATTTTGAATAATATTCAAGACTCTAGGGGTGAAATTCAACCTAAAAGGATAAATTTAATAAAACTTTGGCACTAATTGAAAGAAAATGAAAAAATACTTACCTTTTTGGTTTAGTGTGTTAAAAGTAACACATTAAATTACTTGAACCTGATTTCTAGCCAACATACTGCATGGGCCCTAAGTTATGCAATTGTAAAAAGGGATGATATTATTAACTAGAATACATTAATGAAGGCTTTGATAGGACATTTTTCAAGCCATGATAATGAGGTTTTAATTTTTTTTAGAGATATAAGGGTCATAAATGTGATAACCTCTACTAGAGAGTTAATAAACAAGCATAATTTTGAGACACTCCTTAGAGAAACTATAGATAGATTCAATGAGGAAGTTGAGGGAACTATATATAAGACTAATGATGAGATTATGTAGCTGGTCAATTTTTCCAAAGATAGATTAATTAAGGCTAAAATACTTAGATCAAAATTTAAGAGCTAGGAAGCAGAATAGACAAGGTTGATGGCCAAGGCCATCAAATTATTTAGGCCTAATCTATTCAATTTTGATATTATTAGTAAAAAATTTGAGATAACACACATTATTTTTAAAAATAATATCCACAAAGGAAATGTCAAGGTAGTACCAATCACATAGTTAATTTTTAGTGCTTTCACATCATCATAGGGTCCCCAATTTTATAGATATACAATAATGCATACTCTAACAAGACTAGTCTTGATCTCTCAAGGGGATACAATGTCTACTTCTATTTCCACAATAGTCACTCAATCATTTTCCTCTTATTATGGTGCCACATCAACACCACCCTAAGTATGTATATATATTTTCATGTTAAAATTAAGATGGAAGAAATGGTTCTAAATTTATTTGGCATATATATATATATATATAGTTATAGTTATAGTTATAGTTATAGTATTTTGGTTGAATAATCATGTTTATGTATACACTTTTGTACATGCATGATTTGCATGATTTTGACACCCAAATATATTTTAGATATGTAAATTTAGAATTCAACTGTAGGATGAGGCATCCCCTCCCCAAGACTATATATATTTATATCCTCCCAATATCAAAGGGAGGAGAATTTTGTCTATTAAGATTAATAAGAAATTATACATATTGTTTTGTAATTGGTTTTGATGTGCAAATCTTGTTCTTCTTCAAACTTGGGAATCTTGAAAGAAGTTCCATCAAACTGGTATCTTAGTATTTTGGTTGTGCATGAGTATTATTTTAATACATGTATTTATATTATGTTACTTATAATTTTAATGTATTTATATAATAATCATAATCTCCCTTTGTAGATGTGCAGTTACAATCTCATAAATTCAATAATCTTTGATTATATATGCTAAAGTTTATTTAATTCTTGTTCCCTTATTATTTTAACTATGTTTTATTGTCAATATGATTACATTATCTTTCAGTAAACACTGGTTCCTAATTACTTATCCAACCCTTAGTTCAAGATCCAACTTAGAAATATTTCATCTTGTTTGATCCAAAAACCCTTTTGCCTACCCTACCTTTCTTTCTTTATTTTATTTTATTTTAATCCTACCCACCTTAGATTAGATCCATAATTAATCAACCCATCTCAACTAGATTTATATTTGTATCATATTTGAACCATCTGAGGTAAAAAAACTACTCTAATCACCACTATTCTACCAATAGTTTTTTACAAAATCCAATACCTCACAACTCATGCCTCAGAGTGATTTTTTATTCATCAATCCTAAAAATTTAGAGGCTACCTCATAATTTTCCCTAGTTTTCATAAAAACTAAACCTCTAGGAATTTATTTGACACTAGGAGTGCCTTTTTTTTTTCTTGAAAGAGATCACTTGAGTTGTACTAGATATACCTAGAAGATTAACAAGGTCTAACTCATATACTAACTTTATATCCCCATTTTTTAAATCCATAGAAAATTTTGATCAAATAAAGTTATATCAAGAGGACCCTAGGTCTAATCATATTCCCCCAACAAATGGCCCCATCTTATTTTATGCCTAATGGATCAAGCTTGGCTAGTTGATTCTAATATTTCCATCCCTAGAGATGTGTATGATCTGTTTAGAAACCCTACAAAGTATCTTCCTTCCTTTTATCCTTTAAGAGGTAGGACTCTTTAAGAATGCATAAATTATTTCAATAATTATTTAGGGATACTAAATGTATACCATGAATACATGGCATGTAAACTCTTTCCTTTCACACAACAAGATGCTACTTATGGCTAGTTCCTTAATGTCCCAAAATATTTGATTACATCTTATAATAAATGTTAAAATACATTTTTGGGATTAATTTATGCAATTCAATAGCCCAAGTGTCGTATACCAACACTTTAAAATCATGAGGAGAGATCTGAATGAACTAATTCAAACCTTTAATGAAAGATTTCAAAATATGTATAGCTAAATTAAATCTAATTTTAAACCTACTAAGGTCTTATCCCTCAAAATGTATAATAATGCCCTAGATCCTATGACTGTTGTATTTGTTTATATGGAACCTAACATTACCTCATTATTACTAGCCTAGGTTAAGGCTATTAAAATTGATAGACAATTAGATCCTCATTCACAAGTCTAGGCCCCACTTCATATTGGTCCTAATTTTTTAGCCCTCAACCCAATTCCAAATGCTAATTAGAATGTTGTGGCTCAAAACTAGAACTAAGTGTACACCCAGTTTCATTTATCCCATGCTCCATTTAATAAACACATTATCTCCCTCAACAATCCTATGTCTACATTCAAATATAAAATCTAAACCAATCTTTGATACCAATTAATACTACTACTACACATTGTGCTATTTTTTATTATAAAAAGTAGAAATGGATGATATCCAATGAATGGTACAAAAATTGAGTAATAAATTTTTGAGCATGTCAAAATGAATGGAAAACACCATGGGATATAATTTAAATCATAACTTCACATTTTCAAGGTATATTAGGCCTTTTAATAGACTTAGAAATAATAGTGTAGCATCCACCTAACAAGATGTTAGAGAGAAACATCTTAGAGGTAACCCTTCCTAATTAGTGCCAAGTCCATACCATAGCATAACATGGTGAGCTAGATTATATAGAGCTTTGTATTGTATTTGATATCTTTTAGAATGAAATGGATAGATAAGAGGGTTTTTCAAATCAGCTAGAGATATCATCTTCTACCACTCTAACCCTCCCAACATAGCCATGATATTTGATACATACGACTTCCCATTCCTAGTGGAGGATGACAATATACCAAAGGAAAATATAGATGAGATCCATATTTTCTATTAGATCTAGAGTAATAATTATAATTTTAGGAATAAATAGCCTACTACTACTTCCACACCCCCAAATAATATGATACTAATCTTGCAAATCCAAAGGCTAACAATAATTTACCCTTCTTAAAGAAAATGATCAATTACAATGTATAACCATATATCAAAGGAGTGTATAATATTTTTGAAGATATGAAGAATATCAAAGATAATATTAGTCTTCATGAACTAGTCTAGATCACCAAATAGATAGAGTTACTACTCAAAGCTTTGACTAGGAGGTCATCTACTGAAAAATAAAAAGCTACACATATAAACATGGTTTTTTACAAGGATAAGCTTGAAGTATCACCTTTTTGTTAATATTCAAAATGCTTGGAAAAAAGTGCATAATTTTTTGGTTGACTCATGTGCCTCAACCAATGTGATGCCTATAGATATATGTAAGAAAATGGGTTCAACCCTAGGTAAGTCCAAAAGAGTGGCCCTACATTTGGACAAGTCTTTCATCCCATGTGTTGGAAAACTAATAAATTTACACATATATCTTACATATGAACCTCATGTATAAAAATGCATATACATTATGGTCATTGACATTACAAAATCTTATGGCTTGCTACTGAGTCATGATTGATCAAAGACATTGAATGGATACATGGACATATATTTTTCACACATGTGGATACCTTAGAAAGGAGTAGTTATGTACGACAAGAAATGTAGAATATTTATAAATCAATCCTAACTCAAACAATATAAATGTTATTTACACTTCTGATTGTACATATAATATATATTTGAGGTCATGACTAAGATGGATCTGCTAGACCTATCTAAGGGATATCTTACCATAATAATATCACTAGGGAGGGTTCCAAAGTTTCAAGTTGATCAAAACTATGCAATAACCATAGATAGGTCCTATATTTTCACATTCACTAAAATAATAACAAGTAAATCAAAATCTAATCTAGTTCTCACCAAAGTTTGTTGCACAAAGTGGGTATAATAAACATTAAAAGTAAACATGCATAGAAGAAATATACTCACATCAATGTATATACAATCCTAATTCATGGGAGATAATTAAAAATTAATATCTATCTACTCTTACAAAAATGGAACAAAGTTAGGAATAATTACCTTTGAAGATGATCCCATCAAGCCTCAATCTCTCCCTTGGCCAAGGTGTTTTGTAAGAGGCTATTGTCGTATATAAGGATGACAAGGATAAATTAGATCTAGGATACACAACCTATCAATTCATCCAAAATACTTCTCCATGAGACAATATCCACATCTCCAAAGAAAGTATGAAACCTTAAGATATGATCCTCAAGTAGAATGGTGGATAAGAATATGTGTAAGATATAACTCTTCTTCTTCTCTTCTCTTAAAAATGATGAAATAGATATGTTTAAATAGGTGGATATAACCTTATTCCTTTCCAAAATTTTAGGCTTACAAGGTTGATCCAATCAACCTTGTATCATTATTGATAAAAACAAATTAAGTCATGATCTAGGTCAGCTAGAGCCCAACCTAAACCCTAAATAAATTTTATCAATTAGAGTACAAGGTCAATGGGGATGATTGTGTAACATAAACCATAAAAACATATTTTAGGTTATGAAAGGTATAATGAAGGTGGAAAATGATTAGAGGAGGCAAAGATTAAGGGAATATTTTTAGGAGATGGGTGTGTAGATAGTAAGTGGTAATAAGGGACAACAATGCTATGAAGCATCAATGGTTTGCCCACCCCATTCTTGATGTACCCCTTAAGGCATGCACTTACAGAGATTGAGACTTGATGGGTTCCTTCAAGATAGAAATCATCAATAATTGATAAAGTTTGAAAATATTGTGTATACATATGCCCCACTCTAAGCTCATCATGTTTCATGTAGGTACAACACAGGATGATGCTTCTAGAAAATAACACAGAAACACACAATATTGAAGCTAAATAAACTGTAGTAAGAATAAAATAAGATAAATGAAAGTACCAAATTTAAAAACACATGACTTTAATTATATTAGATTTGTAGATAAAGAAGGATATGTAAGAAATTTGAAGGTGTCCAATGTAAAGAACATTAGGCAAACCTATAAAAATTATCATAAAAAGGGAAAAAACTAAATTTTTTACAACATAGACATATAATAGGTGAAAAGTTTCTCTACGATGTTAGCATTATAGAACATTTTATGGTTTGGAAAAAGATCTAGTAGAGATTAAAATATGATAAAAATAAGGAATCTGATAGTAAATATTTGAAAGATAAATAATTTTTGAATAGTAAATATAAATAGGTTGAAAAATAATTCATTATTTTTACTATTCTGAGAAAATAGAGCTCTGAGAGACCTAGTGCAAGACCAGAGAGACATAATATTGAGGAGATAATAGTTGAGATGGGGAGGATGTATAGTGAATTTAGTGAGTGTAGCATAGGTAATCAACTAAAAATTTCAAATTTTTAAATATTTATATTTGAAATTAAGTTAAGCAGTTAAGATGGGAATAGCTTAACAGCTAGTTAAGGATAGAGATAGTTAATAGAGGTACCTCCTGGGAAGGTCTCATGATGTGCACAAGTGGTAACTCCTAGAATTACATTGGTGGGGAGTCAATAAATATAGTAGGTGCTTGGGGGAAAAGTAGATGGAGAGACTATGCTCAGTGGGTGAGTAGATATGGAGATGATGGTTGGTGACATTGGGACTAGTGAGAAATGTTGTAATTTTTAGTTTTGATATAACATACTAGTTGCATGTGATTGTAGTAGATAGATAAATTTTGAGATATATATGTAATATAATATCTCTCTAGTTTTGATTTTGTAGATACTATAATCAAGGAGATCAAATGGGGATCCCTAGTCATGGCTATGTATTGTGACATTTTTGATGGAGTGTTGTCATCATATGATCCCACCATGTTGGATGATCATGTGATATTGTCTGCCCCAGCTCAGGTAGGCTATTTTAGACTGGTGGGGGAGGCCATGAGATATTTGAATACATGTAGGTATGGATTACATCCATCATCAAGGTTGGGTGTAGGAGAGGCATAGGTCTGGTAAGCTTTAGCTCAAGAAAGAGTAGCACATATGGCTACCATAATCTAGCTTAGATAGGTACAAGCCCAAGTGGTTGACTTATAGGGATAGGTAATAGGATTGAGATCATAGACTTCCTCATTATGGTGTACCATGTAGAGGGGATAGTCTTAGTCATCTATGAGTACTATGGCTAGGCCATAAGATAGGCATGATGGAGCCCAACCATAGAGTCAGAGCTATGTATTATGTATTTTATACTATTGTATTATATAAAACACATGATATATAAATATTGATTTTGACAATTGGATTTGATCCCATGAGTTTTATTTAGTTGTGTTTTTTTATGCATAGATATATTTATTTCTATCACATGTATTTTGATTTTGTTGTATATGTTATGAGAAATATATGTGGAGTTTTTTTTCTAGCATTATGTGATACACATGCATGGTTTAAAAATAAAAAGGCAAAAAATGACTTGAAAAGTATAATTAATCAAAAATAAATGTACTACACATTATATCATGATGGAAAATGTGTAATAACAAAATACGACTAAATATAATAAATCAAAGATGGCAAAAAGGATAAAAAAATGTTTTTAAACCATGAAAAAGACTTGCACCAAATTAAAATAAGTAAAATTACACTATATCACATTGGGAAGTATGAAGATAATGTAATAAAATGGAATACACATAAAATATCAAATGGCATAAAATCAAAATAATTAAGTCAATCAATCAAACTAAATCACGTTGGGAATAAAAGAGAAATAAAATTTAAAAAATGAACTTAAATTGATCATACTAATTCAAGCTGGGAAGTATGAAAAACTTAAGAAAAATGGTTTTATTCTTACATGCAATCAAAAAATAAGAAGATAAAATTTAAAAATCAATAAATTAAGAATAAAACATACTATATCGAAATGGGAAGCATGTCAATGACATGTAATTCATGATCAATCACTAATTATCTCAAATTTGACATATATAATTTCATTGTGACTTGGGTATTAGAAAATCCTGTGAGGAAGGCTAGGTCTTATCCATGGTCTTACACTGCAACTCAAAAAGAGAACACCAATGAGGTGGAAACAATGGGTGAAATATATTAAAGGGGATTTTTAAAATGGTAATTGGGTAAATTCATGAGGAAGGTCTGGTCCTATCCAAGGTCTTACACTACAACTCACAAAGGGTATCCCTATGGGGAGTGATTAGTGAAAAAAATAATATTTCTCAAGGGTAAATATTATGATTATGATAAATGAAAGAGGGAATGTAAAAATCATAATGTAGGCATATATGAGAAGACCTTAGGAAACATGAGGCATACTAAGGACATAGAAAAATACTATGTGACTAGTGACCATCAATATACAAAGGATACCTGTTCACAATAAGCATAAATATGTATAATAAAATAAGGGATGAACTAAGATCAACTCATGTTGTTTGTTTGAACAAGGAAATTAAAATGGACCTACCTTTCCACAATTTGTTCTCTATTCCTCAAGACATCTTACATAGTCGTTGTTCTATTATGAATATTGGGTACTTGTGTGAGAAAGTAGTTATCACTAAAATGTTTTTTATTCTCCTTTTCCAATCTACTAACCTACCATACCCTAATGGATCTTGACTCTATCATGAGGCCAACTATGGATTTTTATATTTGAATTAGAAAAAGGAGATGTGAGTTTAATCATGTCTTTTAGTATGATTTGATTTTTAGAAAAAAAATTAATGTTGCCTTTTGTATCATTTCCTTTTGTTAAAATTATTTGGCTTTTAAATTTTTATGGATTTTAATATTCCTCCTCCATATGAACTTGGAATGACCAATCATGAGAGATAAAGTTATAACACAAATGAGATTTTGACTTTGGATAAAATAATCTAAGTATCTAAAGACATGACTGAGTAAAATGCTTAGGCTTACCTATGAACTAGCATGTTATCACAAGTTTCAACCATGTGTATGCTTAATTTGTGAAAAATTAAATAAGGGGAATAAAGGGATATCCAAGATAGAATGGTAAAATGAGATTATAATGAGATGACTTTTTTGCTAACTGATCACATGGCCATATATTTCTCACACATGTGGCTACCTTAAAAAGGAGTAGCCAAGAAGATATAAGAAAATAGAGAACTAAATATGAAGTACATGATCATAGAGTACAATTATAAGAACTAAAAGGTTAAATTTACAACCTCACATGAAGGTGTGTACACTTTCACTACCAAATAATAACCTCATAAATAATAATTTGAAGGTCCTTATCAGTTATGGCCTCTCCATTTTGATGGAGCTAAATTGAAACCAAGTTTAGGTGTAGGCATAAATTTTATTGATCCATACTGAAAGTAATATCTAGTTATTTATAAGCTATAATTCCATTGCACCAATAATCAAGCTAAGTATGAATCCCTAATATTTGATCTACAGTTTGCACTAGAACATAACTTCAAGCATTTATAAATCTTTAGTGATTTAGAGCTGGTTGTTAACCAAATCAAAAAAAAATACCAATTTAAACTCATTTACTTTAAGAAGTAAAAATACCAAACATGGGACTTGATATAATATTTTGAAGCATTCAACATCAAATCCATACCAAGAAAAGGAAACTAGATGACATTTTCTCTAGTAGATTCAATTTCCAATCTAACACCACTCCAAAAATCTAAAATGCATAAATTCTTTATGGAATTAGTTCCTTATCCCTCTATCCTAAACAATGTGGATAAATTTTAGGTATTTGAGCATGAAAAATAGATTGTATAATTTATGAATAGTTTGGTATCATTTAAATCCTAGATAATAGATGAAAAGGATGTTGAACCCATGCCTATTGAATATGGTGTTCTAAAACTAAAAGAGAGCTATATTCCCATGGTAATGGTTTCCCTAGAGTGATATTTAAATGTAGATATAAAAGTCCAAAATTAGAAACAAATCAAATTGATTGAGTCTGATTATGTTAATGATAATCTAGTCACTAACCAACATCCCTATTATGTAAACATTATTTTGAGTTATATTTAAAGTGAGAAAAAAAATTAGGGGTTTGCCAATATAATATAAATATGTGATTTTTTGGACATATGAAGACCTGAAAGTCTTTGACCCTAGGGTCATCACACATACCATCCCACTAAAGCCATAGCAGAAACCCTTTAGGTAGAGATAAAGGCTATTAAATCTAATTATGGTACCCCTCATCCATATAAAAGTACAAAATCTATTGGATGTTAGGATTATCTTTCCAATTAGGCATTCTACCAAAGTAGCCAACTTGGTCCATTTAGGAAAAATAATGGATAAATAAGGCTCTATGTCTATTTTAAAAATTTGAATCAAGAATTAGAAAAGGATAATTATCCTTTGCCTTCCCTAGATGAGTTAATTCAAATGGTTAGTGACTATGTGATGATGTCCTTCTTGGATGGATTCTAAAGGTCTAATGAAGTGCTGGTAGAAGTACAACATAGAATGGAGACTACCTTCACAACTAAGTGGGTAAATTTTGCATACAAAAGGATGTCTTTTGGCCTAATCAATGCAAGAACAACCTTCCAATGAGATATGGACTTTGAATTTTAGGGACTTGTTGAAAAATGCATCATCATCTATATGGATGAATTAAAATTATTTTCAAAATATAAATCTAATCATGATGACTATTTATAGAGAGTATTTGATAGGTCTAGAATATATGGAGTATCACTCAATCTAAACAAGAGTATATATAAAATCATTGAAAAAAAAATGTTAGTCCATGTCATCACTAAAGGACAAGATCTCCATTGAGCTAGAGTGAGTGCAGCCCATTTTCAAGATGACACCTCCTAATAATAAGAAAAATTTGAAGTATTTCATTAGTAAGATAAACTTTGTAAGGAAATTCATTTTTGTATTTAAAGAGATTATCAAACCATTAAATGTCATGTTGAATAAAGATGCTAAAATAGAAGGGAAATCAAAGCCAAGAAATATTTTCAAGACATTAAAACTACAATTACTTAGGCTCCAATTCTGATTAGCCCAAATTTCACTAAGTATTTCTACTTTTATTCATTTTCCTTAGAGCATACTATAGTAGTTATACTCACATAAAATGTAAATGAAAAGGAACATTGAATTGCCTTCATGAGCACCAACCTAAAAGATATAGAGATGAAATACTCCATGATAGATAAATATATATGTGCACTTTTTAAATCTATCAATAAGTTTAGACATTACATTTTGAGAAACAAAATGCGTGCAATCATTCTTGAACCAATTGTCAATCTCACACTCAACCACAACGAGTTGGGAAAAATAAGATGCATGTGGATGAAAAAATTATAAGAGTCTGATCTTGAAATCAAACTAGCCAAGATGGTGATAGGCCAAGGAATCATTGATTTCATGATATAAACTAATCCATTCATTTATATTAAACAAATCAATGAGAACCAGGAAGTTAGTGATAAATGGTATGCTCAAATCATCCACTATTTACTTCTAGATACATGTCCTCTTGAGCTAAATAGAGAGTAGAGATGAGACCCTAGGCTCAAATCAACTCATTGTATGATAAATAAATGTGTCATATATTAGAAAAACTATGGAGGCATCTATTTGAGGTATGTTTCAAAATAAGAAGCTATAGACATTCTGGGAAATCTACATTATAAAATAGGTAGTGGATGTCCCTTAAGCAATGAAACAACCCATAAAATTTTTAAGATGGGATACTAGTAGCCTATAGTCTTCAAATGTACCCATAACCATGTCATAACCTACCATGAATACCATGTGTTTGTAAAAATATAAGTGAATGTTTCCATGCCTCTATAATAAGTCATTAAAGGACGTTCTTTTACTTAATGGGGTCTTGACTTAATAGGAATAATAAACCCAAATTCTTCAATATGCCATAAATTTGTCCTAGCAACTACTAACTATTACACCAAATGGATAGAATTTGTATCTACTAATAATTTTAGAGTATTAGATGTGATCAAAGTTTTAGAATAGAACATACTGACCAGGATTGGCACTTCAGTATTCTGAGTTTGTGACAATAATCCAACTTTCCAATCTAGTAAATTTATTGAGTGGGATTAAAATAACCAAATCACCATCAAATTCTCTTCAAATTATTATCTATAAGGTAATGGAGTGTTTAAATATACTAACAAAAATCTTCTGGATGCCATCAAGGAGTCAACATAATAAAAATCAAGAAAATGACATCTGCTACTAAAGTATGAACTATAGGCAGACATAACAAGGCACAAGCAAGCCCTCAAGGCTTCACCTATTTTGATAGTATATGGATAAAAACTGATTTTTCCCATTACTCTTAAAATCCCAACATACCAATTTATGTAAGAGTACATGGGGGAAGATGAAATAATCTAGTCCAAACTACTTGACATAGTCTAGATGGAAGATGCACGAATTAAAGCATGGCATAGCTTCAATAAACACTAAGATATTTTAAAGATGTGGTTTGACAAAAGTTCTAAGATCAAGGCCTTCATGATTTTAGACCTAGTTATTTTATGAGATAAATCACACAAAAAAAAAAGACATCATGATAAGTTCACTCCTTTATGGATTGGCCCATATCAAATATCTAAAATTCTAGGTAATAATGACTTTCACTTGAAGTACCTTCAAGGTAATGACCTCAATTTTCTAGTCAATAGATAGTTTTTTAAACATTATTTCATGGTTGTTGCATCTGGTGATACTTTTTAATGATTGTAAGTGAAGATGTAGATATAGGAGTAGGTTAAATTTATTACTTTCTATAATAGATTTACAAATTTCTAGGTTAATTTTACCTATATTATTATATTAGTGTTTCCTATTTTATACATTTTGCTTTGGGTAGATTAGTAGTTATGATTTCTACATTAGTTTTCTCAAAATTACATAATAGACTAGTTGATTTCCTATGTTGGGATTAAAAAAGACTTGCTAAAACAATGGACAATATAAAAGGAAACATAATTGGTATTCACAAGGATTTATTCTAGAAATGCTTGAGTTTTTGGGATTGAAGTATGTTATTGTGATTGAATTAAGTTTTGCTTGGACTGAGTGATTTTTCTAAACCTTTGAGATTTAATCTAATATACTCATAAAAATTTAGAAAGACTTTCCATTTTCATATATCAATTATAATATTTCATGCTAAAACTTGGAGGATAGATAATAAATATATAAATGGATGAACACTAGTAAGGGCATGTTGATTAAAATAATTTTTATTATACATACACCCAACAAATGGTGGTTTACAACCCTTCTTATATCTATGTTTTAAAAAAATCATCATGTATAATTATAAAATATGGGTAATTCAAGTAATGTTTACCAGGGATATGGACACCTAAATGAAAGTAGATAAAAACTTAGAGTGGAATCAGAAGTAACTCTATCAGGGCTATGCATGCCTAACTAGTAGTAGAACAATTCCCAATCTTTCCTTATTATTTGGTTATAAAATTTGAATTCAAAATGAAACCTATTGTGTTTAAATAGGACTTTGTTAAAACTCTTTTAACAAAGGTAAAATAAATCTCACAAAAGCAAACACATAGATCCTAGGAAATAAAAGGGTTATGGTGTACCGAGCATCCCCCTTTTTCTTCAAGGATAAATAGGGACCCAATTTATTTTCATATGTTTATGAAAATTTTATAAAATCTAAAGTATTTCACTTTTGGTAGGATGATATTGGCATTGTATTTCATAAGACTAACTTTTGTTCTGTCGAGACTATTCTTTGGGTTTATATTTTCAAGCTAAGTCTTTCAACACTTATGCAATTTGTCCTTTTGGGTGTTTTTGGCCCTTTATTATTTTGTACTTAGTTTTCACAAAGCCTTATTTTATTAGGGAAATTGTTGCAGATAATTTGTCTAAAATAATCCCCCTGAAAGAATTCAACCTGTAGGCTCTTTTGCCTTAAGGAATTTTAAACTATGGACATTTTGTCCAAAACAAATCCCTAGACATATTATCCCTTCTACCCTATCAAACATACCTTCAAGACTTTAAAAGTGACCTTTAGCTATACAAAATTACCCTTCAGGGAAATCAAAAGTGCCATTCAGCCTTTATGAAGTAGACCCTTTGAGCAATTATTTTCATGAAGTAGACTCTTAAAATATTTTCCACATACCCTTTAATACTTTTTAACTAGCCCTTCAACCTTTTTTAAAGTGTCCTTTATCCCTTCAATTATCCCTTAAACCTTTTCAAATTAACCACTTTACCCCTTTCAATAAGATCTTTTAAGGCACATACCCTTCAGGTTTTGTGTAAGTGACCCTTTGGGACTTTTTTCCCAAACCCTCAACCCTATAGGACTTATCCTTTGGGATATCCTTTTTGACACTTTTTCCCTATGAAAAATTCCCTTCAACCTTTAAATATTGGGAATTTTGACATGGACATACCCTTTGGGATTTCTGTCCCAAGCCTTTGACCCTTTTTTAAGTGACCACTTACCCTCCAAGATGATTATCACAACCCTTTTCCCACCAAAAGACCATTTAAACCCAAGACACATACCCTTCAAGGTTTGTGTAACCTACCCTTCAAAACTTTTGAAATGAAACTTAGTTGTACAAAATTACCTTTCAAGGAAATTAAAAGTGCCCTTTGGCCTTTACAAAGTAGACCCTTTAGGACTTTTGTCTTAGATAAAATTCCCTATGAAGTGGACCCTTTAGATCAAAATTACCCTTTATGGAAATTGAAAGTTCCCTCCAAACCTTAGAAATAGCCCTTCAAGATAATTGGATTGGGACTTTTTCCCAAATGAAATCACTACGGAAATTGTTGTGAACATTTGTCCAAAACAATTCCCCTGATGGAAATAGTCTTTAGACATCGTCCCAAAAGTATTTTTTCTAATATAGACCCTAAGTGCCTTATTACTAATAGTAAATCTCATCTCACCATACTTAACCACAATAAATGTAAAAATATTTCCCATCAATACTTTAAATACCCTCTCCAACTTGGGCTAACAAGTTTGAATTATACATGAAAATAGAATCCAAGTAAATGTTGCACATTTATGTCATATGAATTGATATTCAATGCAATATTATATATAGGTAATATGCCACTATTGAAAATCCATCACTAAATTCAAGATAACTTGTCTTTCAAGTCTCCTAATTTATTACAATGATAAAGATCCTTGGTTTCTATTTCAAGAGTACTCTGAGTAAAATAATGACTACGCTAGAGGCAAATTATCTACATAGCCTACATAGTGCATAAAATAAGTAACACAGAATACATATCAATGGAATCCACATCTAGGATGTTTTGAGGTGCAAATCTACCATCCCCATATTCAACTAAAGACTCCATGGAGTTCTTAGATATAGTCTTCAATACCATAGTATTTGGAGACAAGTACCAGAATTATTTAGCATTATAGTATGTCATTGATTTGATGGATGTGTTTTCACTGGAAGATGAGATGACACTAGTAGATAGATTGTTCATTAAGGAATTATTAGCATTCAAATGCCAAAGATTGTTATTGTCATCAAATTATGCACCCTAGGACATTCTATGAAGCTCTTTCAATTTAATGCAACATTGAATCATCCCTCAAGTTTGTGGGAACTTGTAAGAGAGATGAGTCTCTAGGATTGAAAAGGGCTAGCTCCATAAATAGGACTTGATGTGCTTATGACACTAAAAATACATATTATGGGTGAAAAGCGAGAGAAATATACATAAATCAAACCTAGACTAGGAGGTGATACACCAATAATTGCTTCCATTCATTCACTTGGAACTTACATAATGAACAAAGACAACCGAACTAGCCTCACACGATCAATGGATCTCCCTAACATTAGTGTTTCTCATGAAGGCAAATAACAACTTAAAAAATGAAGGCAAGTGAAGGGAAGGTTAGATGTGACTCTACCAATCTCATATACACTTCAAGAGTCTATTGTAGCAGCATACACTTAGTGAAACCTATTATGAGAGAAGTCACTTTGCAACAATACATTCAAGGATTGCATGAAAATAAGATGAACTCAATCTATACTTGACTTTCAAGATGGATCACTTCAACACATAGTGAAAATGAACTTAGATTATAACTAGTTTTCTTCTCATTAGCTCAATACAAATCAAGGTACAATTATGGTAGGGCTTAGCCATACCAAGAGTTGGAATCCTAACAATGGCAAAAAATGCCCAATTTATAAAACTTGGAAGGAGAGAGAGAAGAAGTTGAAAATATAAAAGGACATGTGTCACCAAGTGAAAATTAGTTACAATTGCATTTAGAGGATAGGTGGGGTGAGATATTCTAGGTCATAAAGTGTACTTGTCCACACAAGACATAAAGATAGTGAAAAGTAGCACAAAATTGCCATTTTGGCATGAGAAACTACCCACCTGAGTTGCCTTCCAAAACTATCTATATCCCTACATATGGTTAGGTATGATGATTGATCTAAGTAATAAGAGCTATAAAAAAGTCCCCACATGCATTGGATTGATCCCTAACCATCCCTATTCTTGTGGACATGAAAAATCATCACTAGTAGTTTCAAAAGGACTCTTTTCCATATACCTTCTCCACTTGGCATTTAAAACTCCTCAAAATTGCAAAATAATCCATACAAAATAGGGAATAACACTTTTAAAAGGCTCCCATGTCATCATATTTAAGAAAAAAACCTATAAAAGGCATCCCTAATTGATTGGCTAAAATTAAGGGCCTAGTTGGGGAAATTAAATATTTATTCATGAGATGAGGTGAATTTTTTGAGTTATCTCAAGATTAAATATTTATCCTAAAGGTTGTTTCATATCCTAACTCCTTATTTAGCTTATATACCACTCAAAATGGTGAAAACAAGCCCTATTTTCCCCCTTATCCATACAATCGATTCACATTTATGGGATCCTCTAAGAGTCTTATACAACTTCTAAGTGGTTTCATTGACATTCCCTAGCATTTATATTCTCAAATAGTATGCTTTCTACAGTTGAGTCCTTGATAGGGTTTTACAAGGGTTTTGAGTGGCCTGGACTCTTAACCTTTGTTCATAGCCATTTAAAATTATGCCTCCCTCCAAATTCCACTAAAATCTCCTTAAGGACCTTATTTAACTCTCCTAAATTCCTCCATATCTCATGCATTATTTCATGAAACTTATAAACATTTCAACTTGACCATTTGAGCCATTTCATGCATTCTATGAGGGGTTTGGTTCATTCCCTACAAAAATGGCTTCTTGATGATTTCCTCTGCAAACCAAAAGTTCATAAACCTCTATATTCATCCTAAAAACATGATTCAATCATTGGAATGGTTATTCACTAGCCAAGAATGAGAATGTCACCTACTTAGAGACTGGATCTAAACCTTATCAATAAGTATGTCTACACTTTTAGGTTCAAATACCTACTTTGATAGAGTCCCTAAATCCAATTCCTTTGTAAACCTCCAATATACTTCTCCACTCATGAAACAAGGATTTTTTATGCTTGGTAAGGTTAGACTTTGAAATGGCCTTCCACTTGGAGCTAAATTTGCATGTTGCCTTACTACCCTACCTGCAATCCTTCTTGTCCAAGTCACCTTGTTTTATCTCCAATATATTATAAAGGTATATCATGTTTATTTTTGTTTTTACCAACTATTCCATTCATCTTGAAGGTGATTATATATTCTAGTTCATTCTTTGGTCTCTTTTCCTCAAAATTATCCCCTTATGCAAGGCAAAAGTGACCCTCCTATGAGACCAAATAGAGGATATGTGCCTTGATTAATAATATAAAAAAAAACATATGATAATTTTATTGATTTAATATTTATGATACTTACCAAATTTTAGTTCCCAATTCTAAGGATAGGGCCTTCAAAAGATTCAAAACCACCCAAGACTGGGTTTTCATAGTCACATTATCTGCATGGTATAGGGTATTTGACTAAGTTATTTGGATGGAGACTTTGACTATAGGTAATATTATATTTTTATATGTTTTTTGACCTCATTTCTATACCCTCTAAGGCCATTAAATTTTTTCATCAACTCTTTACCTGATTATGAACCTTGGAGACTTCAAAATCTCATATAGCCTTGACTGAGTTAGCCATGACATAGCCCTATCTAATTTTGGATGGTTGTGAGAGATATTGATGGATCTATAGGTGTTTTATTTATTATATTTATGTACTTATATATCATTAGGACACCTAAAAACTTCCATTTCTCTTAATTGACTTAATAATTTATCATTTTGATGGAGGCAGACCTACAAGCATGTAGGTTAGTTTCAAGTCCATATACGGATTGTCATTCCATTCCATGTGACATATTGGGTATTTGAGTCTTTTTAAAAATCTATTAGGTTAATTTTAAACATTAAAAATATTTATCATCATTTAAAACTTCAAATCTTCATCATATTCCTTTCATCTCACTTCTTGACTATCACAGTCATTACCAATTCTCCTATGTCTTTTAGCTGTACTGTATTTTGTTATGGGGTCATTTGGAACATTTCAATGGTCATTTTATTATGGTATAAGGACATTTTATTTTATAAAAATCATGAAACCTCAATAAATTTCTTAAAACCATGTTTATTTCACAAACTTTTTATCCTTTGCCTGTAAATGTCCTTCATAGTCTTGTGTAAAGACAGAGGATGGCCTACAACGGTCATTTGAGGCAACCACCTCCTCGTTCATGACCTAGGTGCTTGAATTTTATTTTTGGGGTGTTTTAACTTGTTTATAATACTTTTAAATTCTTATAACTCCCTCAAGGTATGCCAATATTAACCTTCCCTCCAAAATCATGTAGACATTACTACCTCTTTTTAGTGCCTTTTTGCAACTTTGGGAGATCTCAAAACATACATGACCCTTGTCCTTTAAAGCTCAAATTTGGAATTATTTTTATCCATGGATATAAATACAAGGTTTACATAAGATTAATCCTTAAAATAAACTATAGTTTCAACTTAGGAAAACCAAAAAGACCCCTGAGAGCTATGTTTATTTGTTTAGGGACTTGGTCCCTAAAGTCAAAAATATTGCTCTTAGAACCATCCATCCATCTCCTAAGGCTCATAATTAGATCTCAAATCTTTGTTCATTTCACTATCACACATGAATGCCTCCATTGAAGGAATGAAACTTGTAGGTGACAATGGTGAATTACATGGATGGGCAGAGGTATGGAAGGATGAAATTGTGTAAGGTGGGAAGATCTCCAAACTAAAAAAATCATGGTATGTTGTCAAAAAACTTTAAATAATCCTATATTCCCTTGTTCCCACATGTGAAACTTATAGAAAGCAATTGGAGGTGAAGATTTGTAAGAAAGTCTGTAAGTGTGGTCTTTAGGCCAAGAAACAAGCCTAAAAGGAACTATATCAACAAATGAACTATCTAAAACAAGTATAATAATGTAAATATATTTTAATACCATGTATAATCCCCTGAATCACTTAAACACATCAATTCAAAATAAGAAATTTTGACAAAAACCCAAACAGTGACCCCCCATGGTTGATCATGCATAAGAAGTTGCCTAGGATCAAATTGATGGTTGATGAAGTAAGAAGAAAAAAATTTAAATTTAAAATTATGTATGTGAATAAGACTCCAATTAATATCCACCTATAAAATCACTCCCTCCAATTCCAACTATACGGTCTGTACCATATGCTTGAAGTTGGCAATTATTTGCTTGTCAAGATAAAATGAAGGAAAAGAAGCAAAATAATGAATGTTTGTGATTTTTTTATGAAATTCAAGTGTGAAATGGATCTTTTTAGGTGAAGAGGCATATAATTTATGTTTCCACCTACAAGTGAGATGATCCATTCCATACAAGTGCCCAAGAGGTCCTCAAAACAAGGAGAAACTACCTATTTCACTGCATAACTAATTCTTTGCCTTTGATATACCTGATTCTGAACTCCTCTGACCTCTCCCACATTTTCCATAGCTTACTGATAATTTTATCACTTTAGCCATCCATACAAGTCTTCCTTTTTAGCTCAAAGTGGGCCCACGAGGCAATTTTTTTCATTTTGAACATGATAAAGGTAATTAAATGGATTAAAGATGTCTTAAATCATATTAAAAACAATATTAGGACCAAAATGACATAATTAATTTCTTTGACCAGGTTTGACTTTTTTTACCAGGGTTGACCATCATTGACTTGACTAGTACAAAGACCTAGACTTTGGACCAAGGTTGGATTTGGGATAAGTGAACATCTAAATCAAAATGACACCCCATAAGACACATGGGAATATTGTAAAAAGTTAAAAATAGTAAGGGTTGGACCAAATTTTACTTGGGGTCAAATTTGGTCAACATTCTTGGTGATTCCTAGGGGTGGCATGCTTGTTATACCTAGGACTAGTTACCTTACACCTCCATTCACAGAATCATGCATATGAGCACTCAAATTGACTTGAGAAGACCTTTGACTCAACGAACATAATCTATTTGACTCACACACACAAAATAAAAAAACACACACTCCAAAAAAATGAAAGGAAACATACTCATGCTATGAAGCACTTAGGAAATACACACACCAAACAAAGGAAAGGAAACACACTCATGTTATGAAGCACTTAGGTAACATAAGACAAACTGAAACAAACATACTCAAACACTAACAAACTTGATATGAACACTTCCTCTTGGATCAAATGGGTAGCTTGAAACCTTCTTGGCTTCATGACATAAAGGGATGAATGAGGCATACAACCTCTTGATCTTTGGCATCAATGCATCTATCTTATTCATGGTGCTCAATAAGAAACAAGTAACTCCAAATATATTAGTCATATAAATGAACTTCTCTTTCATATCAAATAATTCAAGTTTCTCATAATATTATTCAACTTTGACCTCTAATTGTGATGAAACAAGGCTTGTATTATTATTTTCCATGATATTCTCAATGAGATTGGGTTTTTCTTCTTGACATATGAGGTCATCAAGCTAATACTCTTCATGTTCTAATGCATTTAAGGGTGGTTCAAAATTAGATAGAGGCATGGAATCATCTCCAAGAACTATGTATTCTACCTTGGTTTCATGAGACTCTTTCAAGATTGCAACTTCTTGAGGAGTGGCTTGACCTTCATCCTTGATAATTCACTCTACTTCATGCTTGATATGGTCATCTACAACTTTATGATCAGACATGGAGTCTTCTTTATCTTGGTTCAAGAAGGGTGTGTTATGCTTGATATCCCCAAGTGGTGTTCCAATGATAAATTCTTCTTCCTCATCACTTGTGTCATCCTCTTGATCTATTAAAAATTAAATTTTTTCCTTCTTTGATTCTTCCCTTAAAAGAGTATCTTCTTCAAGGAGAGGGATGGTAGAAGAGAGATATATAGGTCTATGGGTTGGGGATTGAGTGTAATGGTCATAGATGGGCATGGAGATGGGTGAAACTTCTTGAATGGGATCTTGAGGGAGACGTAAGATAGGATGAAAAATAGGAAGAAGATATTTTTCATATAAGCTTTCATCATCCTCTTCATCTTCTTGAGGCTCCTCATGGTTTTTTAGAGATTCTTTTACAACTACAACTTGTTCTATAGCCTCTTGAGTTTCCCATTTCTTTAACCTATCAATCCACCATTGAAAATCCTTTATTTTCATAGACAATATTTCACTAATAGCATATTTATTCTCTTCTTCGACATATCCCCACATGTCTATCAACAACCCAATGAAAACCCTTAACCAATCCACAAGACCACCAAGAGTTTCATCACAACACTTATCCAGCACACTCATATGCTTTTCCAATTCTAGAAACTTTGGCATAATTGCCTACACATTTTGAGAATGTGAGGTGTAGTAAGCTTGGACAAATTAACTGGGTTGTTTAACTTCTTTAAGCAAGGTTTTGAAAGCTTCATATTTTGCCTCCCAACTAATGGTGTTTCTTGACTCATCATGACAAGGTTGAGAGGAATATGGGTCATATGGCTAGTCAATAGCATCATACTCATTTATAAAGGAACTAGGTTAACCATAGGACTTCCATGACTCATATGAAGTGTGGTACTCTTGATAGGGCTATTGAGAAGGATAGAAAGGGTCATGAAAATGTTGATACAAAGGTGTATGGTAAGGATTCTCCTCATAGCCATCCATATCAAGTTCATAAGGCACATGAAAAGAAAATAATTGACCAAAATCTCCATCAATAGATACATAAGCTACTTAAAACTATAAATTCATTTCAAATCACCATTGGTGTTTTCTTGGAATCTTCCAAAATTTGATAAGAGAGAAGACACACCAACAATCTTCCCACTATTTAGACCTTATCCCACTGAGCAAGCTAGAATTTTTGTCATAAAATTATGCACCCTAGGATATTATATGAAGCTCATTAAATTTGATGCAACATTGAATCATACCTTAAGTTTTTGGGAACTTTTAAGAGAGATGAGTCTCTAAGATTGAAAAGGGATAGCTCCCTAGATATGACTTGATATGCTTATGAAACCAAAACTACCTATTATGGGTGAAAAGGGAGAGAAAGATAAATAAATAAAACCTAGATAAGGAGGTGATACACCAATAATTTCTTCCATTCATACACTTGTAACTTTCATAATAAACTAAGACAACCAAACTAACCTCACACCATCAATGGAACTCCCTAGCATTAGTGTTTCTCATGAAGGCAAATAACAACTCAACAAATGAAGGCAAGTGAAGGGAAGGTCAAATATGAATCTACCAAACTCATACACACTCCAAGAGTCTATTTTATCAGGATAAACTTCATTAAATTTTTTAGGAGAGAAGTCACTTTGTATTAATACATTCAAGGATTGCATGAAAACAAGATGAACTCAATCTATATTTGACTTTCAAGATGGATCATTTCAACACATAGTGAAAATGAACTTAGAGTATAACTAGATTACTTCTCATTAGCTCAAATAAAAATCAAGGTACAATTGTAGTATGTATTAGCCATACCAATATTTTGAATCCTAACAATGGCCAAAATGCCTAATTTATAGAACTTGGAAGGAAAGAGAGAGAGAGAGAGAGAGAGAGAGAGAGAGAGAGAGAGAGAGAGAGAGAGAGAGAGAGAGAGAGAGAGAGAGAGAGAGAGAAAAGAATTTGAAAAGACACAAGGACATGTGTCACCAAGTGAAAATCAGGTATAATTACATGTAGAGGAGAAAAGGGGCAATATATTCTAGGTCATGAAGGTGTACTTATCCACACAGGTCATAAAGATAGTGAAAAGTGGCACAAAACTACCATTTTGGCATGAGAAACTGCCCACCTAAGTTACCTTCCAAAACTATCCCTATCCCTACATATGGTTACGTTTTATGATTTATCTAAGAACGAGGGGTTATAAAAAAGTCCCAAAATTCATTGGATTGATCCCTGACCATACCTATTCTTGTGGACATGCAAAGTCATCGCAGGTAGTTTTAAAAGGGCTCTTTTCCATGTACCTTCACCACTTAGCATTCAAAACTCCTAAAAATTACAAAATCATCCATCCAAAATATGGAATGACACTTTTAAAAGGCTCCCATATCATCATATTCAATATTTAAAAAAAAAACTATAAGAGGCTTCCCTAATTGTTTTTCACCACCTTCCCAAGTGTTCACTAGTCTGGCTCACTAGACTGGCTCAAAGTGAGGGCATGGTTTGGGAATATAGAGATTTATTTATGTGATGAGGTGAATTTTTGGAGTTAGATAAAGATTAAATATTTCTCCCAAAGTTTTTTTCATCTCCTAATCCTTATATAGCTTGCATACTACTTAAAATGGCCAAAAAAATCCCTATTTTCCCTTGATCCATGCAATTCCATACAATAAAGTCACATGTATGGGATCCAATGAGAGTCCTCTAAAACTTCCAAGTGTTTTCATGTCCATTCCATAGCATTATATTGTCAAATAGTAAGTGTTCTCCAGTTGATTCCTTGTGAGGGTTTTATGAGGATTTTTAGTGGCCTAGACTCTTAACCTTTGATCATACCCATTTCACATTAGAAATCCCTCCAAAATCCATTTAAGGCTCCTCAAGGACATTATTTAAATCTCCTAAATGCCTCCAAGTTCCATGTATTATTTCATGAAAGTTATGAACATTTCAACTTGACCATTTGAGTCATTTCATGCATTATGTGAGGGGTTTGGTTCATTTCCAACCAAAAATGGCTCTTGATGAGTTCCTCTACAAACCAAAAGTTAAAAAACCTCTATATTCATCCTAAAAACATGATTTAATCATTCTAATGGTTCTTCACTAACTATGAAATATAATGTCACCTACTTAGAGACTGGATCTAAACCTTATTAATAGGTTTATCTGTACTTTTAGGTTCAAAGGACCTACTTTGATGGAATCCATACATATAATGAATTTGTACACCTAAAATATTATTCTCCACTCATCAAATAAATCATTTATATTCTTTGTAAGGTTGTACTTTGAAATGACCTTCCACTTAGAGCTAGATTTACACGTTGCCTTACTACCATGCCTGTAAAACTTCTTGTCTAAGTCACCTTGTTTGATCTACAATCTCTTAGAAATGTATATAATGTTTATTTGGGTGTGTACCAACTATTCCAATAATATTTAGGGTTATTATATATTTTATTTCATGCTTTGGTCTCTTTTCCTCAAAATTATCCCCTTGTGCAAGGCAAAAGTGACCCTCCTTTGAGACCAAACAAAGGATATGTGCCTTGCTTCCTCATAGAAACCAAACATATGAGAATGTTCCCAAGGTCATAGTTATGATCCTTAAAAAATTTTAGTTCCCAATTCTAAGGATAAATCCTCCAAAAGATTCAAAACCCAAGACTAGGTTTTCATAGTCACACATGAGGTCATTCAAGTGTTTCATCAACTCTTTGCCTGACTATGAACCTTGGAGACTTCAAAATCTCATATAGCCTTAAATAATTTATCCATGACATATCCCTATCTGATTTTGGATTGTTTTGAGAGATATGGATGGCTCTATAGGTGTTTTTTCTATGATCTCTATGTAATTATAGATCATTAAGACACCTCACAACTTCCACTTGGTAGAATTGACCTCGATAATTGCTCATTTTGATAGAGGTAGACCTGTAGGAATGTAGGTTAGTTTCAAGTCCATGTACGGAATATAATTCCATTCCATGTGATATATTAGGTATTGGAGTGTTTCTAAAACTCCATTAAATGCATTTTAAACATGCAACATATTTCACATCATTTACAAGTTCAAATCTTCATCATATGCCTTTCATTTCACTTCTTGATGGTCACAATATTACCAATCCTCCTCTATATTTTAGGCCTATTTTGGGTTGTTATGGATTCATTTGGAACATTTTAATGGTAATTTTATGATGGTATAACAACCTTGGATTGTATCCAAATCATGAAACCTCAATAACTTTCTCAAAACCATGTTTATTTCACAAACTTTTGGTTCTCTACCTGTAAATGTCCTTCACAGTCTTATGTATAGATAGAGAATGGCCTACAATGGTCATTTGAGGAAACCACCTCCTCATTCATGATATAGGTGATTAAATTTGCTTTTTGGGGTGTTTGAAATTGTTTCCCCTACTTGGACATGCTTATAACTCCCTCAAGGGATGCCAACATTAACCTACCCTCCAAAATCATGTAGACATTACTACCTCTTTTCAATGCCTTTTTGCCATTTTGGGAGATATCAAAACATACATGACCCTTGTCCTTTCAAGATCAAATTTGGAATTATGTTCATCCATGGATATAAATAAAAGGTTTATAGAAGAGTAATCCTTAAAATCAACTATAGTTTTAACTTAGGAAAACCAAAAAGACCCCTGAGAGCTCTGTTTAGTGTGTTTAGGGACTTAGTCCCTAAAGTCAAAAATATTTCTCTTGGATCCATCCATCCATATCCTAAGGCTCATCACTAGATATCAAACATAAAAATCACTTTCAAAACTCATGTAAACCTTCCTTAGCTTTGGTCATTTCACTATCATGCATAAATGCCTCCATTGGAGGAATAAAACTTGTAGGTGATAGTGCTAAATTACATGGATGGTCAAGGGCATGGAAGGATGAAATTATGCAATGTGAGAAGATATAAAAACTATGAAAATCATGGTATATTTTCATAACACTTGAAACCATCCTCTATTCCCTTGTTCTCATGTGGAAAACCTATAGAAAGTAGCTAGAAGTGAAGATTTGCAAGAAAGTCTGAAAGTGTGGTCTTTAGGCCAAGAAACAAGCCTAGAAGGAACTCTATCAACAAATAAACAATCCAAAATAAGTATAATCATGGAAATATATTTGAATATTATGTAAAGGCCCCTGAAACACTCAAAAACATTAATAAAAAAATAAGAAAATTTGACACAAACCCAAACAGTGACCCCCATGGTTTATCATGCACAATAAGATACCTAGGATCAAATTGATGGTTAATGAAGTAGGAAGCACCAATATCAAGTTCCTATTTTTGATGTGAATAGGACTTCAAGTGTTATCCACTTGCAAAATCACTCCCTCCAATTCCAACTATACAATCTGTATCATATGCTTGAAGTTGGAAATTATTTACTTGTAAAGAAAAAATGAAGGAGAAGAAGAAAAAGAATGAAATATTGTGCATTTTTTTTGAAATTAAATCATGAAATGTCTCTTAGGAGGTGAAGAGACATAAAATTTATGTTTCCACCTACAAGTGAGATGATCCATTCTGTACAAGTGCCCAAGAGGTCTTTAAAACAAGGAGAAACTACATATTTTACTACATAACTAATTATTGGCCTATCATATACCAGATTTTGAACTCCTCTAACCTATCCCACATTATCTATAGCTTGGTGACAATTTTCTCACTTTAGCCATCCATACAATGTCCTCCTTTTTAGCTCAAAGTGGGCCCATAAGGTAATTTTTTGAATTTTGAACATGATAAAGGTAATTAAATGTATTAAAGATGTCTTACATCATATTAAAAAGACTATTGGGACCAAAATGACATAATTCATGCCTTTGACTAGGTTTGACTTTGTTTAACTTGGGTTGACCATCATTGACTTGACTAGTACAAAGACCTAGACTTTGGACCAAGGCTAGATTTGGGATTAAGTGAACATCTAGATCAAAATGACACCCCATAAGACACATGGGAATCTTCTAAAAAGTTAAAAATAGTAGGGGTTGGCCCAAATTTGACTTGGGATTAAATTTGGTCAACAATTACACCTTGTTTATCCAAGCCAAAAGTAATGCCTTGTATTGACTTCCTAAGGGACGTGGGATATTTTCCTGCATCATTCTAGTAATAATATGGTGGTTGCATGCATTTTAGGAGTGGATTTTTAGAGATACCTATCTTTGATTATATATTATACTTTGACAAGCACGCATTGTTGTATCTTAACATAGAGACCTTAATAGAGAAGGTACTATCTTCATGGATGCTCCTAAATCAAACCATCACATGGAAAGGGAAGAAGCCAAAAGGATCAATTTTGATTGAAAAATTTAGGATGGGGATTCACATTGGTATGGATCTTCTCAATCGATTATACAGTATTCCCAGTATTTATTTTGTTAATTTGGATTGGGTGTCACTACTATAAATGATGCTTGCACATGATGTCATATATTCCTTGGGAAAAATAATCAACCTTCTATTTAATGAGTGATTATTCATAAGTACAAGCATCCCATGCCCTCTAGAGATTTCTACATGATGTCCTATTTGTTGGACATAGTCATGGGTACATGTTATAAATATCTTAGTGAATTATGGGCTTCAGCCACTAATTATGAGAATAATAAGATCTATGATCATTACCAGTTCATTTATGTCTATTGCTATGCCAAGCATATGGTAAGGATATTTGAGAATGTCTATCCTCAGGTTTGGCAAGCCATTCATGTCTCACCCATGCCTTAAATTAGAAAAAACATTATGAATAACTTGTTAGGGAAAGGGGATTATTTCCTTTACCCAAACTTCACTGTTATCATTATTTAAGTAAATAAGGTTAGCCCCCTATGTCTTCCAAGGTTTGTACTAGATAAACTAGATAAACAAGAAATAACCTTCTAGTTGTGGAAAAGCATTGAAGAGGACTTATCAAGGTAGAAGAAGGCCTTGTATTTTTTTCATTTTATAGCCATTGGTATGATGGTATATACAATGAGGAAGCATCTTAGGTAAGTAGGGAAAAAATATGAGTTATCTTTTCCCCATACTCACACAAAAAGATTGGGATCCACATGGGCTGATCCAAAAGCACATTCATGGATTCATCATCCCTTATAGTCATGAGCCTTTTGACTATGATTTATTATTTTTGAATACCAAGTATAATGAGGAAGTATTGGAACAAGCAAGGATTGTTTGGATTTAAGATCATCATTTGAGAATGATCTAAGATGACCCTTCCATTTCTACTAGAGATTTGGATAGAAAAAAGGCACTCTACAAAGGGTGGAAACATTTAGATTTCTAGGGAGGATAGTCCAAGGATTAATCCAAGGACCAAGTAGCTTCCTCCTCCTAAGTAATTCCTTTGAATTTAAAACTAAAGATAGTGAAGAAAGAGCCTAAGCTACCCAAACCCAGTTCTAATAGGGGAAGATAAGTAGGGGATCCCATAGGCATATATTTTGATGAGGAAGAGAAAACATAGGAATTGCCTACTACAAGTTATAGTCAAATGTCAATTATTATGCCCTAGGTGCATACTATTACATCCATTGGTATATTAAATTTATAGGAAACAACATCAAAATGTTAAGACTCCCCCACACAAGTAAATATCCCCTTAGTCTATAAGAGAAATCCTAAGACCCTTATAGGCAATCCTACACTAGATACATCATAAGGTTTACCTAATCAACCTATACATTCAGAACCAGCTAGGGGAGATGTGGTGATCATCAAAGATATTGAAAAATATTTAGATGAGGAAGTAGATTTGGATAATTCCAAGGTTATAAGCCTTCAAATAGAGCTTATAGAGCTCACTTCTGTAGGTATTCAATATTTTTTTAGTTATCCTTTATCTTTTGTACCCATCTTTGGGTAAGTTACCTCTATGAGAGTTCCCACATATACCCCATCCATCTCCACTACTACTATTGATCCCTCCATTTCCACTTCCATCCCACTCACCATGTGACCCCTTTTGTTCCTACTAGAACCTCCACTATTAAAGCCCTCAAGACAAAGAAAATGTCCAGGAAGGTGTAGACTATATTGGATACCTCACAACTCCATGTCCACTTCACCCAAATCACCCTTCCACTACCATCTACCACTTCCATAGAGGAAACCATAGTAATAAGTACAAATAGGGGAAGGAAGACCAAGCCCCAAATGATCATGGTCCATCCACTTCCTTAATTTAGAAGAGTAGATTGGTCCAAAATTATACGATCTTCCTTACCTTATGTCCTAACCAAGGCCTACAAGAAACAATAGAGAGTTCAAGAGGAGGTTGAGGAATAGGTTATTGTCACAACCTCTAATGCATCATAGTTAGACATTCCTCCATAGGTAATGGAATTAAGAAGCAAAGCTTCTCAATTACCAAAATTCTAAATTACTAAGCTTCCCTCTATTTTTACTTTGTTTGATCCTCCAACTGGTAGTATTCAAAGGGTGAAGAATAGGAAATTAGAAGATGATAAATGCACCCAAATTATCCTTGAATAAATGCAAGAAGTGTTCTCCCTCACATAGAGGTAGAATAGATAGCTAGGGAAATCTTTATATGAGGAAAATCTTGAAGACCTAGCACAAATACACAAGGATGCCATAGTTGTAATCTAAAAAGGCACAAAATTAGCTCGATAGGAGATTGAGGTAGAAATACATGTACTAGAGGCCTAAGTGGAGTAATTGAAAGATCATGCCAAGGTAGTACATATTCTTAATGGCATAGAAGCTAAAGTTCAAGAGATAGCTTCTAGATGTTATAAGTCCTTGGAAGCCATGGAGTTCATGAAGTCCATGATGTCCCCTCATGTGAACCAAGCTAATAAATTATTTAATTCATTGAGAGAGGATAGCATAAAATTGAAGATGTTAGTTATCTATACAGGCAAATTTTTATAGTCATCTCAATTTTATGACTATGCTAAAGGCTTCCAATGCCTTAAATCTAGTAGTCATTCGGTAAGAAGAGGCAAAATATAGGATAAAAAATGTTGGGGATTTAATCCCTAAGTATAAGGTGTATGAGGCTTAGATTTTTCAAATTTTGCATGAATTGAAGTTATCCAAAGTTAAAGAGTCCACTAGTAAGTTAATTAGTAGGATTAATTTTGACAAGCTTATCCAAGAAGTGGTCGATGGTTTTGAGTAGAGCTTGCAAGGTTTGACACTTGAAAAAAATGAGTTTGAATTAAGAAATTCTTAGAAAAAGGTGACTGAATCTGAAATATTCACAAATAAATTTCAAATAACCAAGGACAAGCATGCAAAGCTCCTTGGATAAACTAAAAAAATCGATCGACCATTGCTTCTAAATTTAGACATTATATAATAGCAACATAGAGCAACACAAAAGGCTTATGAGGATAATGAAGTGAAGAAGAAGTACGATTTTGGTGGTGTAACCACATCTTTAACTTCCACTTTAACCTCTATGCCAACCAAGGTGTATGCAGCACTAAAAATGACTAAGCCTTGATAGGTTGAGGTTTTACACATGTATAGTTTTATAATAACAAATGTACTTAGAGTTTCCTTATATTTTGAGTTACTTATTGTAAAAATTGACTTTATATTTTATATACATGCACACATTACATGGTTTTGGAAAATTCAATTTATTATTTTTATCTTATACAAGTTTTAGACCATAGTTAGAACTACATGTTCTAAATGACACATGTAACCACCTTACATGAACTTGGAGAATGAGGAAACTCCTTCCCCAAATCTATATATACAATTATAGCCCAACTTAGTTTTTGGTCAGAAGATTTTGGAATACAGAGCAGTGAAGCAATTTTGATCATCAATGAAGTGTTTTAAGTATTTTCTTTCCAATTTTATGTAATTAATTATTATTTCCATGGTTCTGTGTTTTAATAATCTTTAAGTGTGCTACAACTGTGAATAGATTCTTGATTATTTTAATTGATATACTAATCCTAGATATACAATATCTATTGAAAGATTAGTGAATATTTATTAAATTAGTCAAGTTGATTGAATCATATTTTTGAATGTGTACTTATGATTTCTTTGGTGTAGTTTTATGTGTGTACAATAGTTGTCGTAGATAATTCAATTTCCCAAGACATAATCTCCTAATTAAGGGTTTACAATAGCTTCCCTAAAAGGAGCAACCTTTGTCTGAGGCTTGTGAATTCCCTACATCTTGATTTCCTTAGACTTCTTAGTCATGTCTAACTATATGTGTGATATTACTACTAGCAATAGGCATAGGTTTTAGAAAGCATGGTTCTATTTATAAGCCAACCATAGAAATGATTCCCGAGAACCATGAAGCCTTATTGTTTTCCCTACCTTACCCTCTTTTTTGAGTTTGCTTTTAAGACTTACCCACTTTAGATTAAAAATCAGCCACCCATCCAACTCACATAGAGATTCACTATGTTAGAAGGCCACACCTCCATCCAACAAACCATGTCAAAAACCTAAATGCCCTATACCTATTCCATTAAAAGGTTGAAATAAACACATACCTATAACTCATGCCTTATACTAGATTTTACCTCTATTAAGATCCTAAAATGTTAAAGGTTACCTCATTCGACTGTGGTGTACATAAAACCCACATCAATAGTATTCAACTAGTGTTAGAAAGAGGGCATAAACCCCCAATAATAGAGGTTATTATTTACGTAGATTTACACTAGAGTCACCTAGGAGGGTGACTAGATATAATTCATAGGCTAGTTTATTAGTGTCACCCTTGAAGAGTCAAAGGAAACCTAGAGTTGTGTCAATAACCCTAGTCTAGAATAATCCACCACTGTACTAGGGCACCCCTTATCCATAAGGAACCCTTTACCTATTAATTAGCCAATGGCTCAACAATAGCCCTGGTTAGTTATATCTACCATCACCATCTTAGGAGATGTGCATGATTTTCCTTGGAATCTTGAAAATTATATGCCATCCTTTTCTCCTTTAGGTCCAAGGATAGTAGAAGAACATATCAAATCTATTAAATCTACTTTATGGTTAATGAATATAATTGATAAAGATGTTTCATGTCAATTATTCCCTTTTAATTTAATGGATTTTTCTTATGATTGGTATGTAAATCTAACAAAAAACTCCATCACCAATTAGGAACAATGTCAAACAACTTTTCTTGCATAGTTTGGATAGGTCACCAATCTTGGATTGGTATACTAGCACTTCACTAGTATGAAGAGGGAGCCTAATGAGCCCATCCATGATTTCACTATAAGATGGTAGAAGATGTACAGCTAGATGACCCTAAGGTATAAACCAAAAGAAATATTAGCATTAAAGATGTACAATAGTGCCTTGGACCCTATCACCATCATATTCTTGAGATGAGCACTTGCTACCAATACTTTGGCATTAGCATTCAAAGAGGCTATTAGCATTGATAGGCATCTCAACCCATAGATGCATGGGGCACCTAACATTAATAATGGATTTCTAGTGCATAATCTAATACCACATGTAAAGTAGAACATTCCAACATATAATTAGAATTAATTATACACACTACCTCCACTAACATAGACAATGCAACAAAATTTTAGTTACATGAAAAATCATGTGACAGGTAATAGTTATTAATAGAACCAACATCTATCTACACCTTCCATAGCTATTCTATGAGGTATAGATTCCATAAAAGTTAAATTAGATTATATTCGAAAGATGGTCCCAAAGTTTAGCAATAAATTCCTAAATATGAAACAAAAGATGGGAAATGTCAATTCCCCAATTGGAAACCAAAACACTGGATTTAAGAGATATAACAAACCATTTAATAGAACTACAAATAACATGGAGAAGCCTAGCAAGCTCTTAGAAATCAACATAGTTTGAATGGCCCTACCCAATTAGTGAAAAATACATAATACACCCCAACATGGAGATCTTGATTGCATTGACTTCTATATGGCATTGGAGATATTCCAAAGAGAAGTAACTAGATAGGATTAGATGAATAGTCCAACAAAATCCCATCAAGATCTTAGATCTTCTAGCATAGTTATGTTCTTTAAAACTCATGATTTCCCCTTCCCAGGTGAAGATGATAATGAACCAGAAGAAAATATGGATGAAATTCATGCTTTCCAATAGTTCTAAAGAGGTGCATACAAATTAAGGGAAAAATAGCCACTTACCACCTCAACTCCTCAAAATACCATGGTGATTCCTCCAAATCTAAAAGTAGACAACAATCCACCCATCCAAAGGGGAACAATTAGTTGTCAAGCAAGGAAGAACCAAGTAAAGGAGCATACAACATCATGGAATATATGAAAAAAATTAAGGAAAATATAACTATTAACCAAATTTTGACCCTTTAGGCCAAAATTGGGCACCCCTATTTGAAAACGTATTTGTCTAAGTCTATACCTTTGGCTAGGTTTAGTATGTAGGTTTTATTCAAAAGAAGTGTTCTTTGTCAAATCTCATAATAAATCTACAAGTCTAATTCTTTTGAAAATTTTGGTTTTCATCCTTTGCTAAACCTTTGCATAGTAATCCTTTTGGGTCTTTTATTTTTGACTAAGTGTTATTTCTTTAATACTTTTCATTCAGCCAAAGTGTCAAATTCTTTCATAAAATTTGTCTGAGATAGATTTCTTGAAGATGAAGACTAATTCCTTTAGGAAAATTATCTGTACAATTTCCTTGAAGGACCTTTTTTAGGCTAAGGTATCATTTTCAACTTTTCTAAAGGGAAATTTTCATGTTTTAAAGGGCACTTTATTTTTTTCAAAGGGAATTTATAAGAAGGCCAAAAGGTACTTTATAGAAGTTTCGAAGATCAATTACAAATTTTTTGAAAGGGCACTTCAGTCTTTTCAAAGGGGTATTTTTCAAATTGTCGAAGGTTCATTTGTAATAAGCTAAAGGGGTCATTTTAGAAAAGTTGATGTTACTTTTTGATTTCCTCAAAGGGTATATTTCCTTCCAAGAAAGCTATTTTTCAAATTTTTGAAGGGTCATTCTAGAGTTCTAAAGGTCTACTTCAAGAAACCTGAGGGAACATTTCAAAGGGCCAAATGGAAAGTTTGAAGGAATTCTTTCAAAAAGATTGTCCAAGGAATTATTTTAGAAAAACTTGTCTGCATCAAAAAGAGGTCAAAGCCTAATTCATTTGAACATTTTATCTGATACAAAAGAAAAAAAAGTTCTAAAATATTGTTCAAGAAAATTGTATGCAAGAATTGCTAAGAAATTATCTGAGGAATTCTTTCGAGAAAAGTGTTGAGACAAAAAGTCTGAAGGAGAAAAGTGACCATGGGAAAAGAATCTGAAGGAATTATTTTGGAAAGATTGTCCAAGGTAAATATAAGTCCAAAGGAAATAAACTTTTGATAAAAATACCCAAGAAGGTGATAGCCCCATAAACATCAATTTCAAACTATTAAAACTAGTTGTTGGAGTCAAAAAAGGCTTGATAGGAACTTGAAGGTGAATATAGAGGTAACAAATGGAAAAATGTCATGAGCATTTAGTTTAGTTTTAACTAATTTAGTTGTAATTGATTCATTTGGTGACATGGCATAACTCATTCACCTCTCTCTTGCATGCAAATGTAACTAATTTTCACATATGGACACATGTCTAAGTGACTCTTGAACTTCCTTTGCTTTACCTCTCTCTCTCAAAAGCTATATATATGCATTCTTTTGGCTTGTTTGAGTAGCCTCCACTACTTATTAGGAAAAATCTAGCCAAATTTGTACTCAAAGAACTCTTGAATAAATATACAATTGTTGTTACCACTTATATGCTCAAATATTTATTAATGACTTGAATCTTGTTGGTCTAATCTAGTGAAAGATTGTCTTTTCTAGTTTGTACTCTTGATGGTCTACCATTTGCAAAAAGGAGATTGTTGTAGGTATTTTCTAGTATTCTTTTCTAAGTGTAGAGATATCCTAGAAGTGGTCCATGATTGTATCCCTCTTTGTAATCATTCATTCCCTTCCTAAGAATCATATACCTTTTTGAATCAAGCATATGAAACATTGATGTAACAACGAATTTTGAGTTGTGAGTTTTGTGTGAGAAACACTTTATTTATCTTTAAGTAGTAGTTTCAGTCAATTGGGAAGACATTATACATTGGTGCATCACCATTTGGTTTCTCAATCATTTTTATTAATCTTTTTTCATATCCAAATTGTTAATTTATAGAGAATATATTTAAAGTTATATCAAGAGAAGCTAGCCTCTTATCTAGAGATTCATCTCAGCAAAATTATCACCCATAGCAAGAGAGATGTTTCCACTGTGCCACTTGGATGAGTAGAGATAAGCATATATTTAAGGGTGTGAATCCAAGTGTTAGTTTTTTTGCATGCTTGATGGGACAATTTATCCAAGGAGTTAAAGAATTCTTGGTGTGTTCTTCAATCAATCAGCCTTTTAGAGGTATTTCAATCAAAAACAATGGCAAATCTGAGTTGAATAAGCTAGTTAAGTAGCCCTAATGCATCAATAAATCATATTTGGTATGTATAATTCCATTATTGAGTAGTATGGACCTTGTGTTCCTTCATATTGTTTTGATAAAGATCATGTTGTTCATGGAATCAACTCAAGTAGCTCTCCTAATTGTCCTTCTCCTAGTCAATCCAAGAGTGTTAGGGAGATAATGTTAGATTTTGAGAAGAAAATATTGGAGATAGATAGGTTTAATGAGTATAATAGGTATCATCAAGAGCTTATGTACAAGGAGGAGTTCTTTTTTAGGCAAGCTTAATCCATGCAATCCATGAAGGAGAAACTAGTAAGATGGAGGAGTCAATCTGCTTAAGGAAATCATCCTTGTATACCTTTTTCCATCCCAAAGCAACCTTATCCTATTCAAAATAAACCCTCCCCATATACACAAAATCCTTTTTATCAAATATCACTTATGCACCAAAATAAAATTATCCAAAATTCTAGCCCATCTAATGCATCTTTTCCTATGTCAAAACAAACTACGCTTGCTATTAATCCTTTACACTTAGCAATCCAATGCCTAAAGATATTAGATCAGCCTTTTATGGAAAAAAACTACTCCAAGTTCTTAGATTGTGAGCCCTCCTTTGAATAAATCCATCCCATTTCCTTTGGAAACTAAAACATCCATCTTCAAACAATTCCTCTTATGTGTGTGCAAACTCTTCCTAGTCTTCTCCAACCTCCTCAAGCCCTTCAATCTAATGTCAAGATTCCAAGTTGGAAAAGTACTCATCATGAATTATCCCAAAAATTTTAAGAATAAAAGATATAAGAAGCTATGCCTATTGGTTTCACATGCTAAAAGGATGTTATTCAAATGCAAACATAGCCTAAAGAGGAGAGGAATGAAGATATTGATGAGACTTTGATGGATAGAAATGTTATTTTTGTAAGTCATTCTCCTAATCCTCAATCTAAAATGTGTTCAAATAATGGAATTTTTCCAAGCTTTGATAGGGTGATTGCAAGATGGAAAGAAGAACATGAAAATCTCCCATTATCTTTCAACCTAGTCAAGGATGTTTCTTGTCCTCCCACCCTCTCCTTAGAGAAAGAAGAAAATGTCTTGTGTGAGGTGGAAGATGAAGTTGTAAAATTTAAGGGTAGAATATAATCTAATTTTATATTAGGTATTAGGTATATTACTTTGTATACATTATGAGGTTTCATTATCTCTACTTGATGAACTTATTATTAGTCATGATAAAGATAGTGAACAATCCATAGTAAGTGATGATGAACAATGCAAACATATTGATCTCTCTTCCTTTTGTTGGATGGATTTTCCTCTTGATTTGATTAAGATAGTGATCAAATCATGGTACCTAAGCTGAATGAGGTTCAAGATCATGTTCTCGAGCAGTTAAGGACTCTTAGTTTTGAACAAGAAGGAGAGAGGTTAGTTTAGTGCAATTATAATTGATTCAATTATAACTAATTCATTTGGTGACATGGCATAACTCACCCACCTCTCTCCCACATGTAAATGTAACTAATTTTCACATATGGACACATTTCCCAGTGACTCTTTAACTTCCTTTGCTTGACCTCTCTCTCAAAAGCTATATATATACATTCTTTTGGCTTGTTTGAGAAGCCTCCACTGGTTATTAAGAAAAATCTAGATAGATTTATAATTGAACAACTCTTGAAGAAATATACAATTATGTTTTTTCCACTTATATTCTGCAATATTGAGTAATAACTTGAATCTTGTTGGTTTAGTCTAGTGAAAGATTATCTTTTCTAGATTTTACTCTTGATGGTCTACCATTTGTTGAAAGGAGATTATTGTAGGTATTTTCTAGTATTCTTTTCTAAGTGTAGATATATCCTAAAAGTGGTCCATGATTATATCCCTCTTTGGAATCATTCATTCCCTTCTTAAGAATCATATACCTTCTCTAATCTAGCATATGAAACATTGATGTAACAATAGATCCTGAGTTGTGAGTTTTGTGTGAGAAACACTTTGTTTATTTTTAAGTAGTAGTTTCAGTCAATTGGGAGGAAATTATACATTGGTGCATCACCATTTGTTTTCTTAGTCATTTTTCTTAATCCCTTTTCATATCCAAATTGTTAAGTTAGAGGTAAGATCTTTAAAGGTACATCAAGGGGAGCTAGCCCCTTATCTAGAGATTCATCTCAGTAAAATTTTCACCCACAACAAGAGAGATGTTTCCATTGTGCCACTTAGATGAGGAGAGATGAGCATCTCTTCAAGGGTGTGAATCCAAGTGTCAATAATAAATATTCATTATTTATCTTAGATCACTAAACAAAAGGAGCTATTGTGGAAGTCCATTCTTAGAAAGGCCCCTATGGAAAGAACTAGAGTGACTATGGCTAAAGTAAGAGCTATTGATGCATCAACATTTACAAGAGCAAGCTCGAGATGCCACCATTTATGCTAACTATCAAGGCATTCAAATAGAACATTCATAACTATTTATTTGATTCTATAGAATCTATAACTGTCATGCCTACCTCTATATGTAAGAATCTTGGTCTCACTCCAAGTCCTTCAAAGAGATCAGTATCTCAACTAAACAAAATGATGGTACCAATAGTTGAAAAATGAATTACATATGCATTAAAGTAGCATTTGAACCAAGAGTCCATATGATCATCAATATTTTATTAGTGTACATACTAGAAGGATATGGATTGTTGTTGAGCAGAGATTTGTCCAAAACACTCAATGGATATCTTTCCACATACTTCTCTCATATCTAGCTATTGTAGAGATGAGTTACGAACTAGATTAGAATTGATAAAGATTAAAGAATGAAATATCCCATCATAAAATACAATGTCAAAAATTAAGAGGTAAAGTATGACTCTCCCACCCTTGGTATTTACACTTTTACCACTCAGAATCTAGCACAAAACCTATAACCTGAGGGTTTGAAACAGCTATGGACTATGCATTTTGATAGAGCTAGGTCCAAGCAAGGATTGAGAATAAGAATTGAGTTGATTTATCCTCAAGGTAATAAGTTTTTGGAAGCTTATAGATTATAATTTCCATGTACTAACAATATAATGGAGTATGAATCTCTAATTCTGAGATTACAATTTGCACTAAAGAACAATGTAAAATAGATATAAAAAATTGGTGACTCAGAGCTAGTAGTTAACTAAATAAGAAATAAATATCAGTGAAAATTGTCTTATCTAAGGAGATATAATCATAAATCATGGGATTTAATTGAAATCTTTGAAGATTTTAACATAATAACACTCTTGAGAGAGAGAAATCAAGCTATCGATTCACTAGTTGTTTCCACTACCAATCTTGAGCCATTGTAAGAGTCTGAGGTAAAAATATTTTCTATCGAACTAGTTCCTTGTCTCTCTATTCCAAATAATGTAGAAAATTTCTGGGTCTTCAATGATGATCATTATATTATTTAGTTCTTAACTAATTCAGGGGATTTCATGTCCCAAATCATCGATGACAAGGACATCAACCACCTCTATCAAGAAGAAACAAATAAAGAGGGAATTTTCCAACTCAAAGAAAATTGAATTCCATTTGACTTAGTCTCTTTGGAAAGACCATTTAATTTAGACTCTTAGGAATAACAACTCAAGTAGCCCAAGGTTGATGAATCAAACTTCAAGAGGGAAAATATAGGAGATGATCATAACCCACATTATGTAAATATTGGTCTTAGATATAATATAAAGGAAATATGGTGAGTCATGGATTTAATTGACCAATACAAAGATGTTATCACCTAGATGTATGAATACCTAAAGGTGTATGACCCATAGGTCATCACTCACATGATTCCCCTGAAGCAAGACCATAAACCATTTAGATAGAGGCAAAGGCTAGTAAATATTATTCTATAACCTCTTATTCAGAGGGAAGTGGAGAAGTTACTAAGTGCCAAAATCATCTCTCTAATTTGACATTCTACTTGGGTGGCCAATTTGATCTTGATTAGAAATAAGAATAGTGAGATCAGATTATGTGTAGACTTTAAAAATCTTAATAATGCTTCTAAGAAAGACTATTATCATTTGCCTTCTCTAGATGAAGTAATATAGATATTGAGTGGTTCTGAAATGATATCTTTCTTGGATGGATTTTTAGGCTAGAATCAGGTACTAGTACAATCTAAGGATAAAATGAAGATGGCATTTACTAAAAAATGGGGTACTTATGCCTATAAAAGGATTCCATTTGTCCTAATAAATGTAAGAGCTACCTTTCAATGCATCATGGATCATGCCTTCAAGGGACTAATAGGAAAATGCATAATCATCTATATGGATGATCTTACCATGTTTTCAAAGAATAGAAAAGATCACATAAGTCACCTAAAGTCCATATTTGAGAGATAAATAAGGTTTAATATTTCATTGAACCCAAAAAAATCATATTTGGAGTCACATAGGGAAAAATATTGGGACATAATATCACAAAGGATGAGATCACCATCGATCTACATATAATCTGAGCAATTTCAAAAATTTAGCCACCAAATAGCAAGAAAGAACTCAAGTAATTCTTTAAGAAGATCAAATTCATATGGAATTTCATTTTAGGGTTTGCATAAATCATCAAGCCTCTAAATTCCATGCTCAAGTAAGATGCTAAAATAGAATGGATAGCTAAAGCTAAAAAGTCTTTCCAAGACATTAAGGATGCCATATCATACGCTCTAGTGCTAATTAGCCAAAACTTCAAAAAGTATTTATATATGTATTCATTTTCTTTATAACACATTATTGATGTGTCTATCATGCAAAGGAAAGATGAAATTAAGCATCTAATTGCCTTCATGAGCACAAATTTGAAGGATGCAAATCTCAAGTATTTTATAATTAACAAGTAGATTTTTGCTCTTATCAAAGTAGTGAGGAAATTTTGACATTACATATTGAGGAACAAAACCATTTATATTGTACCTGACCCTATTGTCAAGCTCACCCTATTGTAAAATGAGCTATGAGAACATCAAGGCAAATATAAGGCCAAGCTCTAGTAGTTAGACATAAAGATTAGGCCTAAAAATATTGTTAGAGGTCAAGGCATTATTCAACTCGTGATTGAGCCTAATCCATGAATCATCATTGAAGAGGTATGTGCATCACAAGTTTTTAAAGGAGAATGGTATATAGATATAATCTAGTATTCAATTATAGGAACTTGTCCCCCAAATCTTAATAGAGAAATAAGGAGAGATTTGAGGCTCAAGGCTTCTCATTTCATGATCAATAAGGGAGTCCTCTACATAAGGAACTATGAAGGTATTTATCATAGATGTGTATTTGAAAAGGAGGCTAAAGAAATATTAGAGAACTTGTATCAAAATATAGGTAGTGGTAACCTTGCTATAAACACCACAATCCATAAAATTGAAGGTTGGGTTATTATTGGCCAACTATCTTTAAGGATGTCCATATGCATGTTAGGACCTGCCATGAATGTCAAGCATTAGCCAAGAGATAAATACACATAGAAATTCCTCTACAGTCTATTATTGAAATAAGGACATTTACATAGTAGGGTTTAGACATCATTGGTGTAATCAACCCAAATTCTTTAGCAGGCCATAAATTTATACTCATGGCTACAGACTATTGTACTAGATGGATATAAGCTATAGCCATAAAGAATAGTAGAGCAAAAGATGTGATTCACTTTTTGTAGGAACACATAACAAATAGATTTGACATGCCCATCTCTTTGGTTTGTGATAATGTAATAGATTTTATATCAGTGGAATTCACTGAATGGGCACATGATAATCAGGTCAGCCTCTAACCACTACCCTTAGGGAAATCAACTAGTAGAATCAATAAATAAAAATTCGATTGATATAATTAAGAAATCAATAGGGGATAAGCTTAGGGACTAGCATAATTTACTAAAGTATTCTCTCTAGGTAGATTGGATGACATACAATGAATACCTGAAAGCTTTACCCTACCTACTAGTATATGGGCACAGACTAGTTTTCCCTGTCACATTGAAGCTACCCACCTATTAGTTCATGCAAGACTATATGGAGTTGAATGATAAAGCAAAATCAATATTTATTGATATAATATAAATAAAGTATTCAAGGATTGAATCCTTATAGACATTCATAAAACACCAGAACATAGTCAAAAGGTGGTTTGATAAAAGAGTGAAAGTCAAAGCATTCAGGATTTTGGATCTAGTGTTACTATGGGATAAATCCCATAAAAAAAAATAACAACATGATAAGTTTTCCCCACTATGTATTGGGCCTTATTATATTTTAGATATCATGGGAAATAATTCATTTCATCTAAATTACCTCTAAGGCAACAAGCTTACATATCCAGTTAATGGATAGTTCTTGAAACATTACTTTAGAGTTGTTTCATCTGTAGATATTATTGATTGAGAGGATTTAGTTAATTTTAAGCATAGGACTAGAGTAGATTTCCATGCTTTATATTTTATTTTTTTTCTTTCTAGTTTAATTATTAGTGCTATTTAGTTTTTTAGGGCTTTCTATATTAATCTTTCTACTTTCAATATTCTATTTTCTTGGATTAGATTTCAGTGCTTTTTAGAGTAGTTTCCTACTTTCTAGATTAGTTATTTATTTTATTTGATGTTTGAGGTTGTGTTTTATCTAGGCATTTCCAAGCTAAAATCCAAAAAACAATTAAGTTTATGACTTGTAGAAAAGAGGAAAATTAAAATGTTGGAACAATTGGGGACTAGTTTACAAATTGGGTGTATTTCTGTGTTTTTGAGTCCTTAGGGTGATGGAAGGCAATCAAAGGATTATTCTAAATAGTGTCACAATTAAACAATTTTACCAAGAATATGTAAATTTTTATTGAATCAATTCATACAATTTTATAAAGTTTTATTATTTTATTAGATCAAATGCACTTATCATATTAAATATTTATTGAAAGTGACAATTCTGGGTGTAGATTTGGTTGGTAGGGATGTTTTAGTAACAAGTTGTTTTATAATTATAATAGCTCACTAGGGTTTCATCTCCTCTCTTTTCCATTAATCAAAACATAAAATAAATAAAACCCAAAAAAAAGAGAGAAAAGAACCATGATTTCAAAAGAGTAAACGAGAATTTATAGAAAATTAAAAAAGCTTGCATGATGAAATAAGGTCAATGCACCACACATCATGGTTAAAATAAAATAATGAAAGGAAAAGAGAAGGATCCCATGGTATATCTATCAAGGATATAGATGCCTATCTAGTAGTCAAGCAATTCCTGAGCTTCCCTTGATTTAATGAGCTTTAACAGATACTAGGATGAAACCTACAACTTCATCAGAACCTTTGAAAAACTCATCACATCAAGGGTTAAATAAACTACATGTTTAACACATAGAGATCCAAGAAATTAGAAGTAAAGTATGTTGTGTGAATTAACTTAGGAATCTCTTTCATTTTTTTATTTAAGTATTTATTTTGTGACACTTCAAGATTGATCTAAAGATTGAAAGACTGGAGTTCTGGCTTATCGAATACTTACAAATATTCCCCCTTTAAGTCACCATTTGTTGTACCCAACATCCCCATTTTTATTTAAATGAAAATGGGGACCCACTTTTTTTATATGTTTATGAAAATTCTATGAAATCTAAATTATTTCACTTTTGGTAGGATGATATTTGCATTGTATTTTTTGAGACTAACTTTTTTTCTATGGAGACTATTCTTTGGGTTTATATTTTTAAGCTAATTCTTTCAGCACTTATACAATTTGTCCTTTTGAGTTTTATTTTTAAAGTGTTTTGGGCCCTTTATTATTTTGGGATTGGTTTTTACATATCCTTATTTTGTTGAGAAAATTTTTTTGGATATTTTATCCAAAACAATTCCCCTGAAGGAATTCGGCCTGTGGGCTCTTTTGCCTTAAGGAATTTTGGACTCCAGACATTTTATCCAAAATAAATCCATGAATGGATTACCCATTCAACCCTACCGAACCTACCCTTTAGGACTTTAGAAGTGACCCTTATCCATACAAAATTACCCTTCAAGGAAATCAAAAGTGCCCTTTGGCCTTTATGAAGTAGACCTTTTGGGCAATTGTTTCCATGAAGTAGAACCTTCAAATATTTTCCACATACCATTTGGGACTTTTGAACTATCCCTTCAACCTTTTTGATAGTGTCCTTTATCCTTTGAATTGGCCCTTAAACCTTTCCAATTTGACCACTTTATCCCTTCCTACTAGATATTTTAAGGCACATACCCTTCAGGTTTTGTGTAAGTGACCCTTTAGGAGTTTTGTCTTGAACCCTCTACCCTACGAGACTTATCCTTAGGGATATCCTTTTTGACCTCTCTACCCTATGAAAAGTGCCCTTCAGCCTTTGAGTATTGGACCTTTTGACATGGACATACACTTCAAGATTTTTATCCTAAGCCTTTGACCCTTTTTGAAGTGACCACTTACCCTTTGGGATAATCATCACAACCCTTTTCCAACAAAAATACCCTTTAGACCCAAGGAACATACCCTTTGGGTTTTGTGTAGCCTACTTTTAAAAACTTTTGGAATGACCCTTGCCATATGAAATTACCTTTCAAGGAAATCAAAAGTGCCCTTCAACCTTTATGAAGTAAACCCTTTAGGATTTTTGTCTTGGACAAAATGCCCTACAAAGTGGACCCTTCAAATCAAAAGTACCCTTTAGGGAAATTGAAAGTGCCTTCTAGACCTTCGAAATAGCCCTTTGATATAATTATCTTAGGACATTTTTCTAGATGAAATCACTGGGGAAATTGCTACAGATATTTTATCTAAAATAATTCCCTTGATGGAATTAGTCCATGGACATCTTTCCAAAAGCATTTTTTTTAATATAGACCCTAAGTGCCTTATTACTAAGACTAAAACTAGTCTCACCTTACTTATCCAAAATAAAGGTAAAAATATTTCCCATCAATACTTTAAAGACCCCTACCAACTTGATCTAACAAGTTTGAATTCTATAATAAAATAGAAGCCAAGTAAATGTTACACATTTATGTTGCATAAACTAATATCCAATGCAAGATTCTATATAGGTGATACACCACTATTGAAAATTTGTTATTACATTCAATCTAACTTGTATTCAAATTCTCTTTCTTTCCTACAGTGATAAAGATCCCTAGTTTCCCTTTCAAGAGTATTGCGAGTAAAATAGTGACTAAGTTAGATCTGAATTATCTATATAGCATACATAGCAAATAGAAGAGGCAAAAAAAAATATGTATCAATGAAATCCACATCTAGGACATTCCAAGGTATGAATCCACCATCCCCATATTCAAGTAAGGACTCCATGGATTTCATAAACACATTCTTCAATGCCACAGTATTTAGAGACAAGTACCAAAATTATTTAGCATTATGGGATGTCATTGATTCAGTGGATGTGTTTTCACTAAAAGATGAGATGACACTATAAAATATATTATTCAATAAAGAACTAATGGCATTCAAATTCCAAATATTACACTTTAATTCAGCCAAGATGGAAGTATTGCCTTACATTGACCACCTATGGGACCTATTCTTTTCATGGAAAATATCACAAGATGCTTTCCCATATCATTTTAGTAATAATATGGTGGTCACTTATATTTCAAGAGAAGATTTTTAGAGATACCTATCTTTGAGTATACATGATGGTTACTTTGACAAACACACATTGGTGTAATTTAATGTAAAGACCTCAGTGGAGAATGTACCATCTTTGTGGTTTCTCCTAGATCAAACCATCATATGGAAAGGGAAGAAATCAAAAAGATCAATCTTGATTGATAAATTCAAGATAGGGATTCACATTGGTATGGCTCTTCTCAATAAATTGTATGGTGTGCCGAATATTTATTTTTTTAATTCATATTGGGTGCTAATACTATACATGATGCTTACACATGATGCCACATATGCCCTGGGTCAAATAATCAACCTTCGATTGAGAGAGTAGATTATTCATAAGGACAAGCATCCCATGCCCTATAGATATTTCTACATGATGTCTTATTTATTGTAAATAGTCATGGGTACATGTTATAAAGATCTTGGTGAATTATGGGCTATAACCACTGATTATGAGAATAATTAGATCTATGATCATTACCAGTTCATGCATGTCTATTTTTATACCAAGCATATGGTGAGGATGTCTATCCTCAGGTTTGGTAAGCCATTCATAGCTCACCCATACCTCAAATTAGATAGAACATTGTGAATAACTTGGTAGGGAAATGGGATTATTTCCTTTACATAAACTTCATTGTTATCATGATTTGAGGAAACAAGGTTGGGCCCCTTTGTCTTCCAATTTTTGTACTAGATAAACTAACTAAACAAAAAATTGCCTTCTAATTATGGAAAAACATTAAAGAGTACTTATCAAGGTAGAAGGCCTTTTATTTTGGTAATTTTATAACTATTAGTAGGATGGTTTATATTATGAGGAAACATCTTGGGTAAGTAGGGTAAAATGTAGGAGTTATCCTTTCCCTACACTTTCACATAGAGATTGGGATTTGCATGGGTTGATCCAAAAGCACATTCATGGATTAAACATACCTTATAGTTATGAGTCTTATGACTATGATTTCCTATTTTTGAATACCAAGTTTGATGAGGAAGTATTATAATTGGCAAGGATTATTGGGATATAAGAGGATCATTTGAGAATGATCCAAGATTACCCTTCCATTTCTACCAGGGAGTTGAATATCAAAAAGGCACTCTATAAAGGGTGGTAACATTTGGGTTTCTTGATAGGATAGTCCAAGGAGAAATCTAAGGACCAAGTAGATTCCTCCTCCCAAGTAATTCCTTTGAAGTTGAAATTTAATATAGTGAAGAAAGAGCTTAGGCTAATCGAGCCCAGTTATATCGAGGGCTTTCATTAGCATAGATTTTGATAAAGAAGAGAAAACACAAGAATTGCATGTTATAGGCTCCAGTAAAGTGTCAATTTTTATGCCCTAGGTGCATACTATTACATCCATTAGGATAGAAACTTCAAAATTAGTATCATAAACACCTCAAGACTCCCCCATACAAGTAAAGACCCCATTAGTCTATAAGAGAAAGCCTAGGACCCCTACAGGTAGTCCTATACTGGAGACATCACAAGGTCTGCACATTCAACCTCTACATTCATGAATAACTAGGGGAGACATGGTGATCATCAAGGATATTAAGGATTATTCAAATGAGGAAGTAGATTTTGAGACTGCTAAGGGTATGAGCCTCCAAATAGAGCCTATGAAGCTCACTTCCCTAGCTACTCAATCTTTTGTTAGTTCTCCTTTGTATTTTGTACCCATCTTTGGAAAAGTTACCTATATGGGAATTACCACATCTACCCCCTCCAATACTAATATTTATCCCTCAATTTCCAATTACATCTCACTCACGATGCAAACCCCTTCTATTCATGTTGGCACCTCTACTATTATATCCCTTAAGATAAAGAAAGTGTCCAAGAAGGTGTAGACTACATTGGCCACCTCACAACTCCATGTCCACTCCACCCAAATCACCCTTACACTACCATCTACCACTTCCATATAGGAAACCATATTAATAATTATTAGTAGGGGAAGGAAGGCCAAGCCCCAAATGATCATGATCCATCCACTTCCTCAATTTAGAGGAGTGGATTGGTCTAAAATTATATGGCCTTCCTTACCTAACATCCTAACTAAGGCCCACAAGAAACAACATAGAGTTCAAGAGGAGTCCAAGGAAGAGGTTTTTTTCACAACCTCTAATGCATCCTAATTATACATTCCTCCATGGGTAGTGAATTTAAGAAGCAAGGCTTCTCAATTGCCAAACTTCCAAACTACTGAGGTTCCATCTATTTATACTTTATTTGATACTCCATCTAGACTTATTCAAATGGTGAATAAGAGGACATTATAAGATGATAATGAAACCTAAATAATCCTTGAAGAAAGTTAATAAGTGTTTTCCCTCATAAAAAGGTAGAATAGATAGCTAGGGAAAACTCTATATGAGGAAGATCTTGCAGACCTGGCACAAGCACATAAGGATGTCATAGTTATAATCCATGAAGGCATGGAATTAGATTAACAAGAACTTGAGGCATAAATACAAGGATTAGAGACTAAAATAGAGCAACTAAAAGAGTAGGCTAAGATAGTACATATTCCTTCTAACATAGAAACTAAAGTTCAAGAGGTAGCTTCTAGATGTTATAACTCCTTGGAAGCCATAGATTTCATGAAGGCTAAGATGGCCCCTCATATGAACCAAGACAATAAATTTTTCATTTACTTGAGAGAGGATAGGAAAAAAGTAAATATGTTATTTTTCTATACAGGAAACTTTCTATATAGTCATCTTGAACATATGACTACACTAGAGGCATCCAATGTCTTAAATCTAGTAGTCATTCAACAAGAAGATGTAAAAAATTAGATATAAAATATTGGGGCTTTAATCCCAAGGTGTTAAGTACATGAGGCTCATATTATTCAAATTTTTCATTAATTTAAGTTATCCAAAGTTAAATACTCTATTGGTAAGTTAATTGGCAGGATTTATTTTAACAAGCTTATCCAAGAAGCGGCCAATGATTTTAAGCAGAGTTTGTAAGGTTTGAAACTTGAATAAATTGAGTTTTAATTAATAAAATCTTGAAAAAAATTCACTAAATTTTAAATATTTAAAATTAAATTTCAAATAACCAAGGATGACCATGCAAAACTCCTTAGACAGGCTAAAAGAATTCATCGACCACCACTGCTAAATTTAGACATTATACAATATCAGCATAGAGTAGCACAAAATGTCTATGAGGATAATAAAGTTAATAATAAGTATTATTATGATGATGTAACCACATCTTAAACTACCACTTCAACCTCTACACCAACCAAGGTATATGCGTCACTACAAATGACTAAGCTTGATAGGCTAAGGTTTTACGCATGTATAGTTTTGTAACGGTAAATCTACTTTGAGTCTCCTTGTATTTTGAGTGGATTATTATAAAAAAAGAATTTATATTTTGTGTACATAAATACATTTCATGTTTTTTTAAAATTTTATTTATTTATTAGTTTTCTCTTATACAAGTTTTAGACTGTAGTTAGAACTACATGTTCTCACTGACACATGTAACCACCTTACATGAACTTAGAGGATGAGGTGACCCCATCCCCAAGTATATATATACAATTTTAACCCAACTTATTTTTTTGTTAGAATATTTTGGAATATAGAGCATCAAATCAATTTTGATCATCAAAAAAGTGTTTTAAGTATTTTCTTTCCATTTATGTGCAATTAATTGTTATTTCCATGGTTGTGTTTCAATAATCTTTAAGGGTGCTACAACTGTGAATAAATTATTGATTATTTTAATTGATATACTAATCCTAGATGTACATTATCTATTGAAATATTAGAAAATATATTTATTAAGTTATTCAAGTTGATTGAATCATATTTTTGAATGTGTACTTGTGTTTTCTTTGGTGTAGTTTTTTGTGTTTGTGCAATAGCTACCTTAGATAATTCATTTGCTTGAACCATAATCTCCTAATTAAGGGTGTGTAAAAGCTTCCATAAAATGAGAAACCTTTTTTTGAGGCTTGATAATTCATTGCATCTTTATTTCCTTAGAATTTCTAGTCGTGTCTAACTGTATGTGTGTTATTTCTACTAATAATAGGCATAGGTTTTAGAAAGCATAGGTTTGTTTAGAAACCAACCATGGAAGTGATTCTAAAGAACCATGAAGCCTTGTTTTTTCCCCTACCTTACCATCCTTTTTTAGTTTGTTGTTAAGACTTACCCACTTTAAATTAGAAACCATCCACCCATCCAATTCACGTAGAGATTCACTCTGTTATAAGGTCACACTTTCATCTAACAAACCTTGTCAACAACTTGCATGCCCTACCCCTATTCCATCAAAAGGTTTAAATAAATTTCATACCTAAAACTCATGCCCTAGAGTGGAGTTTACCTCCATTGAGATCCTAAAATTTTAGAGGTTACCTCATTCGACTGTGGTGTGCATAAAACCTGCATCAATAGGTTAATATATTACATGGGTAAGGAATATTATTTTATAGGGACTAGTTTACTCATTCTTTTATTATTAAAGATAAAATTCTATCATAATGCATAACCAAAATTATGGGTTCTCAAATACTTAGGAGTATTTCCCCATTGATTCTCCATTTGTTGTGATTAACACACCCACCCTATTTTATGAATTCAAATAGGGACCCATTATTGTTTGAATATCCTTATTCAATGTCATATAAACCTTAGATATCTTTGACATTGATATTGATATTGATATGCCTAGGTCTAAGTTTTCCTTAATGTATACATTTACATATTTTCAAATTATGAAAATAAAAGCCTAGGCATCAATTATGATTCATTTTAAACTTTGGACTTTCATTATGTTTCTGAGAAATTAAATTCATGTTTTTTGGACAAATGGAGCTAATGTATCATGTTCTAGTGTTTCTATGATTTAATTATTTTCATAAGACTATTCAAAAATACTTATAAACTATCTATTTCTTGGCCCCACCTTCATAATGATTCTATAAACTATCTAAGCTCCAAGATCAGGACAAGTGACACTATTATGTTACTTGGAACCATTACACCTTTACTAAAGGTCAAAACTTTTTTAAAATTTTGGGACAAATGCCACTATCACGTTACTTAGAATGCACCATAGTTTAATAAAAGTTCCATACCTTATCTAAAGTCAAATTATTGTAGGGTGTCTATGTGGAAAGACCACATTAACTAGAATAAAGTTTACTTCAAGAAAACTCTTAAGTCTTCCATGTTTTTGAGGCCTTAAGACCACACCAAGTGGCATAATTATATTAACCCAAAACTAAAAAGATTAAAGTAAAGCCCAATGTCCCTATGGACCCATAGTCTAATAACCCAAAGGTTTTGAGCTCTAAGGTTTTAATAGTTGGCTCAATTCCTTTAACCTATAGATTCAAAGGGGGAAAATCAAGTTAATGGCCTAGAGGTCCTAAGGTTCAAATAATATGAGTATTTGTAGCTCTAATATCACACTACATGACAACATCCTTGTATGTAGATCCCTCTTAGATAATGTACATAGTTCAAATTTCAAACAAATGTGTCCCTGAGTCTCCAGGTTCCCATTACCCTAAGATCCCTCCACATGGCTCAATTATGTTAAATCATAGCCCTGAAGCATGTAAATGAAGATCATAAGTTTGGAGAGCCTAGGTGAACAAGAAATAAAAAAGTGTCACAACCAAAGATACATATAGTGAGAGTACACATAAATTATTTTGACAACTAAGTAATAGGATGATTGGACACACATGAATTAATAAAAATTGGCCATTTGGTAAACAAGATAACCTACCAAAGTTAATTGGTGAATTTAAATCCAAATAAGAACACAATAAAAACCCATTATTCACATTAATTTTAAATTAATTAAGAATTCAAGGAATAAGGTTTGTAAATATATGTGAATTTAGGCAATTAAAAGTCACTTAGCCATTAATCTAATATTACATTCCTAAGCTATCAAGTGACCAAAAGCCCTAAACTTTTTTAGTGAATATGTAGGAGCATTCAGATAGCTTGCAAAGGAAATATATAATCCCAAATTTCTAAAATGTATTTTCTAAGACCATCATGCATCTAATATCCTTATACATATTCTATTATTGGAAAAACTAAATACATAGACACTATATTCAACAAAAATTCCCTAGATTCCAAGTTTCTATATTTTTTAGCCATCTAAAAAGTACTAGAGTCAATAGCACCTTACTCTTCACAAGATAAGTATTACATTGATGGCTTAATATAAATAAAAACCATTGGACTCTATCAAATGGCTAAAAAATAGAGGTAATACCTTATATTGATGTACTTTATGATTTTTTCTCCAATGGTACTTACTTTAGGGACTAACTGCATCTTATAAAAGGGAAAAATGCAATTTCATATGTTTATATAAGGGTATTTGAGAGGAACCTTAGGATTTTAGGGCTATAGGTTTCCTATAACTAAGTATTATCCAACATATGGTTTGAGCACAACATTGCAGAGGGAAAATTGAGTTAGTGGCTACTGAAAGGCTAGATATTGAACCTAAAGGGAGGTATTTCCTCCAATAACATCATCAAATATAGTCCTAATATTATAATATCCATGGCCCTTATAAATATATTGTATAGTTTTTATAGAATTACTTATTTACATTTGTAATGGGTCCCATTATTTGATAGTCTTTTGACTTCTAACAAAATTATTACCCTAGGAGAGATTATCAATGTCAAATTGAAGACACATAAGTTCAAATAGGAACAAAGGCTAGATAATAGAAATTTTTATATGATTTTATATCTATTATATGTATTCCTTAGGATATTCCATAGAGCCCATGAATAATTATGGTAGTCATATGCATTATACATGGATAATATAATCTATGAGGATTATTCTTTATTTTTTGTCTATAGATTCAGGAATGAGATTACAAGAAATTGTGGCTAAATTTATCCTCAAGTTTATTAAGCCATTCCTGACACTTAGATGCCTAGAATAATTGATAATTTGAGAATAATTACAGCTAATATGGAGGATTATTGGTACTATCCAAATTTTACCATAATCAAAATCAGGGGAACAAAGGCACCCCTTCTATTTTTACCATGCCATATTCTAGACAAAGTACTTGAATAAGAGATTATCCACCAAATATATTAAAACATAGATTAGTATCTTAGCCTCATGCATCATGTTTACTAATAAAAAACCCATAAAGCATCACATGATTTCATGTTATGGTAAGGTTACATTTCAATCAGATGTGAAAGGTCATCCCATTACAATTTAAAGGTGGCCCAATTAAGGAAATGGGACCCCAAAGGAAAATTTAGAAACTATATTCAAGGAAATAAATAAGGTCCATCTCCATCCATAACCTATAGTGAGGAAAAATCTCCTCAACTAATCCATGATATACCAGTCCCCTCTCCATCTATTCTTCCCTCCACTTCTAATGTGCCACTTTCCATTCTTTCAACACCATATGCAGTGGTAGTACCTACTACTAGGGTTACTTCACTAGTTTCACCTTCCCCCTCACCTCATATTCCATCCAAATTCACCTACCAAATGAAATATAGAGTCCTCCCTACCTCTTTTAAGGTCCAAAAATTAAAGGAAAGCACATCATTAGGTTTTGCTACTCTAGGAGGATCCCTTGATCAAGAAGTAGAATAAGAAGATCATGAACATGCGATATCACTAGTGGATTATCCTATAGATGAATAAGAAGGGTATGCATAATAAAATAAAGGAAAAAACCAATCTCAAGTGAATAAGGATCCCAAGTTGAGATAGAAGTGGACATAAATTTAGAAAAGGCCAAAATAGTGAGCTTAGAAACCTTGCCAGAAGAAAAACCTCTTTAGGCCAGCAAACCCTTACTAAAGTGGAAATATAGAATATCAATAAATTATTTTTTTATTTTTCTTATTCCATTAATATTATAGATACTATAGTTGTAAAATTTCCACTTGACATTCCAAATCCATCATTTTATAGTTTCATTGATTCTTCTATTCTTTCAACATCAACCCAAATAATGGCTCTAAAAAAATAGTCTATTTTGAAATTATGTTTTTAAATTCTATTTTTGATCCATAAGGGCCATAAGTATATCCAAATTATTCTTCTTAATTGGAACTATAATTTTCATAATTATCACCTATATTATTGGCCATAATTATAGTTGTGAGAACTCTAGGCCTAAATAGGTATGTAGCTAAAGTCACCCCTCAAAGGGAAACCTCAAGATGGCAAAGAATTATTCAACCATCCCTTCAATTCCCTATTCAAATAAGTGATTCATTAACACCTATAGTAATAACTCCCCCTCTAATGATCACTCCACCATCTACCTATGTATACCCAAGTCAACCTAAAGGAGAAGGGGAAGTTATTATTCCCTAGTGCGTTAAAGAGATACAAGGATGAAAGTATAAAAGACAAAACTTGATCCTCATTGAGATGCCAATAGTTTCCATAAAATTTGATAAAAAAAAATTGGTATGATTCAAAGGGTGAGAAAGAGAAAAGTAATTAACATAATTTAAATGGAGGAAATATATATTGAATAAAGAAAAAACTTGTTTCTCTTGGCAAATAAGGCCAAAAAGAATCTAAATGACCCTACAAAATATACAGAGTATTTTTGGAATTTTATGGATTCAGTTAGAGAGGTGATAAAAGAGATGTATATTAGTAAGGATTAATCACATTAGTATCTACTATAGAGATAGATCATCCATGCCCCTCAAAAAATTATAGATATTATCTAGAGTGTAGCCACAACGATGTACAACATTTTGAATAATATTGAAACCTCTAAGGGTTAAAGTTAACTTGAAAACATGAAGGTGTTAAAACCTTGGAAATAGATAAAATAATTTAAAAAAGTATTACCTTTTTGGTTTAGTTTGCTAGAAGTAGTACATTTAATCATCTGAACATGATGTCCAACCAAGATACTGCATGGGCCCTAAGTTATATAATTGTAAAAAGTGATGGTGCCTTTAACTGGAATACACAAATGAAGGATTTTATATGACATTTTTCAAGCTATGATAATGAGGCCTTAGAAATTTTGAGAGATTAGGATCACATATGTGATAAAATTTACTAGAGAATTAGTAAACATGCCCAATTTTGAGACACTTCTTAAAGTAGTTGCAGATAACTTCAAGGAAGAAATTGCAGGAGCTATATATAATATTAATGATGAGATTCTATAGTTGATCAATTTTTTCAAAGATAAAGTAACTAAGGCTAAATCCTTTGGAGTATATTTTAAGAGCTTAGAATTAGAACACACAAGGTTGATGACCAAGCCCATCAAAGTATTTAGGACTAATTTACCTAATTTTGATATTAGTAATAAAGAGTTTGAGGTAACACACACACTATTTAAAAAAATCAGATCCATAAATGGAATGTTGAGGTCAATACCAAGCATATATTTAACTAAAAGTGCTTCAACATCATCATAGGATCCCCAATTTTATGGATATGTAATAATGCATACTCCAATAGAGCTAGTTTTGATCCCTTAAGGGGATACAATGGCTAATTTTATTTCCACAACTATCACTCAACCATTTTCATCTTCTAATATTATCACATCAACACCATTCTAAGTATGTATATATTTTTCATTTTAGAATTAATATGGGACTGATGGTTCTAAATTTATTTGGCATATATATTATATTTTGGTTGAGGAATCGTATTTATGTATACACTTTTGTACATGCATGCTTTGAATTATTTTAACACATAGTTCTATTTTTGGATATATAAATTTATAATTAGTTTGGAGGATGAGATATCTCCTCCCCAATCCTATATATATTTGTATCCTCCCAATCCCAAATGAATGAGAATTTTGGTTGTTAAGATTAGTAATAAATTATTTATATTGTTATGTAATTTGTCTTGATGTGAAAATATTATTCTTCTCAAAACTTGTAAATCTTAAAAGAAGTTCCATCAAACTGGTATCATAGTCTTTTGTTTATGCATGAGTATTATTTTAATCTAGTTTTTCATATTGTGATATTGCTAATTTGAATGCCTTTGTGTAATAATCATAATCTCCCTTTATATATGTGTAATTTTAATCTCACAAACACAACATTATTTGGTTATATATTATAAATTTTACTATATTATTGTTCCCATGGACTCTTTATTATGTTTGTTTATTAGTGTTCTTGCATTATATTATATCAAACATTGGTTCCTAATTATTTGTCTAACCCTTAGTTCAAGATATAGATTTGAAAGGTTCCATCTTGTTTGATACATATACCTTATTTCCTTCCCTACCTTTCTTTTTTTTTTTTTTTTTTTTTTTATCCTACCCACCTTAGGTTAGATCCATCATCAATATGCCCATCACTAGTATATTTAGATTCATATCATATTCTAACCATTTGAGGTAAAAAATAGCTCCACTCACCACTATTCTACCAATAGGTTATTTATAAAACTCAATACCCCACAACTCATGCCTTGGAGTGAATATTTATTCACTAAACCTAAAATTTTAGATGCTACCTCATAAGGTTCTTTGGTTTGCATAAAACCCACATCAACACTTAGTAAGTTGTATAAATAGATATCTAGGAATAAACTTCTCTTGTTCCAGTGGATGTTAATATGGAATTATAGAAACTATAATTACCTTATTGGAATGAATGTTTTTAATACACCCATGCATTATGGAATGTAATACACAAAGCTTATGTATCCAAGGTCATCCTAATAGCATATCAAAGACTCCCATATATGGTATAACTAAAAAGGTAGTAACCACATTTTTTAGACCAAATTGTAAAGGTAAATCAATCTCACCAATAATGTGTTATGATGTCACATTAAATGCTTTGACCATTTTCATCAAAGGGTATAAATCATCATGTGTATATACCAAATGTGTAATTAACATCATGGTACATACATTCTCACTAACATTGTTATAAATCATAACACTATGTATAGGTTGATGATGAAAGTATGATAAAATAAATAAATGATGAATATATAAGTCATCATCCATAATTTTATTTTCAGCAAATGTAATATAAGGTATTTTAACCATAGGAGGTATTGTGTGTGTATAAGTGTCAATAATATTAAATAATGGGTTCCCATAATGTGATGGATAAGGATGTGCACTATATACCATTTGAACTTTTGGATATTTATTATAATGATCTTATAATGGATCATTAAAAATATTTTTGATTTGATGGTGACCACTTTATCACCCTAAATCTTTTAGAGGATCATCAGAGGCAAGCTACTAGTTATTAATAAGATCTCAAATCTTATGTTTCAAGGTATCAAATTTTATTTGTAGAATGACCAAGGCCTTGGTGATAGTCAAAATATGCATTAACATCATATATTTCTGTAGACATTGAGTCATATCAACCTCTATAGGAAGAGGGAGAGATATGAGATAACAACCCACAAGCTTCTTAAGTAAAAAAGTTGGAGACTCAGGTAATTGTGTAAATTGTCCCTTAGGTGCATTGGACAAGATGAGCTAATTATATTAAGTTAAATTATATTAAACATGGTTTTTAATGTTATGTAGGGTTTATCTTGTAGCTTTGTTTGATATGTAATTTGCTAATAGATGTACTTAATGTTTATGTTACATACTTAAGCTTGTTTAACGAAATAAGTTTCATTTCACGATCTTGGAAAAGATGGCATAAGTCATCAAAATATTTTAACCTCTTGAAAATAATGGACACATGTAAAGGGGAAAGAATTTTTTTTTTTAAATATGTCTTGAAGCTCTTTATCTAACATTGTATTTGTCATTTTAGCCAATATTATTTTGTACCTCAATACATATTCTTTAATATTTTCATGGGTTCCTTTTTTATCTTATAAATTTATGTATATGACATATTTTTAGTGATGTTGATAGATAAATGTGCTATAAACTGATATGCTAGAGGTTTAAATGCTTTCATTGATTATATTGATAAGTAATAGAACCATATTTAAGCATATTACTTTAGTCTCTATGTAAATAATCTGATCAAAAATTTAGTATTCGTGTATGATTGTATTTTTGAGTCATTGATCAAAACTACTAAAAATAGTAATTTAAACCCAACAACACAATAACATAAAAATGAGGGAAATAAAGGAACAATCAATAATTGAGAACAAAATCTTACCATCACCTTGTCCATTATGGATTCTCTCCAATATCTTCAAACTGATTCCAATGAAAAATTGATTGAATGTGGATTACTTGCTTGTGGCTTTAAAATGACTCTAATGGCTTCCTTAGATAATTGAATGGATTTGCAAGAGTATAATGATGCTTTGGGATGCATGAGTATGAGATTAGAATGAGGGATTATGGATTTCTAGGTTAGTTTGTCCATGGCCCAAGTATGTATTTTATAGGATGGTAGAAGGGATTTTGGGGGAATTTTAAATTATTTAAAAGTCTCTAGTTTAGAGACTTCTAGAATCATAGAGGAGATTCTCTAATTCTAGAGGTTTCTTGGTTAGTTTAGGAGATAATGGGGGATTAGATGAGGATTAAATGGGATTTAAGATTCATAAGGATGTAGGAGAGGATAGGGCGGTATGTTATCTAGGTGTAGTTGAATAAATAAGAATTTTTAATTTACAAGTGGGCTAGTGGGTAGTTAATGCAGTAAGATTAATGGCTAAGTAGGATAGATAGTGGGTAAATGGGGTAATTAATTGGTCATATGGGTATATAAATCTTTAAGTGATGAATGGAATATTGTATAAGAAATAGGATTTTAATTAACTGGCTAAGGCTATAGTTATTAGATAAATTAGTGGGTTTAATAGAATTATTAAGATAGGCAGATTTAGGTACATATATTTTTCCCCTCTTTGAAATCGAAGTATAAGTGAAGTGAAGTGGAATGAGTAATATATTTCCAAATAAAAACCATTTCATAGATGGGAATGTTGTTCGTGGGAATTTTTTTAGTAGACATGATTCCCCCTTGATGGGACATATAGGTAGGAATGAGTTGGATGGCAACTCGAAAAGAAACCCTTGAGGTAAGATAATACCAAGATAATGATAGGGGGTTGGGATGCCCTGAGGATTGATTTATCTATGATTTATATGCCTCAATAATAAGTGTTATGGGACAAAGTGACTTATCCTTAGAAGATGAGTCCTAGACAATAACCAATGTCTAGGAGAGAGATAAGTTGATTAAGATGAGAAGACTAAAATTTGTGAGACATCAACATTATCTAGGGAATGAAAATGATGAGATATGTCATGAGTTGATGCCAAATCCATTAGCAAGGATAGATTCTAGGGATATCTAGAAGCCTATAAAGGACATTCAATAAATGATTATTGATAATAAGCCACTTTATATAGGGTCTATAGCTTAATATGATTTAATGACTTCATGTGACCCATAGGATATGGGAAAAGATTAGATGTTAATATTGGACAAACTATCTTTAGGCATAAAAATTTGGCTAGGTGTTGCCTACATATTCTTAAGATACCTTAGGCCGATGTAGTTATGATGTGGGATTTTATACTAATAACAGGGAATAGAAGACTATGCCCAGGAATAGTGATTGAGGAAGACTTAGAGATGATTAAATGGTGATTAAATGTGATAATTGGACATGAAAAAGGATTTGGGGATCAAAATTAGTAGATGGGTTTGGATAATCTGATTAGCAAGAGTTAAATGGTAAAAGAAGGGGTGAATGAAGGGGTTAAAAAGGATAATGTGATTTGTCTTTTAGCTATTATAAACTTTGTGCTCTGAAGACTAAGTCATGGGTCATATTCCTCACTCATCACATCATAGAGAGAGGGTTTGGAGCACTAAAGGTCATCTAATGTAATACCATTGGTGACTACTCCATGCCTAACCCACTGATTTAGTCATTTTTGCATTTATATTTGCATTTATTACATGTGTGTTTAGTCATGGCAATATTACCACTAGGGGTTTTGCCCTTAGTCACAATATTATCACTACAAGTTGAGATAATGCAATTGATAGTTGTGATTTTTTAAAATTATAATGGTAAATCTATGGTTTTTCAATATCGTAGTAAGCTACTTACATTATTGTAATACCATAAATAGGGAATTTTAGTTCTTCAAATTACACAGTTAGACCTATAGTTTTACAAAACCACATATTGTGAGTGGTGATATTGCCAAGACTAATAATTAGGGCAAGGTCAAGATTTTTGATTTTATGGAAATAGGAATAATATTTAGTGAATGGACTAAGGAGGATGGGCATAGGTTTAGGGTGATATGGAGTTAAATAGAGTAAGGGTTATATTAGTGGGTAGGGGAGAGAGGATAGGTTATGAGGAATTTTATTGAGATGGGTAAGTTAGTGAGTTAATTGGGAGACACAATTAGAGAGATAGAATAGGTAAGTGACCAGTGTCGTGAATGAGATAGGGTAGTTATTTTAATTATTATAAGGACATATAGTTAGTTAGATGCTTACGTAGAGTAGTTATTTTGATGGGTGGAAAATCTAGTTAGGGAGGATAATTGGGTATCTAGGATGGTTAGTTAGAAATTAGATGGTGGTGAGATGAGGGAACTAGATGAGATTAATGAGATGTGGGATTAGATAGGTATTAGGTGGATGAGATGGAATAGGCTAAATAGTTAGATTATCAAGGGTCATATTTTGATACGTTTGTTTATTGGTGCAAGAGGATTTAGGCATTTTAGCATCTAGACTATGATGTCTAGTAGTACTTCATGAGATGCATATTTTGACACCTAATATGGAGTGCTTGAGATGATAGGCCTCTACTATATCATAATGATACTTGTGGTAAGGATTGATAGAGCCTTGATTATAGATCTAGTCAAGAGATGGCATTTGGAGACTAGTACATTTCATTTTATGTCTAGTGAGATGATATTGAATCTCAAGGATGTTTTAGTTATTTTTTGATTGTTTATGAGAGGCCATAGGATATACTAGAGATCACATACCCTAAGTGTGATGGTGCAGAGATTGGCTAGGTGACTTTAGATTAGAGTTTGAGATTTTAGGGTAGACATTGATAGGCTTTGAGAGAGGAGACTATCGATAGATCGATTCTGGTTGTTAAGTCTCTTGTTACTAGCATAATCTTACTAGACAAGAGTAGTCAGTGGTTTCATTTAGGATTATAGAATGTGGTGTTATACACAGTTCAAGATTGTTAAGTGTTTTCTTGGGGTCCTATGGTATTCACCCACTTATATATAGAGCTACATATGGGGGCTTATCAAGGATTAGTGATATAGATATGGATTTGGGAGCATATCATGATATGGAGACCATTGGGTGCCCATGAAGATATGGATCCCAACAAGCCCTTAGTGTTTAGATGGTATATCATTCTTGGAGTATAGAGATCCCATGTCAAGGAGATGCATTTTTACAAATAAGCATTTGATAGTCTAAGAGTAGATCAAATCACCTGGATGACATATAGATAGATCCAATGGGGATGGGATAATAATGTAGATGTCACATAATTAATGCCCACTAAGTGTTATCTAATTTTTCACCATGATTATACTATTGAGGGATATAGACCTAATCATGTGAAATAATAGTTTGGGATGTAGCAAGATGTTTCTAGAGGAGAATTTGTCTACCCCCAATGATAAGGGAAGGCAACAATGGAGGGATTTAGCAGATAGGGCACTAGACAAAGTGGATTATGAGAGCATTACCCCTATAATATGGGATTATTAGACCCCCATTCTAGATCCAAGAGTGAATACAACATACATAGCCTATTGGGCTTAGAGACGACCTCTTAGACTTCTCAAGTAGAAAGCTAGAGTGAGGAGGGGGATGTTTAGATCTTATTACAGGCACAAGTTTTAATAGGGAGGAGGTAAGCATAAAGACCATAACCCTAGACACAAGGTGAATAGGATGTACAAGGGGGACTAGATGTGATGGATATTGATAGGGTAGATCTAGGGGGTCAAGATGGAGACTAGACTAGGGTGGGAGATCAATTAGGGAGGGGAGTAAGTGTAGTTGACATAGGACCATCCAAGTAACCCTTGAGTGAGGATGACTAGTCACTCTTGGATAAGTTGAGGAGAGAGATATAGGCATAGGTTATAAAGATTATAGGTATATCAATTGAATGGGATAGGATGGCTACATATTTATATGGATAGATCATATAGAGGGATAGTTAGTTGGTTGGAGTACTTAGATAAGTCTTGGGTTTCGTGGGATAGGTAGCAGCCTAATAGGGGTAGATAGATTAACTTTATATGTAGATCTAAAGTCAAGACTCATAGATAGCCTCATTATAAGGACATATTAGATATATTCAATTAAGGATAAGAGTGAGAGATGTGAAACTATATGTGGCCAAGAATGTCGAGGAGGGTGATACACCACTAGAGGAGAGGGGTATGGGGATGGTGATGAGGCAAATCAATCAGCTAATGTGAGAGGCAAAGTATTATCAATATTTGTATAAGGCAACAATTCCATTAGGCTAGCGTGTTATGACTTTTAGATCTATTTCCTCCCAGTCTATACACCAACCTGACAGGAGACCACTAGGATAGTAGTGACCCTAGATTTATATTTGTGAGATAGGTGTTATATTATGGATAGGTATGTATTGTATCACTTTTATGCCCATTGGGCCCATTTATGTAGTTATATATTTTTACATGCACTCTTATAGACATTATGGATTATTGATATATATGACTATGATTTTGTTGTATATGATGTTGTGATTATATTATGGTTATTATTTTGATTTTGTTATTGATGATGGATGGACTTGATTATGCGATGTTTAGGTATGGATATATGGATTATGGACATTGTTTATTATGGATTTATTCTATGTGATTGGATATCATTATGTTTATGTGATGATGAGTATTTATAAATTAGATAATGATGATGATGCAAATGTTTAGATGATTAATTAGATAATATAGATGATTGTTATGATTTAGATGTAGATGATATTTATTATTGTAGATGAAATTTAATGATGAACATGGTTTATTTATTATGGATGATTATTACATATTATAATGGAGATGTAGATGATGTTATTTGTTTTATGTTTATAATGTCAAGGTATAATGACATGTAATGTGTGTTAACATGTGCTAGTATATAATCCATTGGTTTAATCACATGTCTCACAAATGAATGATTGGGTAAAATCCTCTTACACCAAGGAGGTGGGTGGGTGTTGGGTAGTAGGCTAGGATTGTTATAAGGGATAGTGGAATTATTAAAGGGATTGAGTTAGGGGATAATTTGAATCCATTATTGTAGGTAGTCCAATTGATTGTTGCACTGGTGAGTATAAGGGTTCTCATGACATGAGGATAGTCAGGGTCACATTAAAATCATAGTATGTGGAAACTTTGTTTTAATTATTTTCCCAATTTTCATATTGGGTATTCACTTAAGACCATCCTCATTCCCTTGGTCAAAAAAAAAATTAAAAAATACAAGATCATAACAAAACAAGATTATGGGCTATGACAAAAATATATACAAGGCTTAATGATTAATAAAAAACTCAATCAAAAATATTTACATGTGAATATATATAAAATAACACACATACACACATGCATAAAAGGATAATGCAAAATATGTACAATATTTATCTCTTAATAAAATAATATGATTATAATTCATTTTTAACTCCTATAAAGACAACCTAAGGACATGATTAAGAAAAATGCTAAAAATACATAATAAAAAGGCTATTAAATGCAATAGATACAATATCCTAAGGGAATTGACTAATTAGGAATATAGATAAATACTTACATGGGTTTATTATTTCCAAAATAAGTTATGATAAATGAAACAAGGATAAAAAATCAATTATAATGCAAACTTGGGATCTGAAACGAATGATCAAGATTTGGTAACAAAGCATATTACAAATTTTGGAGTAAGAATTTTCTATGACCCTTCTTTAGTGCTGAGGTTTGGGGGTTTGTGTAGATTTATACTTAGGGGATGAATGGATAAATAAAGGGGATTGCAATTGAGTTTGATAAGAAGAAGAGTCATGAAGGAGGATGCAGTCAAGATATGTATAAAAGGGGACAAAATTGAATAACTAAATGTTTGATCTTCTCGTGATATTAGCCCTTGATCTTATTTTGGTATGACCAAAGGTGGTCCAAGGCATTTTTATATTTTTCATCTAATATCTCAAGCTCTTGTAGTCATTATTGTCTATAATTATGATTAGTAATCATGCCCTATAAATAGATTCATAAGGAGGGGAGCTCAACTTCTATGGGAAAGATTTATTCTTTACCATAGACCATAGAATACATAATGGCCATAGTAGGTGTTATGATGATGTTTTTGTAATACCAAAGAGCAAGATATAATTATAAATGTCAATTTATACTAGCATCATTGGCAATTTTATTGAGAATTTTTAGAAGCAATTTATTAGTTTATTTTGATTTTCCATTTCCCTTGGGATAATAGGATGTGGATAAATTCTACTCAATGTGACAAAAATTACACATGTCTTCAACTGTTTTATTTTTGAAACATTTGTCATTGTCTAATATGATTTTGGCTAGGATTTCAAAGTGGAAAATAATTTGATTCAGAATAAGTTTTAATATTTGGAGACCTTTGGCATAGACTAGTGGCATTTCTTCAATCCATTTATCAAAATACTCCATATTTATAATTATAAACTTATGTCCATCAAATGATGTAGGATTGATCTTTCCAATTAGGTCTTGTCACCCTATGGGAAATAACTATGGGATCATTATAGGCTATAGCTCTTGTTTAGGTTCATGAATGAGATTACCATGATTCTAACAAGCTACACATTTATGCATATACTATCAAACATCATGATCTATTATGCGTCAATAGTATACATTCTAGAGTAACTTCTTGGCTAGGGCCATCCCACTGATATGACTATCACAAATACCATTATTGACCTCCTTAATTTTAAGAGTAGCCTCTTCTAATGGTAGGCATATCAATAAGGTTCCACCATAGCCTTTTTGATAGAGTAATTTCCAAGGATGGTATAACAAGATGTGCAATGAATAAATTATTTACATTGGTGGTGATTAAGGTTTGGTGGTAGAATATTATCATAGAGGTAAGTGTAAATGTCATGGTACTAGGGGAGATTGCGATCAAGTATAGCACAAATTTGATAATGAGCCATAAATTATATTGTTCAAATATAAATTTTACTTCAAGGACAATTTTTGGAATATATATCAAAGAACCAATGGTGGCCATTGAGTCAGTGACTTTATTGCTTCCCCTAGACACTTGCTCAAATGTTATTGACTGAAAACTTTACTTCAATTGGTTCACTAATTATTTATAGGGGAGAAACTGATCATATTTTGTATGGAGATATTCATTCACCTATTTTATAATTAATTTATAATCAATAAATACCTAAAGATGATGGATATTCCATTGGATGGCAAGTTGTAATTTGTAAATTAATGTCTCATACTTAGCAATATTGTTTGTACATGGGAAAGTGATTCAGAAGTATTTAGGGATAAGGTTATGTTATGGGGTTACTAAAAGGATTCCATATCCTCACCCATGTATGGTGAAAAATCCATAAAAATATAACTTACATATATTTGATCCTTTAGTGGCCAATATAGACTCATCTGGGAAGCTCATGATTAAAGGTTTGTCATTTTTAATAGGTGTTGTTATGATTTGATCTATAATGACTTATGCTTTAATGACCTTTTAATTTACATATTCTATATAAAATTCACTAAATAACATAATCCATTTGTCCATTATACTAGTTAAATCTTATTTATATAGTGTATATTTGAGAGGATCAACCTTTGTTATGAGCTTGATTTAGTCATTCAACATATAATGCCTGAGTTTTTAGGAGGAAAAGACTAAAACCAAACAAGTTTTCTCAATAGGGTTGTAGTTAATCTCCTATGAGATTAAAGCAATGCTTAGATAATAAATTTCTCATTATTTACCTTCATCATTATGTTGAGCTAGTAAGGCCCCTATATCACAAGGTGTTGTAGAGATATACAAAATTAATGGCCTTCTTGAGACAGGTGGTGATAAAATTAGAGGCTTAACCAAGTATTGCTTTAAATTATCAAAAGCCTATTGACATTATAAATTTTAGTTAAAATGATTTCCCTTATTTAATAGATGGGTGAAGGGATTACACTTATCTACCAATTATGATATAAACCAATGAATAACTTGTATTTTCCCTTGAAGGATTCTTAATTGCTTCAAATTTTTAGGAGGAAGAATTTCAATGATTGATTTTACTTTCAAAATATCCAATTTAATGTATCTTATAAAGACTATAATCTCCAAAAATTTTATTGAGGTGACTCCAAACATACATTTATTAGATTTCAATCTAACCTTGCCTTTTTAGCCTCTCAAAGATTTTTCTTAAGACCGTAGGATGTTTTGATCAGAGTTTAAACTTTCCTAGTATATCATCCACATAATCTTATATAATGTATTATGTCATGGAATAATACTATCATAGCCCTTTGGTAAGTATCTCCCACATTTTAAATGCCAAAAGGCATCACTTGATAATATATATTCCCCCATGGAGTATTAAATGTCATTTTGCATTGATCTTTGAGAGAAATCTTAATTTGATTGTACCAAAGAAACTATCCATGAGGGATAGCATCTCATATCCTATAGTAGAGTCCATGATCATGTCTATATTAGGTAAATGAAATTCATCTTTGGGACATGATTTATTTATATATTTGAAGTCAGTATAAATTCTTATTCCCCCTAAGGTTTGGCCACAAGGACAATATTACATATCTACTCAGAATAGTCAATTAGATAGATAAACCCAGATTCCAATAATTTTTATAACTCTATTTAACCAAGAGGGCCACCTTGGGGTGTATATTGTGAATTTTCTATTTAACTAGTTTTACATTTGGATGTACCACTAAATGATGCATTGTCAAGGTTATATATAGCCCTGGCATGTTAGATTAATTCCATGCAAATACATTTGTATATTCTTTGAGAAGCTCAATGAGGACTTATTATTCTTTGAATGTAAGAATTGCCCCTAGTTTGATGATTTTAAGACTTGCCTCTATTCAAAGATTTAATTATATAACCTCTTAAATAGGAGAAAGTGATTGGTCCTATATATATGTTGGGGGTGATGATGATTTTTTGTTTGAAGTGAATTATTTTAGGAGCTCTATATCTAATTCTAAATAGGATTATGGATCATCAGGAGTGGTTTGGATGTCTTATAGATTTGGACAAGGATATTCATATTCATATTCCTCTTCTTTGAATTGATTTAGAGATATGTGTTCTTCCCCAAAATATTCATACTCATTTATACTAATAGAAAACCCTTTATTATGTTCTCCCAATAGCATAAAATATCTTACTCCCAGATATTCAATAATAGCTTCATCATTGTAGAATATATCAAAGGAAGGCTCATTATTATAACCCCAATCTATAGGTGAGGTATAACATAGGGATATGTTGATAATGGAGATAGTGGTGTTAGGGAAGAGATTAGTGGCATCCAAGTCCTCATAGAGGCTATAGATAGAACCTTTTTCTACTTCTTCATCAAAGGTAGACTCATCAAAAACTAAAAAAGTGCCTAAGATGATAGTGCTTAGGTCAATTCCCAGAGGTTTTTACCCTAAGCCAAGATGTTTTGGGTGTTCTTAAACCCCTATAGGTTAAATCCAACCTTGTCCATCTCTTCTTAGTCCTTTTCCCTTGTAATTCATAATTTGAAGCATGTTTTGAAGCTGGGGATACTTATGTTTATGAATTATAGGGCCTCATATTTAGGAATGAGCTATGAATCATTAGGTTCATCAAAGTATTATTTTAATAACATTATTTCACTAGTGAAGGTTGTGGATCCAAATTGATAAATAATGGGTTTATCTTTCCTCTTGGTCAGGGACTCATAGCTGTATGGGGAGAGTGGTAGATTACTAACATAAAGGGTTTTTTAATCATACTCCTTGGAATTAATATTAAGATGAGTGATGTTTGGGAATTCATTTGAAGATGGCAAATTATTTGGGTGGATATATTTCATAGCTTTATAATTATAAGTGGAACTATGAATGTTAGGGCAATAGAAATTAAGATTAAATTACTCCATTTGAAAGCTATGAAAATGTTTTATTTCCCTAGGGATGGAAACCTCCATTCCAAAATGAGTAATTCTAAGCATTGATGGAGGGTGGAGGGTACTACTCTCATTTCATGAATCCATGGGCATCCAAGAAGTAGATTATATAGGATATCAACATCCATTACATGGATTAGGATTTGGTGGAATATGGGTCCCATAACTGTAGGAAGATAAAAACTTCTTATAGATGGACTTTAATTATCATCATATGCTTTGATCATTATTAAAGTAGGCCCTAATGAAGCCTCAGATTACCCCAACTTCTTGATAAACTCTAGATTTCAAAAATTTAAGGTTGACCTTCTATCTATGCATACCTATGGGATCTTATGATTAGAAATGAAAATTTTAATGAATAGTGGATAATTATGGTGAGGTTATATAGGTGACATATCCTATGCATTAAAAGTAATCATTCAGAAGGAGATAAATGACCCACCAATGCTTGAAATTAGCTTATGTCAATATCCCTGAGAACTTTTAATTTATTCAGGACATGATTCAGAATCTCTCGATGTATCAATGATGTCTTAAGAAAATATATGAGGGAGATTTGATGCGGATTCTTCTCAATCTATTAGATTATGTCATATATTCTATCAAAAGAGATCAAGACTTTTTTAAAGATATTGACCTTTTGATTTATAGATATGGATGGATATTTTGATGATGCTCTAGGAACTTTAATCTTTCCATGTCATGTAGTTACTACATAGTCAATTATTTCCCTATTAATTTTAAGTATGATGGATGGTGGATGTGTGGTCTCTTAGGGGCCATGGATTTTAATGGTATTAATTTAAAGGTATGGGATGGAGTGGTAGTCAGTTCTATTAGAAGTGGAGGATTGACCCAGATCTTTAAGTGGTTTCTTTTGCCTCTGATCATGCTTAGATAAAGGATCCTGGTATATACCCATTTGTTGATTCTTGGATTGACTAGTTGGGTTCTCCCCTTCTACTTTTATGTCTCCTTTTTCAATTAAATCTTGGATGTAATGCCTTGATTACATGTATTTATCACTATCATGTCCCTTAACTCTATGATATTGGCAAAATTCATCTTCACAATACCAATCTAGTCATGGTTTACTATTGTCCAATGGTCAGATTTTTGAGAGAGTAATCATATTAGCAATGATTAATTATTGTAGGACCATTTCTATAGGTACAGCAAGACTAGTTACAGGCCTCTTTCCCATTTGAGGTTTTGGATTTCCATGTGATACCTTTATAGTGGGGACACTTTTCCTTTTCACTATCTGCACATGTTTAAAATCTAGTACACCATCCCTTACGATAATTTAGTTTTTGTTGAAGACCTTAGGATTACATGAAAAAGTATTATCCTGATTATGACCCTATTCATTTTGGGTATATAGTTTAATTATCCCCTTTTCAATGAGTGATTTTTTAATTTGACTCCCATTTTCTATGATTTCATAAAAATAATTGGTACACTATAGTTTGAGTTGATATTCTAGTTTGGCATTAAGATTATCAATGAATATTTTGGCTAACTCCTTCTTAGGAATCTTGCAATAGAATCGACTAATGAGACTTCTCTAATGTTATAAGAATGAGGCTAAAATTTTGCCATTTATTTGTTTAGTATTATAAATATCTATGATGTAAATATCATGTTCAATGTCAAAGGAGAAGTGTTGCATTTTTTTTATTAACTCCTTGAAGCTAGATCTAGACCCTTTAGGCAGATGAATAAACCATTCTAGTGCAGGCCTTGTGAGACTTTTAGGGAAGAGTCTGAGAAGGTAAGCATAATAATAGTCAACCTTGTGACATGATACTTATAATTCTTGCATGTGGTCTTGTGGATCCCCTTTTCCTTTATAGTTGTCAAATTTTGGATTTTTTAAGTGCACTAAGAAAAGTACTTGTAAGATACTCATGTCTAATAAGGATGTGCAAAAGTCTTCATGTTTATATCTCATTGCTTGGGTGTGAATATCAATTTGTTGATGATTATTTTTCATCATCCTCCATTCTTGATCAAATGAGGGTTCCATTCGGGGATTGGAGGTTTGTGATTGGCTTGTTATAGGTCTTAAGTGACCAAGATTGGTATTTATAACATGTTATCTTGGTGAAGTGGGTCTTTGGTTTTGATCAAGAAATTGTTAGGAATAACTTTTACATTAGTGTATATTTGAGGTATTTATGGAAAGAGATATATAGTAAATAGTAATAGGTTGATTTATCAAGAGGTAACATTAGTTATAGGTTGGTTATAACTATATGGTTAATACTTTTTTTTAATTTAATGAGAAATCAAAGATGATGGATAGAATAAATATTATGTTTAAATTATTTGATATGTGTGTTTGGATTTATTATCCATTTCATGAGATAAATATTTGTATCTGCTCTTTAAATTTACATCATTGGTATCAAAGTAGGGGATATGATGAAATATTAAGTGGCTTGGAGGGGTAGTTGTATTGCTCTTTGCCACTATTTATGGAATATTATTGTTTTAACAAGATCTATATATTATTATCTATATATTATGAATGTGTTTCTATTCTTTGCATTCAAGTATTCTGTCAAAACTACTACAAACACTCTAGTTTGATGTGCCAAATAGTTTCTACTCTTCAACATATTCTCTGTGTTGTACATTTGTTTGAATGATCAATTGGAGAGATATGTGTTAATCTCTTTTAGGTGGCATTTTTTGAAAGATAAGTTTTAAAGGGATAGACTATATAAAATCATTATCCCAATATGGACAAATGAATGATAGTTATTTTTTATCCATCACATAATTTGGTGCCAATTAAGACATCTTCCATCAGGTTTTCACATCTGGCATCCATACTTTAAATACCTCTCTATCTCTCCAAGTTTGAAGGAGTGTTATAAAATCTACATAGATATATGTGTAATTATACATCATCAAATTATACCCATCATGCATTGTTACTTTAGCTTTGTTGTCAGATAAATAGTTGATTTTAGCTCATGTATTTTTAGAAATTGGTAGTCTGTGTTTGTTCATTTTCCATCACCAGGTATCAAAATGTCATACCAAGTCTATCTAATTTTAATAGATTTAAATGAAATACATTTATCAGACATTGTCTATATATGTTGTCTTCTAAATGTTTTGCATCATAGACAGTTCTGTAAGTTGATATTTGCAAACTTGATATTTGAATAACAAGTTGTTAACTCCACTACCAAGTCAATGCTTTTGGGTACTGAGGTTAATCCATTGACTATTTTGTCTAATTATAGTATTTTAATATTTTGTGATGTCTTATAACAATTTTCAAGTTTTATTAACATTAGTGAGTTTAGAAAAAGTCATGAGTCTTTATATTTTAGATTTTTTTATCATGAGTATAAGTAGTCATGGTGTAGAGTCTCTTTTTATTTACTATTTGAGTCAAGATAGTATCTTCAATAGTATTCTAGTCAACTCAAATAAATTTTGTCAAGTATATAAATATCATAGTTTTATTAAGTTATGTGTCATCAAGGAGTCAAAATCAATAATAAGTCAATGGTTAAAAATAAAAGAAATAGTCATGTTAATAGTATTTTATAGGTTATGCCAATTTTTTGTAGGTGTCAAAAATACATCAAAAATCAAGTCATTATTATCACAAAGTTTAGATTCAAATTTTTGATGTGTCAAGAGTGTCAGTCATTTTGTCAAAAGTCTTATAAAGTCAAAAATTATAAAATAAAATAAAAATTGCCTTACAGATGCACTTTCACTTGTACGTGACATCTAAAAAATGAGGGAGTTTCAATTTTTATGGAATAAACCAATAGAGAACCTACTAGAACCATCGAAGCATCTCAAAGACAAAATTGTTGAGTAAGTAACAATCCACTAGAGGATGGAGGATATATAGAGGATGGAGGTCTTTCAGTGACCTCTCATCAATCACCAATGATGGGGTCGCACCAATGATTTAGTAACACTTAGTGTGGCGTGTTATTTTTAGTGTGGTGTGTTTTCTTATTTCTTCTGTGTGTTTTTTAGAATAAGAAAAGAAGAATATGCCTATTCAAGATATGTAATTTGTGTGCAAATTCCAAACATGATTCTCTGATGTGAAAACATTATGAAAGGATATAAAACACTAATGAAATTTAATTAATGGATCTTGAAAGGGTTTATGGTAGAGATCCAAAAAACCATAGGAGGTGAACAGTGTTTTGGTAATAGTTAGGAGAGAAGCTACTATAGAGATCTTATGACTACCTTATTTATGGAGATGACCCTCAATGACATGTTTGTTATGGTCATGTAATGTAAATGTAGGATGTGGTCCTTCACATATAGTGGTCATGTGCACCAAGATTGAATCAGTAGTATGCAAACCTAAGAGTATATAATGGCATACAATTTTGTTTGATATGTTCATGTCAAGGTTTGTGGTAAACCTATAAAATAATGGGAGGAGTGAGGCTCTCTTTGTATGAAGGTCATGGGCCACATAGTTTGGCATGCTACATGATAGGACCTAAGTTCCCCAAAGCTCTAACACAACTTGTCAGATTTAAGAGCACACATGATTACCACTATATAAGCAACTTAAGATTGTGGAAATAACCAGAAGAACAAATAACTATCAATGAGAAAACACATAGAATATGAGAGGCAACACACAATTGTATTCAACTCATTACAAAGGAAATTATAATAAAGAGATCACACTCTTCTTCCACCTCTGTGAGGCTTCCTCCTCAAGGGCTCCCAGTATTCTTCCCACCTGAGTAATCTTCTCTCATAGGTCACAACACACAGCTAACACAAGCTGTTGTTCACCTCATTATACATCTAGTACAACCGAGTACGAACTGGTACTCCAAGTAGATATCACCATGATCCTACTCCTTGATGTATTGCTGTCACCTTGGATACTGCTCCCCCACTGATCTCCTATTGACCCTCACATACACACACCCCTGTAGACCAACCTGATCTTACTTATCACATGTAGATCTCCACCATGATCTTGCAACACCCTGCATATCAAACTTGATCTTACATACATGGAGAATCCTACTTGATTCCACCATGGGAAGAACTCTCCAAGTTCTACACTTAGGTTCTACAAGTTCTACATAGTTCTTCACTTAACAATATAGCCCATGAGTCTATTATATATATCTCATGCATACACTAATTTATACAAGCAACTCAAGACTCGAACTGGTCTTCATCATGCAAACTCTCCGTTCACTTAACTAACTATTCATCAACAGCAGTTCTGACCACCACAGGAGACCGACGTCGGTCCCTATCTTCTTGGAGGTGACCGACGCTGGCCGATCCCTACCGATGCTGATTATTTTACGTTGATCCCTTACCGATGTTGGTTGTAGCCTGCTGACACCGGTGACTGCATACACTCAAAAACCTCCATGTTTGCCTTAAGGTGAAGCTTTTAGCTCCACACCCTAACAATCTCCCACTTGGAGATAAATAGTTGCACCTGTACCCATACCAGTACTTTGTCTAATCTGCATCCTGGCTTGTATTCCTCTTCAAGCTTCCACTTGAAGACTACCCACCACAATCCTTGTAGTGTTAATCCTATGCCTGACTTTCTTCATCCTCAGCTTACCTTCTTCTACCGTTGTTATACTCCCACTCAATTAGAAACCCCTATGAGTAACTTGTAACCAATAAACCACTAACTAGATATGGGCCATCTGTTAGTCAAACTCGCTCTAAGAACATCCAACCTTGCTCTGATACCATATGATAAGACCTAAGTTCCCCAAAGCTCTAACACAACTTGTCAGATTTAAGAGCACACATGATTACCATTGTATAAGCAACTTAAGATTGCAGAAATAACCAGAAGAACAAATAACTATCAATGAGAAAACACACAGAATATGAGAGGTAACACACAATTATATTCAACTCATTACAACGGAAATTATAATAAAGAGATCACACTCTTCTTCCACCTCTGTGAGGCTTCCTCCTCAAGGGCTCCCAGTAATCTTCCCACCTGAGTAATCTTCTCTCATAGGTCACAACACATAGCTAACAAAAGTTGTTCACCTCATTGTACATCCAGTACAACCGAGTACAAACCGGTACTCCAAGTAGATCTCACCATGATCCTACTCCTTGATGTATTGTTGTCACCTTGGATCCTGCTCCCCTGCCGATCTCCTTTTGACCCTCGCATACACACACCCCTACAGACCAACTTGATCTTACTTATCACATGTATATCTCCACCATGATCTTGTAACACCCTGCATATCACACCTAATCTTATATACATGGAGAATCCTACTTGATTCCACCATGGGAAGAACTCTCCAAGTTCTACACTTGGGTTCTACAAGTTCTACATAGTTCTTCACTTAACAATATAGCCCATGAGTCTATTATATAGATCTCATGCATACACTAATTTAGACAAGCAGCTCAAGACTCGAACTGGTCTTCATCATGCAAACTCTCTGTTCACTTAACTAACTGTTCGTCAACAATAGTTCTGACCACCACAGGAGACTAACGTCAGTCTCTATCTTCTTAGAGGTGACCGACACCGGCCAATCCCTACCGATGCTAGTTGTTGTACGCTGATCCCTGACTGACATCGATTGTAGCCTGTCGACACTGGTGATTGCATATGCTCAGAAACCTACATGTTTGCCTTAAGGTGAAGCTTTTAGCTCCACACCCTAACAATCTCCCACTTAGAGATAAATAGCTACACCTATACCCATACCAGTACTTTGTCTAATCTTCATCTTGGCTTGTATTCCTCTTCAAGCTTCCACTTGAAGACTACCCACCACACTCCTTATGGTGTTAATCTTGTGCCTAATTTTCTTCATCCTCAGCTTACCTTCTTTTGCCGTTGCTATATTCCCACTCAATCAGAAACCCCTGTGAGTAACCTATAACCAACAAACCACTAACCAGATCTAGGCCATCTATTAGTCAAACTCGCTCTGAGAACATCCAACCTCACTCTGATACCATTTGATAGGACCTAAGTTCCCCAAAGCTCTGACACAACTTGTTAGATTTAAGAGCACACATGATTACCATTGTATAAGCAACTTAAGATTGTGGAAATAACCAAAAGAACAAATAACTATCAATGAGAAAACACACAGAATATGAGAGGCAACACATAATTGTATTCAACTCATTACAAAGGAAATTACAATAAAGAGATCACACTCTTCTTCCACCTCTATGAGGCTTCCTCCTCAAGGGATCCTAGTAATCTTCCCACCTGAGTAATCTTCTCTCATAGGTCACAACACACATCTAACACAAGCTGTTGTTCACCTCATTATACATCCAGTACAACTGAGTACGAACTAGTACTCCAAGTAGATCTCACCATGATCTTGCTCCTTGATGTATTGTTGTCACCTTGGATCTTGCTCCCCCACCGATCTCCTTTTGACCCTTGCATACACACACCCCAACAGACCAACTTGATCTTACTTATCACATGTAGATCTCCACCATGATCCTGCAACACCTTGCATATCAAACATGATCTTACATACATGGAGAATCCTACTTGATTCCACCATGGGAAGAACTCTCCAAGTTCTACACTTGGGTTCTACAAGTTCTACATAGTTCTTCACTTAACAATACAGCCCATGAGTCTATTATATATATCTCATGCATACACTAATTTAGACAAGTGGTTCAATACTCAAACTGGTCTTCATCATGCAAACTCTCTGTTTACTTAACTAACTATTCATCAATAATAGTTCTGACTGCCACAGGAGACCGAAATCAGTCCCTATCTTCCTAAAGGTGATTGATGCCCGTTGATCCCTACCGATGCCAGTTGTTGTACGCTAATCCCTAATCAACGTCAATTGTAGCCTATCGACGCTGGTGACTGTATACACTCAGAAACCTCCATGTTTGCCTTAAGGTGAAGCTTTTAGCTCACACCCTAACAATATCCCACTTGGAGATAAATAGCTACAACTATACCCATACCAGTACTTTGTCTAATCTGCATCTTGGCTTGTATTCCTCTTCAAGCTTCCACTTGAAGACTACCCACCACACTCATTGTGGTGTTAATCTTGTGCTTGACTTTCTTCACCCTCAGCTTACCTTCTTCTACCGTTGCTATACTCCCACTCAATCAGAAACCCCTGTGAGTAACCTATAACCAACAAACCACTAACCAGATCTGGGCCATCTGTTAGTCAAACTCACTCTAAGAACATCTAACCTCACTCTGATACCATTTTATAAGACCTAAGTTCCCCAAAGCTCTAACACAACTTGTTAGATTTAAGAGCACACATGATTACCATTGTATAAGCAACTTAAGATTGTAGAAATAACCAGAAGAACAAATAACTATCAATGAGAAAACACACAGAATATGAGAGGCAACATACAATTGTATTCAACTCATTACAAAGGAAATTACAATTAAGAGATCACGCTCTTCTTCCACCTCTATGAGGCTTCCTCCTCAAGGGCTCCCAGTATTCTTCCCACCTGAGTAATCTTCTCTCATAGGTCACAACACACATCTAACACAAGCTATTGTTCACCTCATTGTACATCCAGTACAACTGAGTAAAAATTGGTACTCCAAGTAGATCTCACCATGATCCTGCTCCTTGATGTATTGCTATCACCTTGGATCTTGCTTCCCTACCAATCTCCTTTTGACCCTCGCATACACACACCCCTGCAGACCAACCTAATCTTACTTATCACATGTAGATCTCCACCATGATCCTACAACACCCTGCATATCAAACTTGATCTTACATACATGGAGAATCCTACTTGATTCCACCATGGGAAGAACTCTCCAAGTTCTACACTTGGGTTCTACAAGTTCTACATAGTTCTTCACTTAACAATACAGCCCATGAGTCTATTATATAGATCTCATGCATACACTAATTTAGACAAGCGGCTCAAGACTCAAACTGGTCTTCATCATGCAAACTCTCCATTCACTTAACTGACTATTCATCAACAATAGTTTTGACCACCACAGGAGACCAACATCAGTCCCTATCTTCCTAGAGGTGACCGATGTCAACCGATCCCTGCTGATGCTAGTTGTTGTACATTGATCCCTAACCGATGTCGATTGTAGCCTGCTGACATCGGTGACTACATACACTCAAAAACCTCCATGTTTGCCTTAAGGTGAAGATTTTGGCTCCACACCCTAACAATATCCCACTTGGAGATAAACAACTGTAACTGTACCCATACCAGTACTTTGTCTAATCTGCATCCTGGCTTGTATTCCTCTTCAAGCTTCCACTTGAAGACTACCCACCACACTCCTTATGGTGTTAATCTTGTGCCTGACCTTATTCATCCTCATCTTACCTTCTTCTACCATTGCTATACTCCCACTCAATCAGAAACCCTTGTGAGTAACCTGTAACAAACAAACAACTAACCAGATCTGAGCCATCTATTAGTCAAACTCACTCTGAGAACATCCAACCTCACTCTGATACCATTTTATAGGACCTAAGTTCCCCAAAGCTCTGACACAACTTGTTAGATTTAAGAGCACACATGATTACCATTGTATAAGCAACTTAAGATTATGGAAATAACCAAAAGAACAAATAACTATCAATGAGAAAACACATAGAATATGAGAGGCAATACACAATTGTATTCAACTCATTACAAAGGAAATTACAATAAAGAGATCACACTCTTCTTCCACCTCTGTGAGGCTTCCTCCTCAAGGGCTCCCAGTATTCTTCCCACCTAAGTAATCTTCTCTCATAGGTCACAACACACATCTAACACAAGCTATTGTTCACCTCATTATACATCCAGTACAATCGAGTAAAAACTGGTACTCCAAGTAGATCTCACCATGATCCTGCTCCTTGATGTATTGCTATCACCTTAGATCCTGCTCCCCTACCAATCTCCTTTTGACCCTTGCATACACACACCCCTGCAGACCAACCTGATCTTACTTATCACATGTAGATCTCCACCATGATCCTGCAACACCCTGCATATCAAACCTGATCTTACATACATGGAGAATCCTACTTGATTCCACCATGGGAAGAACTCTCCAAGTTCTACACTTGGGTTTTACAAGTTCTACATAGTTCTTCACTTAACAATACAGCCCATGAGTCTATTATATAGATCTCATGCATACACTAATTTAGACAAGCGGCTCAAGACTCAAACTGGTCTTCATCATGCAAACTCTTTGTTCACTTAACTGACTGTTCATCAACAGTAGTTCTGACCACCACAAGAGAGCGACATCAGTCCCTATCTTCTTGGAGGTGACCGATGCCAGCCGATCCCTACTGATGTCGATTATTGTACGCTGATCCCTAACCGATGTCAGTTGTAGCCTGCTGACACCGATGACTACATATGCTCAAAAACCTCCATGTTTTCCTTAAGGTGAATCTTTTAGCTCCACACCCTAACAATCTCCCACTTGGAGATAAACAACTGCACCTGTACCCATACCAGTACTTTGTCTAATCTTCATCCTGGCTTGTATTCCTCTTCAAGCTTCCACTTGAAGACTACCCACCACACTCCTTATGGTGTTAATCATGTGCCTAACTTTCTTCATCCTCAGCTTACCTTCTTCTACCATTGCTATACTCCCACTCAAGCAAAAACCCCTGTGAGTAACCTGTAACCAACAAACCACTAACCAGATCTGGGCCATCTGTTAGTCAAACTCGCTCTGAGAACATCCAACCTCACTCTGATACCATTTAATAGGACCTAAGTTCCCCAAAGCTCTAACACAACTTGTCAGATTTAAGAGCACACATGATTACCATTGTATAAGCAACTTAACATTGCAAAAATAACCAAAAGAACAAATAACTATCAATGAGAAAACACACAAAATATGAGAGGCAACACACAATTGTATTCAACTCATTACAAAGGAAATTACAATAAAGAGATCACACTCTTCTTCCACCTCTATGAGGCTTCCTCCTCAAGGGCTCCCAATAATCTTCCCACCTGAGTAATCTTCTCTCATAGGTCACAACACACAGCTAACATAAGTTGTTGTTCACCTCATTATACATCCAGTACAACTGAGTACGAACTGGTACTCCAAGTAGATCTCACCATGATCCTGCTCCTTGATGTATTGTTGTCACCTTGGATCCTGCTCCCCCACCGATCTCCTTTTGACCCTCGCATACACACACCCCTACAAACCAACCTGATCTTACTTATCACATGTAGATCTCCACCATGATCCTACAACACCCTGCATATCAAACTTGATCTTACATACATGGAGAATCCTACTTGATTCCACCATGGGAAGAACTCTCCAAGTTCTACACTTGGGTTCTACAAGTTCTACATAGTTCTTCACTTAACAATACAACCCATGAGTCTATTATATAGATCTCATGCATACACTAATTTAGACAAGTGGCTCAAGACTTGAATTGGTCTTCATCATACAAACTCTCTGTTCACTTAACTGACTATTCATCAACAGCAGTTTTGACCACCACAGGAGACTGACGTCGGTCCCTATCTTCCCCGAGATGACCAATGCCGATTGATCCCTGCCGATGCCGATTGTTGTATGCTGATCCCTGACCGACATCGGTTGTAGCCTGCTGACACTGGTGACTGCATACGCTTAGAAACCTCCATGTTTGCCTTTAGGTGAAGCTTTTAGCTCCACACCCTAACACTACAAGAGGTGAGCATACTACAAATAAGAGTGTGAATGTTTTTGCACCATTTAAAAATTATGAGGGAGAATGTTAGGAATAGCTTTTACATTAGTGTAGATTTGGGGTATTTATGGAGAGAGATAAATAGTAAATAGTAATAGATTAATTTACTAAGAGGTAAATGTTAGATATAGGTTGGTTACAACTGTATGGTTAATAGAAATTGGGAGTTAAGGGAATTAATTTGTTAAGTTAATTAGTCTAAAGAATCCTTTAAGGTAGTTCTTCTCTTATCAGCCTCAACACAATTATTTTTTTGAGGTTATTATTCTTCATCAAGTCTTTTTCATGATCCAAAAGATTATCTTCTTCTTGTTATTAGTTGACATTATTTTGATAGGGTGAAGTGTTAGGTCTAGTGGATGGATGGATGAGAAGTTGTAAGAGGCTTGGATCAAATGTATAGGGTAGTGTGCCCCCCATTCCAATGACCTAGGTAAGAATTTGATCATGGTTATCATATATGTATTGGTCAAATTGAGCCCTAACCTCATCAATATAGAATAATTCATTTGTATATTGGTCTTCCTCTCAAGGATTATGCATGTCACTATATGTGTCATCATTATCCTATTTTTTTTACCTAGATTCCCAAGGATGTCATTTTCTTGATTAAATCCTTGTCCCATTCTTAGAATTTTGGAATGGGTTATAATAGGCATGGTAGATGGTGAAGGTGACATGATAACAGTGATTAGGGGTGACTTTGATATAGGATGATGAGAGAGAAGATGACTTTGGATAATAATTTTGTCTTAAACCTAATACTAAAAGCGGTCAATAGGGGTGATTAGGTATGACTTAGACTTTAATTTGAGAATAAAAAGATTAAATTGACCAAATATTACCAAAGTAAACAACCTATAAAGGTGCAATCTATCTATAAGATAAAGAGGATGAGATGACTAGATACCCTTCACACTAGTAAGATGATGATTGGATAGGTGTTAGGTATGAAGAGTTAAGATGATGGGATGATGGGTGCTATACTAAACCAAACAAGGTTGTAAATGTTGATAATTTTTTATCAGGGATAGGTTTAATAAAGTGGTGAATAAGATAGAGAATGATAAAGTGACAACTATATTTTCAAGTTACAAGACAAAGGTTTATTATCCAAAGGGTGTAAATAGTGATATGAATTAATTTGGTTTTGATTCTAAGATGGGATATGTCCTAAAGTGTCTTTAGGTGTTTTTAATAAAATAAATAGGTTAACTCAGCTTACAAATAATATGGGCCTTAGCACAGCACTCACACAAGCATGCATAATCATGAGCCTTAAATTTAGTTAACTAAATGGGTGTGTAACCTAACACCTACACCATCTAATGGATTTACAAGTGAAGTTTTAGGCTAGTGACTTGTTATGAAATCTACCAAATGCTCTCAAGCCTGTCTGCACTTGACAATCACTTAGGAGCTGATACTAACTCTGGTAGTAGAGCACCTATTATGGCTAATAGGTCCTATGTTAGGTATACACAAGGGTGTCTATGGGAGTACCCAAGATACACAAAGGTATATGGAGACTAAATTCCTATAGGGTGATATCTAATGCTTGGTTCATAGAATTAAGTCTTCCCCTTCATAGATGACCTATATGGGGTTAATTTCTTAGACTAACAATAATTATACCTGATATTTATACTCTAATGGAACATGGAGTTTGGTTAAATGTATGGTGATGAAATCCATGTCACCAACCCATAGTGACTAATCAAGTGCATTGGGATGAAATCCACATCACGTGTTATCATAAAACAAAATGGGTTGACACACAGGTAAACAAAATTAATTTATCTGATTAATTACTTATATGAGGAAATTTAAACAAACAAGCAAGACACACAAAGATATATACAAGTATAAGATTAAAAATCTTAGTTTAGGCACTATCCCTATAAGAACACAATTTAGTAAACCGATCTAGTGCCTCCTACTAATATGGTCCTGCATAAAACTAATTAGTAGTTTAAAAATAGGTAAGACTACTTTTCTTGTAAAAATGTAGATACACAGTCAATTTAAACAAAATTGCTTCTAGAGACTACAAAATCATGGATTATAAGTTATATTGCAACTAGTAAAACTATAATTTTTTTAATGGTTAACTAATTATGATAGTGACCATACGGTTTCTACAAAACTGCTAATTGTTAGACAAACCCACAAGTATTACTATAAAATCATCAGTCATAATCTATGGTTTTGCAAATAAAGAAAAATCCTAAAAATATAACCCTTAGACTAGAAAAAATTGGTTTAAAATATTTACCAAGGTTTTGCATATTATTTCTATATATAGAAAGGAAACACATACTATATAAGATTTGAGCCAAAACTTGATTATTTATGCTCACAATATAAGTTCTAAATTTGTTCACAAAGAGTTCATAAGGTAAAATATTAGGTGTAAAAATATTTTATAGTTTTTACTAGAGGCTAAGAGAGATTAAAACCTATTATTTTAAAATAATATAAGTATTTAATGTCTTTTAATCAAAATTACATACTTAAAATCAAAATCACTTAAATTAAGCTAAATCACTATTTCACAAATTATGGTTTTGTTAAGGATTAAAAAACCTTATTAAATATTACAAAGTAAAAAAAGCCTAAAGCTATTCATAGATAAAAAACTGATCTTAGACTAAACTTATAAGATACACAACAAAAAATAATGCAAGTATGATTAGTTTCTTATAAAATGAATCCTAGACCTACAAAAACACAAATTATTAGTCAAAATTACTTTTTGTGAATCTACGGTATTGTGTACTAACTATAGAGTTGTCTAGGGATGGTACCTTTCTTTCTTATACATATAAAATAACCACACATAGATAATAAAAAATGGTTAAAGATGATTTTTGAGTCATTAGTTTGATTAAAAAAATCATACCATTGATAAATTCATAAAACTATTAGTAGTTTGAAAATAGGTTATCAGACTAACTTGATGGTTTTAACCAAAAAGGAAAAATCACCATTCTCGAGGGTAATATTGTGACTTTTATGACAATATCACAACTATAGATTAGTGATATTACTTAAAATAAATTTATTATTAGGGTTAGAAATACTTAGGTTTCTTCTTATCCCTACAGTAAAAAATGGGTTAATATAGACCCACATAATCTTAAATGTTTATGTTAAACTAGTTATTTTGACTTAAAACTATTTCCTACAATATTTTAACTTATATGTCAAAATTACAAGTTTTTTTAGAAAAATCACCTTTTATGAATCTATGGTATTTCAAAAGTTATAAACCCATCAAAAATAGCAATTCATTATTAGTCAAAAGGATGGTTAGTGAAAAATCGCTAATCTTATGTCAAAACCACAAACGTAATATTATGATTTGTAGAGCAAAATTAATTTTCACTTGTACATGAAAATTTGATCATATTTGGAGCTTTTTATCCATCTAATAAATCTTATAGGCTATCATAAACACTTCTAACATGAAAGATAGTTAAATTTAAGGGGTAATCCCACCAATGTCACAAATGTATGATTGTATTTTTTAGTCATTGATCAAAACAACTAAAAATAGTAAGTTAAACCCAACAACACAATAACATCAAAAGGAGGGAAATAAAGGAATAATCAATAATTGAGAATAAAATATTACCATCAACTTATCCCTTATGGATTCTCTCCAAGATATTCAAACCGATTCTATTTCAAAATTGATTGAATGTTTATCTCTTACTTGTGGCTTCAAAATGACTCTAATGGCTTCCTTAAATAGTTAAATGGATTTGCAAGAGTATGAGGATGCTTTGGGATGGATGAGTATGAGATTTTAATGAGGGATTGTGTATTTCTAAGTTATTTTGGCCATGGCCCAAGCATGGATTTTACAATATGGTGGAAGGGATTTTGGAGGAATTTTAAATTATTTAGAAGTCTCTAGTTTAAAGACTTCTAGAATCTTAGAGGAGCTTCTCTAGTTCTATAGGTTTTTTGGTTATTTTAAGAGATAATGGGGGATTAGATAAGGATTAAATGGGATTTAGGATTCATAGGGATGTATGAGAGGTTATGGTGATAGGTTGGCTAGGGTATTTAAATAAATAGGAATTTTTAATTTACAAGTGGGCTAATGGGTAGTTAATGCAATAGGATTATTGGCTAAGTAGGATATTTAGTGGGTAAATTGGGTAATTAATTGGTCATATGGGTATATAAATGTTTAAGGGGTGATTGGAATATTTTATAGGAAATAGGATTTTAATTAATTGGCTAAGGCTATGTTATTAGATAAATTAGTCGGTTTAATAGAATTTTAAGATGAGCAAATTTAGGTGCATACAATTGGAAACATAATCAAGGAATGTTTCATAGAAATATTAAAGATCTTATTTGAGATCACCTTTGCGATAATAAAATTTTAACTTGGGTGTAACAAAACCTAATGGAAAAGGGTGAAAATATATCTCAAATTTTATAACATTGTGTAAATATCTTGTGAATTAATAGCACAAGTTGATTTCAAGGAAAAAAATTTAATGTTAGTAATTTTAGCCTCCAAAGCTTTGATAACTTGGAGAAGAGTTTGCATAGTAGACCTAGTGGGATTTATATTTGAGATTTGAGAATCCATAAAAGGGGATGAAAACACCACTTGTGTTGATGTGGGAATTGAAATTAGTAATTGAGTTTAAGTATTAATTATTCCCATGGAGGATGTAATAATAGTTGTTCCATCCAAGAGTTCACCATTATTGCATGTGGATGTACTAGCCTTAACATGTTTATTGATTTTTTATTATGTAACATGTAAGAATGCATTAATTATTTATTTATTTATATTCAGATGACATTCAAGATTATTTATATTATATTTCTAAACAATATTTCTTAACATTTTCCATAATTGATAAATGCAAATAAAGGTGCCAAAGGAAATTGTATAAATTGGATCTTTAAATTACTAAAATCAGACACCCTAAAGAATGAGTACCCTAGATAAAACTAGGAGTTGCATGAGAAGACTATGATGTTGGGTTCACCAAATGTTTAATCCTTTTTAATTTGTGTTTATATGATGTTAAAAGGGTAGAATAGCCTATAAAAAATGATGAATAAAACTATTCTAAAGTAGGTTAATTAATTGAAAATATAGATAAATGAATATTCTAAATTAAAATGTTGAGTTATGCTAAATATATAAATAACTTTCAAAATAATAATTAGATTGCATAAACATTAAGAAGATATAATACTTATATTATTTACAAATGTGAAGGAAGATATGAGAATTGTAGATGTGGAAATATGTAGGGATAAGATTAGGATTCAGGTTCTATAAATATTGGTCTTAAATGCTTGGACACTTACATCAACATTGGGACACTTGTATTAATGCAAGTGTCCTAATCACAATAATCCTATCTAATATGCAATATTATATGGAGTGACCACTTGTATCCTTCTAGGTTTTTTGTCACCTTTTTGTTGATATATATTATTTATGTGCATAGGCTATTGATAACTATTTTTGGATCAAACACTAGCTCTTCACCTTAGTTATTTGTGCCTTGACAAAAATGGATTAGTGGGATCACATTATTGATCTGACCCCAATGAACCCTCTATGAATTAGTGCTACCTACAAATATAATATTATGAAGAAGGCCTAAAACATATGTATTTTTACCCTATGTGTTGGATTATGTGTGCACAAGAATGAAATATTTATATTCAAGGGCATGAAATGATATATATTGTAACTTGAAAATACCCCTAATATAATTTTATTTGAGTGCTTTAGAACCATAATTTGATTGTGCCTATGATTGATAGGAAAATAGGGAAGAATATGACAGTATAAGTCAATTACATAATTGATAAAATGAGCCTGTATATGTGTTTACATGGTAAATTATATATGGATAATGAGTAGGATTTTATTTGTATTTATACCACACCTTTTGGAAATATATCATAGAAGGATTAAATAAAAAAAATGGGCCAACCCATAGGATCTGGAAGATTTGAAAATTATATGAAATTTTAATACTATACACTTGATAATAATCTAGATAATTGTGTCGATGCAAGTATCCCTATGTGGGACACAAGTGCTCGATAGACTAAGAAGATGTCGATGATATAAAACTGATAGTGAAGGATATATATCATGTTTTAGTCCTTTTTTATAGTGTAGGATAATTTTGTCATTATAAATGATAGGATTAGACCATAACATAAATAATAAGGCAAAGTGGGATGGTAAATACAAGCTTGTTAATATCAATAAGGTATAGAGTTGAAGGGCATATCATGTACAAGTATTTATCAAGTATACAATATTGAGATGCTATATATATCAAATTTTAGTATCTAAATTAAGGAAAAATATGATATATAACATGGTTTTACACTTTGTATCTTATGAAGTCTTCTATTTGAGGTGAAAAACCTCTATTTCCATCACTTCCTTCTATTTTTAATTAAATGTGTGAGCATACACTTCTAGTATACCATTGGTGGGTACATTTATATCTATGCAGTCTTTCATGTACACAAGGTCCAAAAATACTTATACAGCCTTCCTTAAAGTGTCATTTTTCTCAAAAAAATGTAATTCTTCCTAACTATAGTATATCTCCTCTATGTAAAAGTTATCTTAATTCCATCAGTGTATTGCACTAGTACTCATAACATCCTTTTAACTCAACTCTTCCCTCCTCTTTTAATCCATATCATATATTGCCTTAGGTAATTATTCATTAAAATTACATGTCAAAGTTCATTTGCATATGGAATTCACATTTTGAAATTTTATGGGCCTATTTCCTTCCCATAATCTTTATGAAAACCTTTCCACCCTTTTTGTCTACCATTCACTCAACCCATGCATGAACAGTCTTAGCCTACCATTGGTAGGGTTTTAATTCCATATGCTACCATCAAATTTTTCATCTCCAAGGGGAATTTTGATATGTATGTTGTCAGGGTGTATGCAAAAATTAGAGTTCTACTTATTTAAGGTATGATTATGTAGATATCAAAAAATGTAATACGTATATGTTCAATATACCCCTCCACCATACATAAATTTCTCAATTACATACATATTTGGTGCACTTCAGTTGTTTAATCCACTCTTCAACTTATAGGTACTTTTTACCATAATTTTATATTATACCCATAACATAAGTGGAAATCCATGCATGCAAATGTCCCAGTATGTTAGAAAAGAACACTCATACATAACATCATGTAATTTTTCTTATGCCCACACCTTAGGTTCTTGTCTTCTAAGACTAGTGTGGTTATTTCAAAAATCAAACTCTATGTATTTAAAACACTTCTCAATACATTTCAATCAAATGTGATAAATTCTTTCCACTCACCATCTCTCATAACTAGTTCAATCGAGTACTTGAAATGGAACCAAAATTTTAGGTTTTTTTTTGCATATCATATGTTTTATACCTTGAATGCACCTAAACACTTAAATCTCATCATGTCAACATATCATACAAATAAATTATGAACTCACTTGAGGTGTATATAAAATATATATTCATAGTTAAGTTTGTTTATTGTATATTTCATAAGTCAACTCTGCTTAATTATATGATAAAAATAAAAGATATAATTTGTTCATACATGCATGGATATAAAATCACTTATATCAAAGTTCAAACTAAAACGTTAATAATTCAACCCTTGAGTGGATATTCATAAAAACCACTTATAAACAAATACATAAACCATTACAAATACAAAACACAAACATACACAACCAATTGATAAAACTTATACTTCTTTATATTAATATTTCCCATGTAGTTAAAAAAATTCACATAGATTCACCACGAATATGAAAACAACTATCTAAGTGATAATGATTCATTAATTTGGTAGCATAATGAAAATGAGTATTTATTATCTCTCTAGATAGTGAGATAAATGTGGGAATTAATAAGATTCAAACACTAATTTATAGTTATAATTCATTAATATTCACCCCATAAGATGCACGTCTACTTTATAAAAAAACATTTTATATCTAATTTACATTGAATGTCTTGACCATATTTACTTCTTATAATTATGTCATATTATTATAGATTCACTCAAAGGTCATTTTTACTTATGTTCTTTTTGATGGAATCACTCTTCCAACATAGCCTATAGTTCTTTTTTTCTCTTCGTGATATGTGAAACCTCTTCCCCAATCCTGCCACTCTTTGTTTCATGTTAAATAATATGCCACCACACACATGCTCCATTACTTGGCTAATATTATGTTTAGTAGTCCTATGTCTTAAGGTAAATCTATTTAGCCTCATCCTCTTACATGGCTTACACTTTTTGCACTCTAGTTTATTTTACAAAATTTTGGGATTCAATTATTATTATATGTGACTCCTTAAAAAATTGTGCATCCTTTACATCATCTAATCTTATTAAAAAATATAAGTACAACCATTTAATTTTTAAATTATTGGAGATAACACATAAATTTTTATGTAAGTGGTAGAAGCAAATTATTTGAGAAAATAATTTTCAACTCGTCATTATGTATTTTATGTGGCCTTTTCATAAGTATTGTCTAGAATCTAAGCATAAAATAACATATATATAGAAAAGTCATTGTTTGAGTTGGGAACTTTGAGGAAGCATGAAAATTTAAATTGAGATAGGAATATATAATCCAAACCATAAAATGCCCATATCCCACTGGCATGACATAGAACTAATCAATGGTATAATCCTTTATACTTATAGGGAAAATCTTGGTCATATGAAAATAATATTGAATAAAACCAAAACAAGATGAAAAATAAGATCTAATGTGATGTTAAGGTTCACCTTTTCGACCATATGGGTTGAATTTTCAGGAATTAAAAAGGTAGGAGGCATAAGGTGAATAACAACCTTAGTAGCCAATGGGATGTGTAATTTATTATAAGATGCAACCATATTATTATGATTTTAATATTATTGAGATAGTTGTAGGAGTTGTAGTTAAATAGATTGAATATTTTTTTTTAGTTAGTGGATCTTGAGATGAAATTATATGTATATTAAGGTGAATCATGATTACCATTTATGCGTATACGCGTAATTTTGTATACCTTCATAGGATTAAATTTAGTAGCAATAAAGGAATGATTGGTATTATAAATATTTAAAAGACCAATATATTATATAGAGGAATAAGGCCATGGTATCATGTCAGTCATTGGTTTTTAAGTAAGAGGTATATTAAAAAAAAAAGGTTATAAAGGAATATTATGAATAAACTAAGGAGGTGTATCAATAAGTGTATGAAAGAAGGATTATGAGCACTAAGAGTACTAGCCTCACCACCCAATGTAGATATAGAGCCTTCCCTAGGTGGAAAATAAAAAATTAAAGGATGTATGAGAGTAGTCTTAGGTGTAGTTTCCTTATCCCTAATTCATTTATTTTATGCTTCAATAAGTAGATAAAACCTAGTATCAAGTTTGTTAGGGACAAACTCATGGTAATTTTAAAAATTAATTTATTCCATGTCCTCAATATTTGTTTCATTAACATAAATAATATATTTTTATTTATATTATTTATCATTTCATCATTTTAATAATCATTATTTTAAAAAATCATATCATCTATTTTTTGGTTTTGACCTTTAACATCAACACTAGGAGGCATTTCAATAATGATTATTATTTTTTTTGGCAAGAGTTGAAAATAATGGAAGTTGGGTCAAATCAAAAGTAGCACCACTTAGTCCAAAACTTTTCCTATTAGAAATGTGTCTATATAAGCTTACTATTTTGAATAAGATATAAACATGAACAAAATTTAGGAATGTCAGGATAATTACTAAGCATTAATAATAATAAATGAGTGTAAATCTAAAAATTAGATTTGAAATGTAAATAAAACCATAGTGGGAAACCTTATAAGGTGTAATCATTCAAAGAATGGATGGGTTAACCAAAATTATTTAGTTATGTGTGATTTAATGGTAGTTACAACATGAAAATAAAATATAAACTAGAGCACTAGATATATTTAATGTATAATAATAAAATATATTAATCAGATCTAACTCATGCACTAAAAATAAGAAAAAAAAAGAATAAGAAAATAACTAAAACAAACAATAAAAATGAAAAAACAAATAAGGTTTTAATTAGACAAATCTAAGTTATTTTTTAAACTTTTTGAAACTATATTTGGGATATGCAAGTATTTGTGTTTCTCTATCTGTAATTTGCCTGTCTAAATTTTTTTTGGCCAAATTTGGTGTTGTGCTAATTGTGTATTATTTATATTTAATATAATGTCAAATTTTAACCACTTTTTTTTTTTGAATGTGTACTTAGGCATCAGATTTGTCCTCTAAACTATTTTTTATTGTTTATTTATTGTGGTAGTGAGCCTTCATATGATGATTAGGGTTGTGTGATCATCATGTGAAATTGGTAGGCATAATATGTTTAATTATATCTCTTTAATATCTTGATATTATCCTTTAAATAAAAAACAATAAAGTTAGTATAAGGTTAGCATAATCAATTAACCTCTTAAAGAGTTATATCTACATATCCTGCATGCTCAGAATGAAATTCAATGTACTTCTCTTGTGCATGTGAGTAAATTTAAATTAAGAGAAATTTTCCACCTACTTTCCCGCAAAAATCAATAGAGATAAATGAAAATAATTATTAAAAATTATTTTGGTATAAATTATTGATGGAACAAGACTTGAAGTAATATGGATGCATTGTAGACTCATTGTGCAAGATCCTTCTCAATTGTCATATTATATTTTATCCATGAAGGATCTAAGTTAGAGAAGGATATTCATTCCATTATCACTTGGTAAATTATTAGGAATTTATTTTTATATATAATAATTAATAGGTCAAGATGAGGTCGATCATGGAAGAATTCACTAAATAGAGTCCAAGCACAAGGAATCAAGCCAAAGCAAATTAACCCACAAAAAATAAAAGGGGTAGATTTGGTGAAATAATGAATTAAATGGGGAAAAATTTAGAAGGTTTCCAAACTTGAACCATGAAAATTAAATGCTCATAATGGGATGAGTTTGATAAAAAAAATTGGATGACTAAGAATTGAAACCTAATATCATATGAATATGAGACTATAAAGATGAAATAAGGCTAGATAGAGTCTAGTGTGGACTAAAATGTGTCCTAAAATAGATAAACATACACAAATATACCAAGTCAAATAAAAATAAGGATAAAACACAAAAAAGGGTTATTTTACCAAAATTAGGTTTATATAGGGTAATAAAAAAATCATTACATCATTTGGTTCCAAATAAATATAACTCAATAATACCTATCCTTTCATCATAGACACCAATAATGTTAATGATGTTTACCAGATTCAAATCATGATTATAATAATGATAATACCTATGATTTCAAACATATATCTTAAAATTATTCTTTGGGATTTTATAGGACCCCTAGAAAAATATATGATCATTGATTCATAGTTGGATTTAAGGATAATGTTGTCGAATTACATTTTCCATTTTGACATCAATTTGAATTTTACTTTTTTGATTGATTAGTTTTATTTGACTTGATGAATCTGCATGATTTTTTTCCAATTGGCCTTGGTTGTTTCCTTCTCATTATTCCTCTCAATATTTTATTGTATTTAATTTTTATTTTCCTATTTTTTAATTTATGTGCACACACTTGATATTTATTTTCCTTCTCTTCTTTGGTCACCACATGTCCTCAGATCTTTTATTCCCCATGATTCATATGGTCTATATATATTACTATATCTTCATCATACAACCTCATATGAAACCTTATATAGCTCCACCTCATCTAGTTATTATCCCTATAGTTATTTCATTTATAATTTCAATTCCTTGAGTTACAAATATTAAAAAAATTATTTCATTTAATTAAAACTCCTATAATTACATCACCTAGATTTATAAAAACTAATACTTTATGTCACAATATTTTATTATAGCCTATTTTTTATGTTCATACCAAAATAACCCATAGAATTTTCAACTATGCAATGAAAATTTTAAAATCATACACATGTTTATTTCCAAGAGGTCAATTCAAGTCTTTTTACCTGTAACCATGATGAATCTCCCAGTGATTATGATTCAGGTTACTATACAACTCATGATCAAAATTCTAATACTTCTAGTAGTGCACCTAAATCTTAAATTTATAGATAGTTATACATGATTCTTGGTTATACCTATTATCCTATCTCATGTGCCTCAACGATATTGTCTACTTTATATATTTATTTTTCTTCATTTCTTCTATAAAATCATAATAATGTAAAAACATTAAAAATATAAAAAACGTATTTGGAAATGTATACATATCATGATTATATACCTATTATATAGGTTTATATATACATGTTACACACATGCATCTCATTGTATTCTTTTAAAGGGGTGAGATGTAGGATATAAAGATTTATTATGACTATGCATTTATATATGCTTTGCACTTTCATCATGCTCACACCTAGAGACATTCTAACATTAGAGGCATGCCTATACAAGGGGCATATTTTTAGTGAAGCATATGTTACATGTTTCCTACTTTAACTTTTTCACATATGGATACTTGACTATAAATATATTTATTTAACCTAAATTATATATATATATATATATATATATATATATATAACATGATGACTAGAGAATCATCTATGGACAATATTGGAAAAAACATCAATAATAAACATGCACAAAAACACATAAGTACAATCAAACACATGCAGGTAATCAAGTAATTATAGGGCACACAAAGAATATATATATATATATATATATATATATATACACATATATATATACATATATATATACATATATATATATATATACATATATATATATATATATATATATATATTCTATGTGTGCCCAATAATTAATTGATTAACTACATGTGTTTGATTTTACTTGTGTATTTGTGTGCATGTTTATTGTTCACACAAGTAAAATTAGACACATGCATGTAATCAAGTAATTATAGGGCACACACAGAATATATATATATTCTTTGTGTGCCCTATAATTACTTGATTACATGAATGTGTTTGTTTGTACTTGTGTGTTTTTGTGCATGTTTATTGCTGATGTTTTTTCCAATATTGTTCATAGATGATCCTCTAGTCATCATGTCATTGATTGATTATGGGTAATATTTCTTGTTTTATGGTTACATATAATATGGGTGTTTACTTGGATGTATTTAATTGAGTTTCCTTTACTATGTGAAATCTTATGCTTGGTTCCATGATCTAATATCATACATGTTACTAGTTGCAGTATATTATGCTTATTGCCTATGTTGACATGGTCTTTACCATACATCTATTGGGGTATATTACTAATATAATGTGAGTGTTCAATTGATATATCTCATCCAAATAAGGGCACATTATTACAATGGAGTATGTAATTTATACCTATCATTATTGATCTTATTACCTATATCTATCCATATTGGGAAACACATTAGCTCTTTCTTACTATAATGATTTCTCATTCCTAGAATTTACTACCAATACACTATCATTGCGGGAATCATACCCAAATATTCCTCATAATTTTCATCGATTATAACTTATGGTATAGATTATTATATATTATTACACTAGTTTATACCCATATTCCTATCTGCATTGTGGGAATCATACCCATATATCCTCCATGAGATTCATTGATAATATATTACTTATATAGATATTAATGCATTCATGTCTCTAACAATATTAATTTAATACACTAGGATGGGATCACATATCCCATGTTATTATTACATATTATCACATGGCATTCATCTAACTTGCTACATCCATTGTCATATGTTGTCCATATTGGGGAATATCCTTTGTCCCTATCATTTTTGAGTTTATGATCTATACACTGCCATTAGAAGCATTATTCCCACACCTATCTTATAATATTGATTGGTTATATCTATACATTTATATTGAGGAAATAATACCTATACACATACATGGAATTTTACCACATATAATTTTCCATTTTGGGCATGACACACCCATGCATCTACTAATCTTACATTGCTAATAGTGAGGGATCATATTATCATACACACAACTAGTCACATTGGGATACTAAATATATATATTGGGTACTTTTATTTCCATATAATATCATATCAAGGCATATATGTTTTCCTCTACACAAGGTACTATCAAGGCATATTATTTTTCCATCCTTGTATGGGTCACATATTCATATCTCATCCTCACACACATCACATATTCCTATTAATATTTAAATTGTGATATATTTATATAGTTACATACATGTGTTACATATGTAATTTCAATGACTATATAGAGAAGCTTATTTTTATAAGAAAACACTTGATACACATGAGTATTCCTTTTTATATTAGTGATATGTAGGAGAAGGTTATTTTCTCACCTCAAAATGGGGAATCTATCTATATGTTCTATCACCAATCATTTTATCACTAATTTTTATATTTCCTAATACAAAGTAATATGATGGACTCTAATTTACAAAGAGATACCAAGACATATCACCCAAAACAAGAGGGATAAAGAAGCACAAGATATCTAATTCTTTAATCAATAAGTAGACCTAGGTTTTATAGGGTTCATTGTGAACTCTTTAATATTTATTTTCCAAGCTTCAATTTAAAACTCATCAATTTTTAGTTTACAGTTTCTCTCTTGAGCTTTCGAGTGTAGTTTTAGCTACATTTTTTTACACTAAACATTGAAGATCTATATTAAGTATTATTACAATATTTAAAATATAAAGTTTTAAGAGTGACAACATGGTTTACAAACCACCAATTATATTCATTCATTTTTATTATTTTAAATTATTCTATTTTATATTATATATCCTATCACTTCACCAAGACTTTGATATACTTGTAATTAATTTTTACTTCAAAGTACATAAAATTTATGGATGATAAAGTGTGTTTTTACCCAATCCTTCCATATCTATCAAGTAATATTTATGTGTGCACTTACTTTTTTGTTTTACTTTTTGCACACATGCTTTTATATACAAACACACAAAATTATATTATTATGTAGATATATAAATTTTATAAAATAGCACTTTCCATTATGTTTTTATCATGCTTTTTCACACTTGGTCCATGTGCATACATTTGGATCTTTTCAGTATACTTTTTGCTTGTGTTGGGCGCCATATTATCTTCCATTGATTGAAGTCTTCCTTGCCATGTGAATTTTTGTTAACTTAGGTTCAATTATAACACTTAATTAAATCCATAATGGTTGAAAACCTACATATCAACTATTTATTTCCCCATGTACAACATTAGATGCTCCTAGAATGTCTAAAAAATCACTTTTGGGTATTTTCTTAGGTCATAATTAGCCAATGAGGTTGTCCTCTTAAATTTTGGATTATTTATTATTAGATTTTACTATAATCTTTGGTTATCCTATGTTTCTATGTGGTCTTGGGAAGCATATATAGGCAAAAATACCTTATCCATTTGATTAAGCCAAGTCTATCATGCATAATCATGAAGTCTTATCAAGACTTTTGCATAGTTTCCAAAGGAATATACAAATTGATCTGATTATTCACTAATTTGTGTTTTTCCAAACCATTATACCAAAATAATATTGTATCAAACCTTATAGTTTCTTTTAATTTTCTAAGGAGATGAGGTCAAGTCATTTATCTCATTTTTGGCTAGGAAAACTCACAAACATTATAATTACATTGGGCCTTGATTTTTTTTGTGTGAGGTATTTGGTTTCAACCCCTTAAGAGGCTTCCCATGAAACTAACCGTTCACATGTATATTCCTATGATATTGTGGTGAATAAACTCTAAAATCAAATAAGTAAACTATATATTTCTTATCATCACTAAATAAGGTGAATCAATATTCCTAGTTATATTCATTTACAAATTTAATCCCAAAACTAAAGCTCTTGAAAACAGTATAGGTTTCAACAATAGTTTTATGACATAATCATGGGAATAGTCTCTTAATATCCCCATGATTTTGACCTAGGTCAAAATCATCCACTCCTAGATTTTGACACTCTTCTAAAGCCTCTATCTTCATGAAATAATTTCTATATTTTGTTTATCTTGTTCTAATATTGATAAAAGTGGGATTTAATAAGCTACCCAACCTTGTAAAATACTAAATAGGCTAGGTTTGTAGACATGATATAACAAATAACTTGTCATGATATGAAAAAATAATAAAAATAGATTATATGTAAAAAAAAGTAGAAAAGCAATAGAGAGTCCTGAAAACTCATGACAATAACAAAATATAGAGAGATAAAATTAAATATTAGTATTAATTTTGTAAGTGAGCTCCTTGAATAATTTTTATTGAGAAACATCCTCTTCCTATGTTATGGCCTTCATTTTATTTTTAGAAGTTGTTATCTCAAATTCAACATACCTTCTCTTTGATAGCAGATTGAGATTCTCCATACTTTATAGGCATTTCATCATGGCTGTCTTACTGTAATCCACTAGGGTGTTGAGATTTTAATTGAGATTTTTATTTTCTTTTTCCAAATTTTACATTCTTTCTTTTATGTTCTAAAATTCTATGCTTAGCTCCAGGAGATCATATTTAGTGTAGTAAATCCCATGATTTTGGCTTTTTTTTTTTACCTCTAATTTGATTCTCTTGTGATCCTTCATGAACCAATGAATAATGGATTTTTTAATTTCCTCTTCATCCTCAACTATGCTAAGTTTGTTCTAGTTTTTATTCTCCTCCATTGCCTCTTTAAATTCCTTGCGGATGTGATATCCTACTTTTAGAGATTGATTTTTTTTTTTATCTTCCTCTATAGCTTTATCTTGTCTTCTTTCCTTAGTTACTTTATCCTATATTTCTTTTTGATTGTATTTTTCCTTTAGCATATAGAGGCTCTTGGAAACCTCTTCTAATTTAATCTTGTAAACTTCTTCCCTGGGATTATTGTTCAATTTTGTCTTGTCACTCTCCTTCTTGGGATTATTACTAAGATGTGGGGATTTTTTGGGGGGAATAATTTTCTCAATATTAGGGTTGTTCTTAGAATAAGGGGGAAATGAGGGGTCCCTCTCATTATTTTTAGAGTCCATAAAGATTAGGTTCTATTTATTAGGGATCTTCTATTTGGACTTGGTAGAGCTTCTCAAGGTTATTTTAGGGGGAAGCAAGTCGTAAAGATCTTTTTTCTTCTCATTTTCTAAAGATCAAGGATGATAGGGTTCAGGTTTGATGCATTGAATAATTTATAGATGAGGAAAATGACAACATGGTGTAGGTGTTCTTGATTTTTACCCATTTTGACTTCAAAAACATAATTTTAAAGGTAATGAAGATTATAAAAATAAAATATAATATGAATAGCATGGTGAAATTAATGACCTAGAGTGTTTCTCCCATCAAGTGTGATGTATCAAATAATTTTCTGACCACTCTATCGAAAGTCTTGGGGAGATCCTTCTGAATAAAACCTCCAATTCCTTTTGGTAGTTCTTCATTGTCTTTCAAAAACTTAGCTTTTTCTTCCTTATAGTTTCTAATAAATTTAGTAAATTTAACATTTTCCACTTTGACACTGATGACCTAGGCAATGAGACCTTCTATAATTTTGACAATGACATTGTTGATATAAATAACTCTATCATTCCAATTTTTTGTAAGTTTTTTGGATATGTGCTTATTTTAGCCATCAATATTAAGGATGAAATTAGTCAGGTCTCTAGTTTTGAGAATCTCCCACACCTCCAAATCATGTTTGAGTTTTTTTAGTAGACATGGACTCTATTTTGTGTAAATATACACCCATCATGTTGTGATTAAATGTCATGTAATTAATGTATATGGTTTTCAAGAGAAGGAAGGTTGCATTTATTTTATTTTTGGCCTTGAGTTTTTTATCAATACTTCTTCTAGTTTTCCACATGAGATCACTACAATCATTGGTGTTATAAATTAAATATGTGGAGTGAACTAAGTCCTTTTTATTATTATTATAATCTAGTCCTATCTTTATTAATGATGGCATTACATATAATATGCATCTCCTCCTCATTTTCTCACACCTTGAAGCATGCCACCACCACTCCCTTATTGGAAAAAAAAATCTAGTTGATTTCCTTCCCTCTACGTGTGTTGGAAAATGATCTCATTGAAAGCCTTAGTTATGATGATGTTTTCCTCTATGATATTTTTAATGTTCTAACTAGCCTTATTGATTCTATTTAGACTGTTAATTATTTTTATAAAACCTCCCTCCATTATAAACCTATCACTTTCAAGATCATTCACAAATTTAATGCCACAAAGGGTATCCAATGCTTCTATTATATGATTAGTTTGATGTTACATGCTCCCTCATAAAAAGTGATAGTATAACCTTTATCATTTCTTAGTACTCCCCCACCACATGACATACCAAGATTTACTTTTGATACACCATCAAAATCTAGTTTTATCCATCCAGACTTGGGGGTATCCATGTGACCTTTTTTCTAGTGTCAATAGTTACAGCCTCAGAAGGATGAGAAGATGAGGGTAAGAGCCAATTTTTTATAATATCCTATTCTTGACTTGAGAGTTGTTAGTTTTCATCATGTTTCATTACCTTCATATTTTTAATGATAGAAATGAAAATTTTGTTAGTAACTCTATTTTTAGGAGTTTTCAATTATTTGAAAATCATGTCATTTTTTCTATCCAAACCCCCTAGAAGAGGTGAGGGAAAGATATGGTCCAAAGTTTTTTGAGTTATTAATTTGAGAATGGGGCACTTAAATAATCCAAATGAGTCTACTTGATTTAGATTTTTTTAAGGATAAGCCCTCATATTTTGAAGACAAAAGGGCATAGAAGAAGAAGGTAGAGGACATTATCATTGTTGGACTCAGTGAGAGAACATCTACTGACAATGGTCAATCCCTTCTTGGATAAGTTATCTAAAGTGAGTATCTTATTTCATAAGCAAATAAAAAGTAAAATATTTATTTTTGGGATAAGACATTTATCCCAGACTTTACGATCAATATCTCTAGGCAATTGATTAAGGAAACAAAATTGAGAGGAAAGGCAGGTGCACTCCTAGCATAATTCTAGCAAATCTTTAATAAAATAAGTGTTGAAATTCTCTTTATCATAGACCTATCTATTTATATAGACAATTTCAACTCATGGAGTACACTTAGATTCAAACTTGACCCACTATTGGGGCTATTATAAGAATTCAATTCTAATTGGGGAATTTTGTTGAGGGAGGTAGAATGCACTTGGGATTTACATTGGGATATCCATCATATTGTGCCATGATAATTTTAGAACCCATGGCTTTGTAGTTACAACCAAATCTCATTAATATTGAATGTTTTACTTATTATCCATCCTTTTTAGAATTTTGACCATACTACCATTTTTATTAATGTCATTAATTGGCTAGGAATTTGATTTATCCCTATTTGATCAATTTGTGACCAAGATACTAGATAAAAATTGATTGAGTAGGTGAGATTAGAATTGTAATTAATTTAGTGATATAATAGCCTTGATGGGTATATCAAGTGTTAATTATAAGTCTTACACCTTATGATTACTGGGCAAACTAATTAGGCCATTAAGCTAAACTTTCATAGTTCTTGATAAGCATTATCATCCATGTGCTAGTACATCACTAAGTTCCTTGGCCTTGGCCTTCTCTTTCCACTATCTTAGTTCACTTTTTGGTCCTAGACTCTTTCCTCAATCTCTACCATGCATCAATGTTCTCCTTGAGGCCTTTTCTTTGCTTTTTTATCATTATCAACCTTTGAATTTGAGCTACTATTTAACATGATCATGCCATGTGGCATGATTTTTTTCTTAGTTTCAATCTTGGTATTTTGTAAATTCCTCCACATATTTTTAATTCATTAACCTATGAGATGTATCCATGTGGTGACATCTTGGAGCTTTGGGATTGAACACTCCTTCATTTCTAGGTTTATTGGTGATCAGTTTCTACAAGCCCTCAATCTAGGAGATCCATGGTCGATGAATTCAAGGAATGTATTATGTTTTTATATATATTTTTAGTATTATAATTTTTTGATGCAACCATGTGGTGGCATCATGGGCCTTCAGGGCTTGGGGCCACTTTTTCCTTACTACTTTCTCTATAAACTAGATCTCTGAGATCATACCACATGGCATGATCTCAAACCTTTAAATTTATCAAGCACTTGGAATATTTTTAAAAAGGCCTTTGAATTTTATATGTAAAATGACTCGATGGATGCTTAAAATGTGACATGTTGTCTTTAAATCTGAGAAATGATGTGGCCGACTTTGAATCTATAATTTTAGAGAAATGTCTAAGTATAAAACCCATTTGACAAAGGCAACAACATAATAATGAGAATTATATGAAAAATAAATGTGATAAATAGATAAAAAAATATTTTATCTATAATAAATTCATTTACATATCTATGATGGTCTCCTAAAAGGTAGGCATGTATCAAATTTAAGCTAGGGTACCTTGTTAACATCATTAGGTCCATGTGATGGACTCTATTCACTTGTTTTATGCTCTTGGTCTCATAGAATGATGCCACATGGCATCATATAGATATTCATGGTTTGTTTTAATCAAATATTATCATACCATGTGGCATGATCCTTGGGTTCCTAATCTACCTATGTGATTTTTTCCCTTCCAAGTCTTGGGCTCCTATAAGTCATCGATATGAAAAATTAGATGGCTTATAAGGATTCAAGGTTTAGGAAATCCTGATTTTCCATCAATTATGGGCTCTAAAATTACACAACATGATGTCATCATGGATCTATAAATTTTGGGAGGTCCTCTACTATGTAATTTTATTAATTGAGTGTTAACTGAACATGATCATGCCATATAGTATGATCATGGGGACTCAATATTCAAGTCTTAGGGAGAATTTTTTCATTACTTTTATTAGACTTAGGATTCCATATGAGTGACACATGTCAAAATAATGGGGGTTGAAAACTTAAAAGTATTATCCACTTTAAAATTTGATCTCTAAACCCTAGGTGAGTAAGTTATCAACATGCATCATAATCTCAGTCAGTGAGGAAAATTGAGGACTTATAAACTTTTAAATCAAGCCCTAGACTCCTAGAGAACATTGGATGCATGTCATCATATTAATCCCTTGGGGTGAATTATTGAAACCTACAATATTTTTAATAAAATGACTAAGGCCAAAAGGGGGGAAAATAGGGTACGTGAAAAACTTACTTTCATATATACAAAAGTATTCAACCTAAAACATTAACTCAAAGGAACTAATAAATTTGACTGTAAAAATCCCATAGTAGATAATATTTAAGCAAATACCTAGACTATTCATGTTATAAAAGGCTTAAATTAGAATATCAACTAAGTCTTTATAATAAAACATCATAAAGACTTAGTCATAAATCATTGTAAAATCCTAAGTAAACTAATCAAATAATTTATAAAATTATTTAAAAATTATATAATATTTAAATTTGTATAATTTTAAGAAGAACCATTTAAAAATTAGTCATTTTATCATGAAATGAAGTAATAATGGGCCAAATTTCCAAGGGGAAATAAACAAGAACTCTAAAGAAAGATAATTTTCATAAAATCTTAAGTTAGTATTCCAAAATATTAATTTCAAAATACTTCAAAATATGATTTTAAAATAATCAAGACTTTTTCTATCTAAGGTAAATTCAAATATTCATATCAAGGACTAGTTTTAGATGTGTTATTCAAACTAAGCATTTGTAATGAAGACTTATTATTCAAACTTGGTTAATATTAATGAAGAATTTAGAGAACAAATATTCTCATATAGAAACCTACAAAATAAAGGCCAAACTAAAATAAGAGGGTCCCCATATGAAAAATTGAAGATGGGGCATGTTGGGACACAACAAATGGAAACTTCCGTGGGGATGATGATTGAAAACTCATTTAGAATCTAGAACCTGGTTCAGGAACTTTATAATTTAGTCTAAAAATCTTCACACCTAAATAATAAGCATAAACTATGAATAATTCCTTAGGCAAAATAAAAAAGTCTAAGGAACCAAATTTTTCATCAATATGTGGTCTACTAAGCTCCATTTATGTCAAAATACCATCAGTGTGTGTAGATGATAAAAAAATTTATAAATCTTTACGTGAAATAATTTAGACCTATCTAATTAGATAACTAGAACTTATGAGAGGGAAAATATTTGGCTTTTTGGGTAGGGGGAATGGCATGGGAATTGTTTTACTAACAACCATACATATATAGTCATGATAAATATACCTTTAGTCCCATTTAAGCCCTTGTTCCATTGCCAACTAGGATGGAAAGCCTGTGATGGAGATTTCTTGGATCACCCTTTCAAGGAAGACTTACGATTTTGTATTTAGTAGTTTAATTTCATATGATTTATTTATCTTTCAAATGATCTCATTATTCAATCCATTGAGGTTTGGGGATAATCCAAGGTATAAGGATAAACTCAAAACATTTAGATTATCAAGATGAACCTAGAATAATTTAATGTTTTTACCTTGCTTTAGATGTTCAATTAAGTGTTGCTGATGGCTTTATACAAGAGAATGGAAATATTATAAAATATGCATGCTCTATTTTGAATCATTGGCCTTCACATTTCCAAAAATGCATAAGAAAATGCTCTTAGAATTAAAAAACTATCAAGTATGACCACTCACTATCAAATTTATAAATCCTAAACAAATTTTACTTATACATCCACCATTTGAAGTTTTATTTTTAGTACCAGGACATACTACTACTAGGAGAACAAGGGACACTACTAGAATGTTAAATCAAAATAGAACCAAAACCAAACAAACACAAAAATAAACCTAACCTCAGAAGTCAAGGAAACCTACCTAAGAAAAAAATAGAAAATAAGGAAATTATTTTATGAAAACAACAAATATTCTCTAGAAAAAGGATCTAAACACAGCCAACATGGGTTTGTAAATTCATCACAACATGTCTCCCATTTGTTGGTAGCAGTAACATAGTTTCAATCAATGTCATTAAGAATTCAAAAACATCATTTTATTCATTGAACCATTATTTTAATTTCCTTCCTACAAAATTAAAACCATGAATGAGCACATGTTCAAAACAATAAAGTTTCTTAAACCCAAAATAATTAAAAGCATTGTAAGTTAAAATATTTACCTCATGAGAATAATTATAATTAATAAATTAAAAAAATTGAAGCTTGGTGATTCTAGTGTCATGAGGAGTGATAAGTTCAAAAAATACCATTTCTTCAAGGTTCAGATTAGTTGAGAGGCATGTAACTTCTTCTTCTTGTATGTGTTGATCATGATCTTCTGGACTTGTAATATGAATGCATTCATCATCATCTAAGATATCAGCATTTTTTATAAGCATATCATGATCAATGAAAGTTGTTTGATGACTGGCTCACTTAAACTGAGAGGAATTTTATGGAACTATGGTATGAATAGAAGCATGGGGAGAATCTATTGGGATGTGTTGGTGTGAAAAAATTTTAGGGGGAAAAATTGATGACTTTACATCAATAATGTTGAGAATAAATTCCCTCTCTTATTAGTAAGTATAACTACCCTTTATTGAAAGCCAAAATGGGAAAATAAAATATTTACAAAAAAAGAAATATAAATCATGGGGGTATTACTTTTAACCTAAAAGTATAAAAAATATTTTTAGAAATAAATGTGTAGAGAGAGAGAGAAGGGAGAATTTTTATACAACAAATTCACCAAGTTAGAAACTAAGACTAGACAAAAGTGTTGAGAGAAAATTGTACTTTCAAAGGGAGGAAATCTCTCTCATTCAATGGGTCTAAAATACATAATTATATCCTTAGGGATATGAAACATATACCAGAAAACTACTTATCTCTGATAACAAAAATGAATATACATCTATATTTTCTAACAAATATGTTGTCTTTATTCCCACCAAGATTTCACATATATTAGAAATATAAATCATAATTCTAGATAGAAATTTTGTAATCTAATTTCTTATTCTTAACAATTTGAAACTTGTAGCAATAGTAATGAAAAATAAATACATTGAATTAATCAAAAATACATAATCCAAAAGAGATTACTAACACAAAATTTAGGAATACCTCTTTGTATTGATTTCTGAAGAGTAGAATGTTTGATCTCCCTTTACAAAGCTTTGCCAAAAATATATCTATTTTGAACCTTGAATATGAAGGCCTAACTTGTAATTATAGGCTAAAATGGGTGGTTATGGTGTAGAACCACCTATTTTTCCTTTTTACAGGGTTTTAAAAACACTAACAAGAAATTACAACTTGAAATGGTACAATAATGTTTTGATCATATATCACCACTTGAGAAAAACATTTGGAGTTTTTACATTGCTTGCAAAAGTTCATTATCAATTTGAACAACTTGAAAAATAAAGTTCAAAAACTTACAAAGACAATTTATAGAATGACAACATACATTTACAAGGGGAAATAAAGTTCAACAATATAAATTAGAAGTAAAATAAACATGAGAAGAAAATGCAAAAACACTTAAAATAGTTCTTCATTCTTCTTCTTCTTGTGTTGACAATTCTTTCCCTTTTATAAAATCATCAAATCTTTGGAAAAACACCTTTATCAAATCTTCATCTAGTCTATTTGTGTACTTGTAGGCAATGTTCATCAAGCAGTCTAACTCTTTCATTTCCTGAAGCTTGTTTTAGATACTATTTATCTTTATGTTCATATTATCTACTCTCACTTGGTATTTAGCTAATTGGTGAAGTTATTAATGACCAAATTCAAATGTGGGATTTATAATGTCCTAAATTTGCTCTTAAAATTATCTAATCATGTTTTAATTGAAAATAGATTCCCATTTTGATCTTTGTCATTGATAAAAGGATAATTTAATTACTTGACCTCAGTGTTGATTTCCATCATCATGCCATTTTCAAGTGACCTTGTATTGTTGATTTTATGAAGGCAATCTTGAAGATATTGGAGCTTGAATTTAGTATCCCAAATAAATTTAATCTGATAGATGATTTCTTGATCCAGCAGGATCTATATTTTGCTCCAAAAATGAAGTCTTCAAATTGCAGGTTGATCATTGTCATGGTGAAGGGCTCATTGAAAGATTTTTGGTGCATTTCATGGATCACAAAATGGAGCTCATATGCATGAGTTATGATGCATGGAAGATTAAAATGGGAAAATAAAAAAAATGGGGTTTGGATGTTGACAAGTAGGGGTGCTCAATAATTGACGAGTGAATGACAAGTGGTAAGAGGATATTAGACCACATGGTGGGTCCTCAAACCACTACGTGGCTTGCCACCATTCACTATGGTCCAATTTTAAATATTATGTAATTAATTAAATTTCATTCCAAGACCCTCCAAACTTTCCATGTGACATCCACATTACATGTCAATCAAAGTTTCTAACCAACCAAGCTTCTATACATTTTCCATGGTTCCCACACACATGCCACATGCTACCACACATTCCCATGAAATACCAAACTGTCCACATACCATGAATTAACCAACATGCATACCATCCACTTCATAGAATATGCCTCTAAAGGCATTATCTACCATAAGTTTCATGGAATTTTAATACCCAAATTTAAACCCATGTCCCAAATATCAGATAAATGGATTTTTTTTAAAACACTAAAACTATTCCTATGGGTTTCAAACCCTATCCTCTCAGCCAAAAGTGATAAGGCCCAACTGAGTGGGCTACGAGTTTTAACACTATAAAATGAGCTTGGGTTTATATTTGAAGGCATGTTTTTCAATATAATTCTATGGAGACAAGGAATACATGAGGGTGATTATAAACTTAGATATTTTAAAGGCCTCAAACAAAATTGTATTATTTTGAGAGTATCTCTTAGAGCAACGCCTGAAAAGATGACTTTAAAGACTTATTATTATTGTAAAGAAATTTTTGATACAATTAATAAAGAGCAATCCCCCATTGGAGTGGATCTAGAGATGTAGGATTTATAGCCAAATTATGTTATTAAATCGCATTTGATATTATCTATCAATTTTTATCTCATTTATTTGCATTCTTAAATATTTTTTCAATTGTGAATTATTAAAAAAATTCAATAATCATTTAAAATGTTGATTTTAAGTAAATCATTATATTAAGCTTTTGATCCATTTAAAGTGTGTTTTCTATTACTATGACACTTGTTTGATTATGATTATGGATTAGATTTTTGATATTAGAGTGGAATTCATATTTAACCATGTGGATTGCTAGTGTATGTTGACAAGGTCGAGATCTAGGTAGGGTGAAGGAGAATTAGTAGAATATGATCTAAAGATTAGATCGAGAAGTACTATAGAAATGGGAGATGACTTTGATTCTAAATTATTTTTTCAATAATCCTTCTTAGAAATGAAGGACATGGTTGAGGAAATTTACTATGAATGATGAATTAAGATGGATCATGATGGAGGTGGTAAAAATTCTAAAAAACCTTCCTCTTATTCGAGTGACAGTAAAGACAAAAAACTTGTTGATTCTCTTCCTTCACTAAAGCTATATATTAAGTTTCAATTTCCAATGTTCAATGGTGAGATTAATGTATAAAATATAGATAACTAGATAAAATAAATTGAAGTGTATTGTAGGGTATAGAAGATTACAGATGATGAGGCTAAAATTCACCTAGCTACTCTTCAAATGGGAGGTGCAACTCTCATCTGGTGGGAGAGTAAGTTGAAGGAAAATGATATTAATATAGGTAACTCAATTTCCACTTGGAGTGAATTTATTGATGCACTCAGAAAGCAATTTTATCTTTTAGGCTATATGTAGAAAGCCATGATGGATTGGCAATCTTTCAGATAAACTAAAGGATAGAGTGTTCAAGATTATACACAAGAATATAGGGAAAAGGCTTTAATTTTTGAATATTCCTCTTTATACATAGGAAAAATTACTTAATTGTATAAGTGGGTTGCATAGTTACTTGAAACACATGGTTCTAATTCTCAATCCCACTAGTTTAGATGAAGCATGTGTTAAAGCCATTCACTTAGAGGCTAGAGGAAAATAGACAAAAGAATCTTTTCTTAAAGTTAAAATTAAGCAATCTGAAGTTAAGCATTCTAAAGGGAAAAGTTCTATAAAGGGTATAAAAAAATCCACCATTACTATTCATAAAGAAGAGGGTAAGCCATTTTGTAATCATTGTAATAAAAATCATGATGAGTCTAAGTGTTGGAAATTACATCTTGAGTTAAGTCCTTTTAACAGGTTTAAGAATAAAGATAAGAAAGCTAATACTATAGTTCAGGATCTGGGTTCATATTCTAGGGATGAAACTAAGATCACAACTATGAGTATGTAGAATTATTCTTCTCTTTCTAGCACTAAGTCATCTAATGTTGTTTCCTCTTCAAAACAAAAATTTATGCATGATAATAAGAAAATAAATAAGTCATTCCACATTAGGGTTATTGAAAAACATACTAATATTGACACTTTATTTGATAGTGGATCATAGACAAATTTGATTTTTGAAGAGATTGTTAAAAATTTAGGCTTAAAAATAACTCCCCATCTGAAACCCTATCTACTTGGTTGGGTGTGTGATGATGCAAAACTACAAGTAACCAAAACTTGTAAATTGAAATTTGTCATCACATCCAAATTCATGGATGAATTTGATCTGGATGTAGTCCCTCTGGAAATATGTGAGATTATTTTAGGAAGTCCTTATCTTTATGATAGAAAAGAAATCTTATATAGGGAGGAGAATAAGTACTTGCTTGTAAAGGATAGCATTAAATATATAGTCAGAGCACATCATGTTAAGATGAGTCTTTCTTTGGTTACAGTAGGGCAAATGAAAAGACTAGTCAATTCAAAAAAGAATTTTTGTCTCATGTCGATTAAGTCTAAGGAAAAAGAATATTCTCAAGCTATGGAAAATTATGATCCTAAACATAATAAATAATTGGTTGAAATCATTTCTAGTTATGATGATGTGTTTTAGGATCCCAAAGGGTTACCCCCTTCCCCTTGAAATTCAATTGTTACATGATTCTCCTCTCCCTAACATTGGCATGTATCAGTTATTAGTAGTGGAAAATGAAGAAATCAAGAAACAGGTAATGAAACTTTTGGAAAAAGGATTTAGTCATCTTAGTACATCTCTTATTGGTTCACCTATCATTTTGGTACCAAATAAAGATGACACATGGTGAATGTGTGTTGATTTTTGTGCTTTTAACAAAATTACTATTAAGTCCTTGTATTGATGATTTGCTAGATCGATTAACAAATGTTATCTATTTTACTAACTTAGACTTGAAAAGTAGTTATCATCAAGTTAGGATTAATGATGGTGATATTTGAAAAATTGATTTTAAGACAAAATAGGGATTATTTGAATGGTGTGTTATGCCTTTCAGATTGTACAATACACTAGATACATTCATACGATTGATGAATGATGTTTCCAGGCCATTCCTTGATGATTTTGTTATAGTCTACTTAGATGTTATTTTGATCTTCAGTCGGTCTTAATAAGATCATGTGATTCATATTAGGAAAGTCATGGATGCATTAAAAAGAGATAAACTTTATTTGAAATTGTTTAAATGTGAATTTGGAAAGACCTCTTTGGTTTACTTGGGTTATATTATAGCACATGGTGAATTGAAAATTGATCCTGTAAAGGTGGAGGTTATATTTAAATGGCTTAAACCTAATAATGTAACTAAGGTTAGAAGTTTTCTTAGTATAGTACAATAATGGAGAAAACTCATTGCTAATTTCTCACTTATGGCATCACCCTTTCATTCTTTAACTAGTACAAAATAGGTTTTTCAATGGGGAGGCAAGCAACAAAGGGCCTTTGACACTGTGAAGACAAAGATTAGTACTACTCTTATCTTGGCACTTCCTGATTTGTATCAGCCATTTAAAATTAAGATAGATGCAAGTGATTATGCTATGGGATCTATTCTAATGCAAGAAAAGAATCTAGTATGCTATCATTTTGAGACCTTCATAGGTATGGTAAGAAACTATCTGACTTATGATAAGGAATTGTATGCATTGGTTTAGAGTGCTAAGAAATAGAAACATTACTTGATGGGCAAGGAGACAGTGATACATACAGATCATTAGTGCCTTCAGTATTTCCAGTCATAGGCCAAGCTAAAACAGTCTAAGCATTGTTTTTGGATGGGTTTCCTATAGTAGTTTCATCTTATGATTAGTTATAAGAAAGGTATTCAAAATAAAGTTGTTGGCATGCTTTCTAGGCCTCCTATGGTAGTTGAATCTATTCTTTTACATCATAGTTCTTTGACTCATGAAAGTTATAAAGAATAGTATGTTGATGATGCTAACTTTAAGGATGTATACAAAGACTCAATGAGTGGAAAATAGGTGGAAGAATTAGACTATCATGTGCATAATAGACTTTTGTATCATTTGGGTAAACTTTGAATCCCTCAAAATGAAAGGGTGCATATGACTAGGGAAGCACATACTTCTCTTACTTATGGTCATTTTAGAGTTGGTAAAATGGTTGCACATTTGAGAATGTATTTTTATTGTCCCCATATGTAAGAAAATGTTGCCAAATATATCAAGGGGTGTGTTCCTTGTACCATAAGCAAACCTAGTAATAGGAAACTAGGACTTTACACTCCCTTACCTATTCTTACCCATCCTTCGGAAAGAATTTCCATGGACTTTGTAGGAGGTTTGCCTATGTCACAGAGGAAACATGATTACTTATATGTGCTAGTGGATAGATTTAGCAAGATGTGTGTTTTGATTCCTTATACTAAGTAGATTATAGGGGAAGGTATGGCATACTTGTTCTTTTAGTATGCATGGGTTCATTTTAGTTTTCCCACTTCTATTATTTCTGATCGATATTCTTGATTTCTTGAGGAATTTTGGTCAACACTATGGGAATTAATGGACACTAAGTTGAACAAGAGTACTACATTTCTAATTTTTGAATTATCTTTTTTTATCATAAAAATTGCCACTTCTACATACTTTTCTCTCTTTTCATCTATTACCATTATCAAAATTATACTCATTTTATTTGGCCTCTTCAAGAAAGGAATTGTCTTAGTTCCAAAATATATCTCCTCGGGTTCAATAATTTTTCATGTTCTCTTGACCACCATGGACACACTCTAATTTTTTCATACATGAAGAAGGAGGTGGGAAAAAAGTTAAGACTAGTAGAAAAAGCATAGCTAGAGTTAAAGAAGGTGTTTTCTTAGTTGTGGCACCTTGGAAAGATATTTTTACTTGTTCTTTTTTATTGATTATATCAATAGGAGTTTTCAAAGAGGATACAATAGGTAATTCAATATTCGAGGGAGAAGATGAAGAGATATGAGTGATATATAGTGATGGGAAAGTAGATGACATAGGGAACATCATCTCATTCAAATTAAAAAATTATTGAGAAGTATTCTCTATAAGTTATTAATAATGCAAGAGACTATCAACATGAATATCTTGAGGAATTGAAAGACTAGGAGAAGAAGAGACATTCTCACTTAACCTCTTTATTTTTATCTTTATAATCTTTCATGGTTAAACATCTTGTTGAATAAATTTTGGTTCAGGTGCCTCTTCTATCATTAGGGGTTATCCACTTGAACCTAGTTCATATGTCTTTTTTGATTCATCATGTTTCTTATACAATCTATCAAATTCATCTTCCCCAAAATTTATATGGAAGTCAACATTCCCAACATCCACTCCTTTAATCTTCAACCACCTAAGAGTTTTGTCAAGTATTTCTCTTGTTTTAATTCTGAGATAAGTAGATTCCCTTTTATCCTAATAGAATATAATAAATAGCTTTGTCATGATGTTTTCTTTTTCAAATATGGGGTCCAATGTGACTTATTCATCTACCAACTATTTTAGAACTTTTTTTAAACACTATAAAACTACACATGATAGCTCTAAATGTCAAAATACCCCTATATTAGAACATTACCCAACCTTTGATCATGACCCTAAGTCAAGTTAGATAACTAGCTAAACTAACTCACTAACTTACCTTTTTCACCCCACTTAACCTTCGACACTTGACCACTAATAGCCATAGTGACCACCGATAGTCAAGTCCCTTCTACTTGAACACTCAAACTCAGTCCATGTGCAAACACAAGTACATCACAATTTAATTCATGTAGTGAGCTAATGCATCAAGAATTAAATTTTTTTAATGAGTTTCACCCCTTCTAGAACCTAAACCTCTATCTCTTTTTCCTATAAAAGAGAGGAGAAGGAGGTGAAAAATAGACCCATCATCCATCTTCTATTCATCCAGAGAAATAGGATGTTAGTAATCAAGCTATCAACCAGTAGTCATCAAGAGATTCTAGCATTAAGAACTTTGTAGGTCTTCCCTTCAGCAAGTTAGTAGCTATGATAGATACCCTAACCTCTACTAAAATTATTCTTCAAGCAAAGTATCATTACTCTACTAAAGTTGCTTCTCAATCTACCATCAGCCATCAAGTAACAAACTAGATACATTTCATATTTCAAATTATGTTTATTTGGTTTCTAACATCTTTACCTAAGCCACACCCTTCTACTTATTACCCTCTGAACCCTTGAACCCAAATAAACCTTTATCACCTTGTTGTATCCATTTTGAAACCTTTTTTTGAACACCTTCAGAACCCACAATAATTGTTGATGGTCACCTTGACTGTCGATGTACCTTCAATCATTGATGGTTATCTAAGTACCGATGATCACCATAACCACCGATGGTCACTATGGTAAGAAATAATAGCAAGTTATTTCCACCTGCTTACCCTCAACCAAATTCTACTTTCTATCTATTTGTTTATTCATAGAGTCCCCACCTATTTTATAAACCCAACCTGACCTATTTAGCATTATTATTGACCTTCTTATTGCTATAATTAGTCTATTTCTTTTTTCAAGCATTTATTTATTCTTTTATTATCTTTCAATATTTTCTATCATTTGATACAATTTCTTCATATTTTTTATTTAAAATTAACTATTCTAAGAGAGTGAATTGATAGCCTCCTAGTAAGCTCACACTTCTCAGATCTTACTCAAGCTAGGCAATCCACCTTGCTATCCATCTAACAACCCCTTTGAATTAATACTTTCTTATCTATAGGTTATTTTACCTAAGACAAAGAGGAGCTCTTCACAATCATTTCGATCATGCATGCACAAACAAATAGGTTCTTTTACTATACCTGTATTTAGTTTCTTACTTCTTTAACTAGAAAATGAACTTAAATTGAGAGAAACATTCTGGCACACTTAGTGGGACCTAGAAGCATCTAGGTGCCCTTTTCTTCCTTATTCTATAACATTTAAAGAAATCAAAATTTATTTTGGGTATAAAATAAACCTTGCATATGTCAATTTCTTACATGTTTAGCTCACGTAATTAAAATTAAAGGCTAAAGTAATTCAACCGTAGCTTCATTTCTTTATCACACACCATAAAAAACCACTTAAATCAATCAAAACATCATAATAATTGACATAAGTCCTAACTAGGGTTTCATCTCCTATCAAATCACCTTCACCCTTTGGCTATCTTACTTGGAGGTCATTACCAAGAAGAAAAACCAAAACTCAACTCTCTATTTGAGTCTAAACTCTAGAAATCAGTATATACTAGTTAATCACCTGATACTCTTATCACTATGATGTGTGAAGTGAAGGGGTAGGCCCTAATACCAAGCCATGTATTTATTTCCAATACAGATCCTTTTGAGATCCTTAAACAATTGAAACCAACCATAGACTTCTTTTTTAGTACCTATTCTACAAACCAAGTTCTTCCTCACACTTTCCAACTAAGGCATAATCCAAAAGTGAGATAAAATGTACCTTAATATTTAAATGCATTACAATGTATGTTTTTTATTGCCTTGAGATATTTTTCTTGTGTTTGTTTTGTGTTTGAGTTGTGAGATTTCCTTTTTTCCTTTCTATTCCTCATATGGTTTTTACTAGATAATAGTGAAAAAAATCAAATCAACCAAGAGCCACCTTCCTCTTCTTCCTCCTCTACGGAGTATACCTCAGATGTTGAAGGTTCTCCATATCCTTCTACCAGCCCTACCATTTGTTAGATTGTTTTCTAAGGTGATGTGTATTTTACCACCTTCATTTATAATAACCCCGTGGCCCTCCAACATTACCTCAACACCCTATCTCACCACACCCCTACTTTAGTTCCTTGTAGTGGTCCACCTTATGGGATGCCTCCCCATATTATGGGATACACCTTTATTTCCACTACCTCTACCCAACCTATGATCACCCAAAAATCTTCCTCCACTAATAACCCATCCACTACCTCCACCCAAACTCAATCAAACAACCCAACCAATAACCAAACACCCCTTACACCCACTAACAACTCCTCCAACATAGGGTAAACCTCACCTTTTGTTACCCATACTCCACCCATCATGGGTATATCTTATACCCATATTTCCAATATTCCCCTTATCATTTCCAATCCACCAATCTCCACCCCACTTCAAAATGTGATGCTTTATATACCTTCTACCCTTCCAGCTATTAGTACTAGATTCATCATTCACCGTCAACAAATTCAATCCATACCTCTAACCTAGTTCATATCAATTCCCTAATCTACCAATCTGATCATACATCTAAACCAACCCACATCAACTCCTAAACAAATACCTATGACACCCTACCCACTCTATATTCCTAATCCACAAGGATACATAGCTCCATCTTTTATCCAACATCTTATGCCCATTAACCCTTATGTGGAATTATCCCAACCCTCAATGATCACATACCAACATGTGGCATCTTCTCAACCTTATACCAATTATCCATACATTGCATCCACCTAACCTTAGCAAAACTTAACATATAATTATGGAAATCCCCAACCACAAATAGATTTGGTCAAAATATTGATGGATAAAATGACCAACCTAGAGTCATCTATCTCTAGGGTTCACAACCTATTATCTTACAAACAAATTTGTAATGAACCTATTCACCCATCTATCCCTATACAACCTTACCCTCTTCAATGGGAACTACCCAAATTTTATAAATTCCAAAGTAAGGAGGAACCCCAATAATACCTAAGAGCATTTTGACATTCCTACTACTTGATTGCCTATGAAAATGCTATTATCCTTCACACCTTTCCCATGTATTTATCTCGACCAGCATTAGATTGGTATAGTGTTATCACTAAGCACTCCATATTTTCCTTTTCCCAACTCACCCAAACCTTTTTGGACCACTTCTCAATCAATATATCTAAGAAGGTCTCCATCACCAACCTCTACTTCATCAGACAATTTGATGATGAATCAATTATTGATTTTGTATCCTGATGGAGAGGTCTTATCAACCAGCTCTCTTTCTCTTTGCCTAAACCTGAGTTGATTGAAATTTTATCTTGGGCTTGAATCAAACATATCACCCCCACTCTTTAAGTTCAAACATTTATAACCTTTAATGAGGATTTCACAATGTCACACAAACTATAAATTAGAGTGATTCATGAGGGGAAGTTGAAACTAAGAAACAAAAACTTTAGCTTCAAATCCAACAACCCTTCCCCATCGAAGACCACCAACTAATCTAACTACCCTAATATCAAACCAAAGGAAGTCATAAACATAGTTATCCTTAAAACTACTCCACCTTCATTTGTCAACCAACCTAACCAAAAAAACTCCTCTAACTCCTCCAATCAACAAACCCAAAATCAAAATTGGGCTACCCCAAAATAATACACTCCACTAGGGGAGTCATATGCTTCAATTTTGGATAATTTGATCAAAGCCAACATCATATATTTTCCTCCCATTAAACCTCCTCAAAAAAATTCTTCTTCTTGCCTTGTGCCATGTTGGTACAATGAGAGTGATTTATGTGTTTTCCACCATGTCATTAGACATGACATTAGTAGGTGTAACACCTTCAAAACCATTGTCCAAAACTTGATTGATAAAAGAGAACTTGCATTGGACAATACTAATGTACCCCCGAATTAGTCACTCAACAACATTTTCCCAATCATGACCCTTCTACCAACCATGATGACAACAAATTTGAATCATCTCAGACTCATGAGGTCCATACAGTCAATGTAATTATTATTGAGCCCATCATTGAGGAAATCACTGCCTCAGCTACTTCTTTCTCCATTCCACTTATTAAAGGGATAGAATCACCTTCCATTCTTTTGGATATCTAAACAAAGGAAGCAACCACCTCCTTTCCTTTACTTGATGAGATAATAGACTTAGCCACCTCTCCTTTGATAAATATACCAAAGGATGAAACCATTGTCATCACACCTTCCTCCCCCATCATGGAATCACCCACTCTCTCTTTGGAAACATTCCACAAAGAGAGATCACCTTATCTACTCCTTCCATGGAGGAAACATCTTCTCAAATCTTGGAAACTTTCATCAAGGATGAGGTTGAAGAAACCATTCCCTTACCCCAACCTATGGGTATAATCTTTGAATTTTATGCCCAAGGAACCAAACTAGTTTACAAACCCTTCTCTAGAGTAGTCTAAAGCCTAGAATTTTCTTCTCAACCCGATTTGGATAGAGCCACATTTTGGCACCATCTTGGGCTCCCCTATCAAAAAAAGCATGAACCTTCAACCTAAATTTCATCCCTCATTAAAATTATCATCACCTAAATCCCTTCATCAAACACCTCTCGCTCCAAAACTTTTAAAGAACCATCCAAACTATCTCTATATAAAATTATCAAATCACCTTACACCCCCTTAATCAAACCTATCAAGAACCTAGGGGTACTTCCTAATCCTAGACTTATCCACCCATATTTTAATTTGTATTTAAACCCATCTAATCCACCAAATAAAACCTTAACCAGACCAACCAAGAAGGTGGAGCCACCCAAACTCCCACCTAGAACTAGAGTTATGCCATTCACTTCCCTCTTACCTTCTATCTTGGGACCCCATCCTTCTTCCATCCTAGGAGCTCATCCTTATATCAAGAAGATGAACCCTCCCAAAACTACCCACAATAAACTTCCTCCTTTTATTTTACCTTTACCTACCCCTCTAAATCATCAAACTCCCCATCATTTTTAGCCAAACTATCTACTTTTACCTACCCACCTATCTCTAAACCTTTATCATCCCAATCATCCACCTCTAAATCTTTCACTTTTAAACCTTCCACCTCAAAAACATCCAACACCAAGTAACCCCAATCAAACCCACATACCAAAACCATTCTACCACTCACAACTCCCATGGTGAAGCCTATTTCTAAGAAAGCTCCCACCCTAAAAACCAAAAGTCCATCACCCTTAACACCTTTACCCATATATTATTCAACTATTTTATAAATTTTGTTACAAAATTATTCCTTAAACCTACCACCTATCAAACCCTTTGTCCCTTCAAGTCTTAAACCATCTTGGTTAAATGCTAGTTTAATCTGCTCATATCATAGGACATTTAGACATGACATAAAGAACTGCAAAGCTCTCCAAGTGCTTGTCCATAACTTATGGGATGAATATGATATATTATTAGATGAACCTCTCTTAAGACCATTATCAATTGGATCACCAAATGAGCCTATCTAACACTTACCCACTCCTGTACTCTTATCCAAGAGTGAGAGGAATCAAAACAACATTCTATCTTAACACCTCCCCTCATCCACACTATCTATATGGTCACCTAATCTTGGACCCAAAGAAAGGATAAGGGAAAGGACAAAGTGTCCATTTCATGGACATATCCTTTTACTCCTCAACCTTCCAACCAAACTCAAGCACTTTCACCTTCACCAAAACCCAAAATGTCCATTTTGGGTGCCTCTCCCTCTAACCCTTATAAATATATCTAATGAGTCATTTTAAAATACCTTCACCAGACACTAGAGAAGATGAAATTATATGAGCTAATCAACACCTTGCCCATTATCATCAAGCACTAATAGAGGCCCTAAAATATATAGAGGTCCACACTAAAGACCCTCAACCTCTTACCATTTTTGTTGGTGTTCTTCAACTCTCTACCCTAATCACCTTCAAGGATTCAAAGATACCTTCTATCCACCCTGAGGATCCAGATCCACCTCTCTTCATCACTACATACATCAATCAAACCTACATCAAAAGGGTGATGATTGATGGAGGAGTTAGTATTAATATTATCTCCTCCCATGCTTATGACCAACTCTAGATGCCAAAGAATATCATGTCAAAAACCATAACAGTCATGTGTTCCTTTAATGATAATATGGCCACAACCTTGGGAATAATCATCTTTCACATCTACTTGGTACCTCGCATGCTTCCAAAGATCTTCTACATCATATAAGTTGAGTTCCAATACAATGTCTTACTTAGACACCCTTGGATCTACTCCATGAGTTGTGTCCTATCCACCTTGTATCGATGTGTCAAGTTTAAACATGTGGGTTAGGTCATCATTATACAAGCTAACCCTAGTCTTTTTACATCTTATATCATGACATATCAACCTAATGACATTCTTCTTATTTGTTAATCGACCTCACCACCAACCAATAATAACTCTACCCCTACCATTAATGAAGCTTTAACTATCTCATTTATCCCTTCTTCACAGATCCCCATAGAGGACCCTTTAGAACCTATGTTCCAACATCTCTCATTGATAGAGTATCATCTTTTGGCCTTAGATGCCTTCCCTACTCCTCAAGAGTATGGGAACCTTGACCATAATCCTAGTTACAATCCTAATATCATAACCATCATTCCTTTCAATCTTCCCAACCACCAAACCAACTTCATCTATGGGGGACTTGATCATCCCCTTATTGCTTCCTCCACCACCTCTTCTACCCAACTATTTACCTCTAATTTTTCCTATTTGGACAAACTAGAATTTTCCAAATTATACCTTCATAGGTTTGCTTAAAAGGGATTAAACCTTGGCCATTATTAATATAGACCCCATGAGTTTGCTTTGATCAAAACCCAAAAACCTTACGAGCTATTTGGCCTTGGGTTCATCCCACCAGAAGAACCCACTGATTCACCCAAATCCATCACCACCATTGAAGAGGACATTCCATCCTCACTAATCCCATCTCTTTCAAAGTTTGAGGATTTTTAAACCATCCCTTATAAAAAAAATTTAGTCAATACCTTTAGTTTGGGTCCCCTAACCTATCAAAAGCGTAGCCAAACTAAAACCTTTCCTCTTATTCATCTTAAAATGGTAAAAATTATTATCCTACCATCCACAGCATCCAATGGCAGGATGATGCTTCCATTCTCACCTATCTTGGTGTAGGTAATTCTTCTATCCATAAATACCTTCCTCTTGAAAACCAAACCATGTTGAATGAATACACTAGCAATGTCAACTTGGGTACTCAAGATAGCCTTCACATTGTAAATAATGGTCAATCCTTATATTCCTTGAAGCAACAAGATTACCCTTCCTTACTTCATGACCAAAGCATAGAATATGCTTGGTCCTATCAAGATATATCTAGAATTTATCCTTCCATATCTCTCCACAACATCGCCATCCACCTCAATGCTAAACTTGTTAAGTAAAAACTTCAAAAGATATACCCTCATATTACCCTTCTAATCAAAGAAGAGCTTCAGTGCCTCTTATCTATAAACTTCATTCAACCCATTGATTATCCCCAAAGGGTTTCCAATATTGTCCCCATCACCAAACCCATAGGGTGCCTTCACCTTTATGTTAAATATCATGACCTCAACCTTTCTTGTCTAAAGGATGATTTCCCTTTACCTAGCATCGACCAACTTGTTAATCTTACAACTGGCCACAAGATGCTATCTCTAATGGATGGCTTCTTGGGATATAATCATATCTTGATTTCCCTATAGGATTAGCATAAGGCTTCCTTCATCACCCCATAGGGAAGCTTCTATTATAAGATCATGCCATTTGGTCTGAAGAACACTAGAACAACCTACCAGCATGTGAAGACCTCCATATTTCATGATCTTATCCAAAAACTCATAAATAACTATGTAGATGATCTCCTTGGGAAATCTAAATATTACAAGGATCATCTAGAAGTTCTCAAAATTATCTTTGAGTGCCTAATCCATTTTCATGTCTAATTCAACCCTAATAAATGTGTTTTTAAGGTCCTATCTAGAAAACTTCTTGGCTTTATCATCTCTCTTCGGGGAATCGAAGTAGACCCTACCAAAATTAGAGTGATCCTCAATATGTCACCTCTAACCCACCTTAAGAAAATCCATAGCCTATAAGGGAAGCTCTAATCCATCCATCACTTCATCTCTCATTTATCAGATAGATGTCAACCCTTTCACCAACTTGTCAAGAAAGATACATCTTTTAAGGGGACTAAGGACTACCAACAAGCCTTTGATTCACTCAAAGAGTACCTTCTTTCTCTATCAATTTTTATCTCTCCTAAAGAGGACCAACCCTTCTACCTTTATATCTCTACCACTAACCATTCCTTAGGGGTGATGCTTGCTCATCATCATGAATAAAAAAAGAGTAAGTTGTCTACTATATAAGTCAGAAACTTATAGAGTATGAGACTCAGTGCACCAATATAGAGAAGCTTTGCCTTACCCTAGTCTTTATGGCTTCCAAACTTCATCATTACATCTTCAATCACAAATCCTTTATCATCACCAATACCAACCCACCAAAGTACATGTACTCTAAACCATACCAAAACTAGTGTATGGCTAAGTGACTCATGCTCCTAAATGAGTTTGACCTTGAGTTCCTTCAAAATAAGTTGATTAAATGTCAAGTCATCAATGATCAATTGGTCAAAGCTCCTTTTCCAAATAACAAACCACTTCCTCTTATGTTTTTAGATGATTCCATCATGACTCTTTCTCAAGAGGATGTCACCTACCAAATGACCATGTTCTTTGATGGCTCAAAATGCTAGCATGGTGGGGGTGTCAGAGTTATTCTCATTCCCCTAAATGGTGAAACTCTTCCTATTTCTTTCAAAATTGGTTTTGAGTGTGCTAAAAATATGTCTAAGTATGAAGCCCCATTAATAGGTCTTTAGATCACTCTAGCCTTAGGATTTAAGATGATTAATGTCTTTAGAAATTCCCAACTTATGGTCAACCAAGTCAATGAATCCTACCAATGTAAGAATGATGTCTTGAAATAGTAAAAATTCCTTGTAGATGTCCTCTTAACATCATTTGATCATTACCTTATCCCATCTATTTCATGATCTACCAATAATTTCATGGATATAATGGCTTCCCTTACTTCCCAAATCCCATCTTTGCCTTCTAATTCTAAGTTCTTTGTCACCATTCATCATTTTTTCACACCCTCTTATATCCAATCTGACCTCCCTACAATTTTTAGCATAATCTCCATCAAACATTTGGTATGAGCAAACCTTTGACTACCTCAACCTTATCATCATTTATCCCAACCTCTCTAGGAATGCTCAAAGAGCCTTTATATAGAGTACCTCTCATTATACTATACTAAGGGGAGAACTTTAAAAACATGGTTTTTACTGCCTACATAGTCATGAAGCTTCCCATGATATCAAGTAAATACATGACAAGATATGTAGGGGATACTTTAGTGGTCTAACTATTGCTAAATGTATCCTTTTCCTTGATTACTATTAGCCTACCCTCAACGAAGACTATTATTATGTAAATAAGTGTGTTAAATGTCAATATCATGCTAATTTACATCACATGCTGGCCCATGGCCTTCAAGTATCCAAGGACTTTGGCCCTTCTCATAATGGGGACTAGATCTCATTGTGCAAGTCAATCCTCATTATTCATAGTGGCACCACTCCATCATCACCACCACTGAGTATTTCACCAAGTGGGTGGAGGCTATTCCTCTCATCTTGACCAAATCTAACAAGATATTCAACTTCATCAATCATCATATCATCCATCATTTTAGTATTCCCCATAAGATCATCATCAATAATGGTAAATATTTCAAAAAAAATCAAGTCCAAGGTCTTTATGATGCATGTGGAATCAAGTTGAGCTTTTCATTACCTTATCATCCATAATCAAATAGACAGGTGAAACCATCTAACAAAACCCTCAACAAGATGTTAACCAAAATTGTTAGTGTTTCTAGTCAAGATTGGCATTTACACATCCCCTTCACTTTGTGGGCCTATTGCACTAGCACTCAAACCTCTATGAGTGATACTCATTTTTCCTTGGTCTTCAGAGTAGAGGTGATCTTGCCTCTCAAATTATATATTTCCTCTCTTTGCATATCCTTGCAAGACATCATTTCTAAGAGTGACTATTGTCAAGAGCATCTAGCACAACTTGAGATACTGGATGAGCATTTCCTAGCTGTGCTTAACCATTTTTCTGTCTATCAAGAGTGAATCAAGCATGCCTATAATAAGTACCTAAAATAATGAGAATTCAACATCAAATACCTCACCCTAAAGGAAAATCAACATGTCACCAATATGGATAAAATCAACCGAGGCAAATTTTCTTTCAATTGGCTTGGACCCTACATCATAACCCATAAGTATGGATCAAGAGCTTACCATTTATCCTCTCTTAATGGTAAACTAGAACTTGGTCCTCTTAATACTTCACACCTAAATCTTTTCTTTTATTAAACAAGGATCAAAATCACTTGTTGTCTAACATAAGCTCATCCCTTAATTTATGATATTTTCACCTTCATCCTATCCCCTTAAGGACAACTGATTAAAACATATAACCATGTGATTAACCATGATAGTTATATCCCAATCCTAAATATGAGTACCATGTATCTACCCATGATATGGTTCTCATGGATACTTTTCATCCCTAATCAGATGGAATCCCATGGTCATTGTCTTTCAAAATGACTCCTTTCACCTATCATTAACCTTCTTATGCTCCAGGTTTTACCCTAATAAATATAAACCTTCAAGCCTATATAGACTTATCCATGTCTAAAATAGCATCAAAAAAATTTAGGATGCCAAAATATCAATTGGGTCAAATATATCTAGCATGCAGACTGTTCCCTTGAAAGATAGCTACCCAAAATATAAATTGCTTAAAAAGATAGACTAGTCCTTTGAAGGATAGCTACCAAAATAAATAAAACCAAACTTATACCACCCCCTTGAAGGATGCATAATTCAAATTTATCAAAGCAATAATTTGAATCTTATCACATTGATCAACTTCACAAACCTATTAAAATAAAGTAATAAAAGACCCCCTATCAAAATCAAGATCAAGTTATCCCAAGAAAGCTATAATCATCTTTCATATATAGCATCACTAGACTTCTTGCATCGATCAATATACACCTTACATTAAAACATGGACATGTCTACTATGGTTCTTAGGTTACCTATAAAAGGGGAAAACCAACCCATAAGATGTTACACTACCCTTCACACCACCTATCACCTATCCCCCCTTTGTACCATCTATAAATCAAGGGACATGATGTGATCAAGTCACATTTTTACCAAACAATGCATACTAATGTGAAGCATTATAAGGGATTATGTTCCTTAAGTCAATCTAAATTTAATATTGTTTAATCCTTACCAATAAATAAGCATCATGCCTTTTATGTACCCTCTCATAATTGATTCATGTATTCACTTAGATGTATGTCTCATGTTTTCATCTCTTTCCCACATATATTTTTGTTATCTAACTTAATTTATGTTCTATCATCAAAAAAATAACTATAAATGATAACAAAACCATAAACATCACATCCATAATCATAAACCACATCACATGTCCATGAACAATAACCATAATCAAAACACCATAACCATATATAAAATAAAGCATCACATCATCATAAATAACATAACCATAACTCATCATAAACATCATCCATAATCATCACACGCCTAAGTTAGTGAGTCTACATCTCATAAGAATCATCATAATAAATATAAACATTTAAACCATGAATCATGAAACATAAAATCCCATGTATATATCATCATCACATCATATGCATCATATCTCAGTACATGTAATAATGTACATCTCTCTCTTAAAACATATACATCTCACTGCATCAACTCATAGGTTGGTATCAAAATCATATACACCTATACATATCATATCATGACCTATGCTCTTGGGGTACCACTATCATCTCGTGTTTTCCCCCCTGAGGTGCCTACTTGTCTTGCTATAGATACAGCCCACTAAATTGGTGTCACCACACTAGCACCACCTACCAAGCTAGATCTATACTCACCCCATCTAGGATCTGTTAGATAGTGCATGAAGACTATCACCTCATAATACTACAACTCTTTTATAGTGGCTATATACCTATACATATCAATGTTCCCCACTAGACCTGTTAGTGTTACTACTGCTCCTCTAGTCTTTATCAGAGCATCTCACTCTTGGGTGACCTAAACTAGTGTATCCCTCACTTGGTCCCTCTCACCCATCTTAGTGGCAACCTAACCCTATAATGTCTCAACATGGCCCTATAATGTATCCACCTACCCCAACAAAGTTGTGACATGTGCTTATGTAGTGGCTAATACTACTCATGCCTATCCATCGGGGCCACCTCCCTTTACCACATCCATGGTCTGCCTACTCCCATCATCCCATCCAAAATTTGTAACTACATATAGGACTTGATACCACATCTTATAGCCATTAAAAAAATCTACATCATTAATCTCTACTATAGAGAGTATCTCTTCATACTCAAGAACCATCTCCTCCATTTTTTGCTCTCAAAGTAAAAAATAAGCATCCTCCCACCTATACCTTAGGAATGGAGCTAGAATCCCTATATCAATACAAACTACCTATGAACCCTCTCAAAAGGGATGAGCTTAGTCTCACCCTCTCTTGACCCAAAAATCCACCTGTAGCTCTATATTGATAAAATATGCTAAGTATATAAGGCCCACCTCAAAAAGTTGGCATACAACCTACAAACCACATCTCCAACCACTAAGGCCTCCAGTTACATTCTAAACCAATCAATGTCTTGTATACCTCCTCCAAGTCTTATGAGCATGTAATCACTCCATCATATAAAACCCACCCTAAAGTCTATCTGGGCATATCCCTCCCATGGTAGCCCAATCAACCTTAGAACCTAGATGTGTTAATATGACCAGTAATGTAACATGAACCCCACACTAATGTCATACCTCTTGTGAGCTCTAAACCCCCATAGCTCCTTGCATATCTAAAATAATAGCATAGGCACCCACCCAAACACTATGTGACCCTGTAACATCTCCACCAAGACTCCTAACAACAGATATGAAAACTTCCCACTACTCGAGTTTGGAACCACAAAACATGAAACTAACATCATCATAGTCATATCTAGCCCTTTGATACAAAGGTTTGTAGCTAAATCATCTTACATGCCACCTAGCAAAGGTTTAATCCTCACCATATAGGAGCTCCTTTTATTCATCTCTCTCCTCCCTCTCTAAGTGATATATCAACTCCCCCTAAATGGGTATTCATGTGATCCTATATATGTCCTCTAGAAAGATAGTCATCTTACCAATTGATAAAATAAAGGTGTTCATGGATAGCTCCCATCTCTCGATGAGGGCCATGATCATCACCATATCTTGTGGCATGTGATGGTAATGTATCCTTTCTCTAAGGTTGACCACCTCTATGTGAGACTAGTCTTCATCTGTCATCCCTTAGTGGATCTTTGCAAAGATCTAAATAACTTGATCTTGTATCTGGATCTAATCCTATGCTTTTAAATTTCATTAAAAAACCACACTTAATTTTTCTATAAACTACTCTACCTATGAACATTCACCTTTTTTCCCCTAACTCACTTACCTGGTAAACACCTATTTTATCTTATATAAACTACATCAACCTCTTTATTAAAACCTACCCTCCCACCCTAGCTACACTTGTCTTAACCTTTTTTATCAAAAATACTAGCCTTAACCTTTCATCAAAACACTTGGAAAATTGATCCACCACTAATGGTCACTCTAACCATTGATGGTCAGGCCTCTATTTGGCTAATGGTCATCGATTATTGACATCTAACTATGACTATCAATGGTTGGGTATGACTATCGATGGTCATTATGTGTAACCACTGGTAGCAAAACCCAAACCCTATCCTACCTAAAACCTACCCAAACTACCCATATCCAACTCCGAATCACCCTAACATTGTCCTCTACCCTACCCCTAACCTACCTACCCTCCCAATTTCAATTTTCACCTGTAAATTTTAATAATAATAACTTACAACCTAAAATACCTAGGGTAAACCCAAAACCCTCCACAAACCAATCACAAATCCATAAAATTTAGCCAAAATGACCAAATAAAACTAATCTATCAAATTAATATATACCCCACCTCATTCCTTGACTACTATCAAGGAGGAATCCTATGTCTCATTACTTAGTCACATCTTTGTCCACCTTGCATCCTCAATCCAACACTTGATCAACTCAATAGTCAACTCCACCCAATCTACCACTCAGTAATTGTCTCATCAACATTCTCACACAAAATTCCAAATATATTGGTATGCACAAGAGTCAAGTCAAAAAATTCAAATTAGTGAAAATGACTTGCCTTTTTCACTTTTAACCTCCATCATTATAAGGTTTTGTCCCTGACTGTCAATGGTTAGGGTGACCATTGACAATCACATTCAAGACCCCTAACTATCAATAGTCAGGATGTCAACCTTTTTATAATTTTAACACACTCACTTTAGTACCCACCCTTTAGAGACTACCTTTTCCCCTACCCTACTAACCACATCCAAATCTACATTGGCCATTTTAACCCAAACTATAACATATTTTATGACAACCCTTCCTAGTCCTTCTGACTACACTAACCAACATTGCCATGTTAAACATTTGAATTTACACCACCTAGTGCACACTAGACTATTTGTGTTTTTCTTGAGAGCACTTCCTACCTCAAATACCTATGAAAACACTAACCCTATCTAGGAGACTTGATAAGAATAACCTAATTAGTTATATCTAATGTTGTGGCTTGATTACCCCATCACCAGTCCTTTTAGAACCAACCTTATTTTTACCAGCCATGGAAACTCAATCTATGCACAATCTTAGCTATCACACTTAGTCATATTTTTTTGTGCATGTTTATGCTTCAAATGCCTAACCACTATTTTCACCAAACTCATGACTCACAAAAACCTCTTGTCAAACATGCACTCGATTTGGTTTTACCTCATCTACTCCCAATTTGAGAGGGAACACTTCCTTCCATACTCATGGCAACCAAACCTTCAACCCAAAATCAAAATTTTGTTTTACGGATTATTGACACAAAATACATAACAAAAAGGGGGGAAATTTTAGACACTAGAAAACTACACATTACAGTTCTATATGTTAAAACACCCCTAAATTAGACCATTACCCAACCTCTGACCATGATCCTAAGTTAAATTAGATAACTAACTAAACTAACTCACTAACTTACCCTTTTCACCCCACTTGACCCTTGACATTTGACTATTTATGGTCATAGTGACCATTGATGGTCACCCTAACCACTGATGGTCAAGTCCCTTCCACTTGAACACTCAAACTTGGTCTATGTGTGAACCCAAGCACATCATAATTTAATTCATGCAGTCAGATAACACATCAATAATTAAATTTGTTTAATGAGTTTCAACCCTTTTATAACCTACACCTCCATCTCTTTTGCCTATAAAAGAGAGGAGAAGGAGGTGAAAAAAGGATCCATCATCCATTCATCCATAGAACTAGGATTTTAGTAATCAATCTATCAAATATTAGTCATCAAGATCTTCTAACATCAAGAACTTATTTTCAAGTCTTCCCTTTAGCAATTCAGTAGCTATGATAGAGACATAAACCTATACCAAAATTATTCTTCAAGCAAAGTACCATTACTCTACTAAAACTACTTCTCATTCTACCATCAGCGATCAAGCAACAAACTAGATACATTTTGTATTTCAAATTTTGTTTATTTGGTTTCTAACATCTTTACCTAAACCACACCCTTCTACTTGTTACCCTATGAACCCTTGAACCCAAATAGACCTTTATCACCTTGTTTTATCCATTCTGTAACACCCTAAGAACCCACAACAACCACCAATGATCACCCTAACTATTGATGGTCACCTTCAATCGTCAATGGTTACCCAACCACTGACAGTCACCTTAACCATTGATGGTCACCCTGACCATCGATGATCACTATGGTATGAAATAATAGCAAGCTATTTCCACCTACTTACCCTCAACCAAATTCCACTTTCTATCTCTCTATCTATTCATAGAGTTCTCACCTATTTTCTAAACCTAACATAACCTATTTAGCACTAGTATTGACTCACTCATTGATATAATTAGTCCATTTCCTTTATCAAGACTTTATTTCTTCTTGTATTATCCTTTAGTCTTTTTCATCATTTGATTCAATTACTTAATATTTATTTATTTCAACTTAATTGTTATAAGAGAATGGATTTACAACCTCCTAATAAGCTCATACTAGGTAATCCACCTTGTTATCCATTTAATAACCCCCTTTGTATTAGTGCTTTCTTTTCTACAAGTCATTCTTCCCAAGACAAAGAGGATCTCTTTGTGATCATCCGGATGACATGTGCACAAATAAATAAGTTCTTCTACCATACTTTTATTTAGTTTCTTACTTCTTCTTTAACTAAAAATTAAACTAAAATTGAGAAAAACACTTTCATTATGCCAAATTTGACTATTTATTTCATGATAAACCATGAATAGTATTTGATTATTACTACCTTATCATCATCACAATCCATCCAATAGTCCTCAAAATGTGGGAGATGTTGATATAAAGTCCAATATTATGTTCAATCAAGCCTTTGATGTAAAAATCAAATCTAGTTTCAAAAGTCTTGAGATTATTTTGAGACATGTATTGTTCAACTATCTTGGCCTTTATTAGTGATGCACAAGTATACCTACAATTGGTATTGAAAATTTAACTCTTGTTTTATATTGTCTTGTTAAGAACTTATATTTTTCAATAAGTTGTCTCACTAATTCTATCAATACCCACTTATCACTGACATATCACGGAACCATATAAGGAGTAACCTTGCAACCACTGATTCTCAAATAACTAAAATTTGGGAACTACATGAACCAAGTTCCCCATCTAGATATCTATGTGGTGGATGTTACTGATATTTTCATGAAAAAGAGTTCCTCTTCAAATAACTGAATGATGAAATAAATAAAGCAATCATTCACCCTTTTTAAGTGATGAGGGTTTTCCTTCAATTTCAATTAGGGATAGAATTCATGTAACATTTCCTTGCCAAAATCACCTACTATATATAATCCATCAAAATATATTTGGCTTGTTATAGTGTAAATGAGATACGAAGTCATATAGAAATTTGACATGAATTTCACCTTCATTAGTTATTTGTGAATTGCATCACTAAAATTTGACATGAATGTCCCCAATTGATATATTTCTTGTTTTTGAGGATTATCCAAATGATTCTATAAATCCATGTCTAAAATTTCTTCACTTTTTAGTTTCCCACTATCCTATACAATAGCATTAACATGTCATTTATCTCATTTTTGAAATTTGACCTTACAATATTTTTTAGAAGTCATGTGAAGGAATGTTTTGGCTTAGTCAACCATGTATTATTGAATTTTTAATCACACACCATAATATTATCATCCAAAAATATTTGAGATAACTTAATATTTAGATGTACAAAGGATTCATGATCTAGAAGTTGAAAAACATTGTCAATGTGCTCAAGAACAAAACTCACTACCAATTCCCCCTATGAATCTCTTACTTCTCTTGTCTCTAAGTTATAATTATATACCAAAACCAAGACTATCTCATTATACTATATTTTAATTGGTAACACTTCCATCTACACCAATCTACTATCAAAAATACTTTGACCACTATCTTACATACTATGTTCATCCTTTCCTAAAACTTGTTTAAGTCAACGTGACCTAAATCAGTGTTTGTGATACTTTTAACATTGGAATCAATTTATAAAAGAGGTGTCACACCCTAAAATTTATACTTCATGGTTTATTTGTCTTTACTCAAAATCACCTTTTCCAAAGTAGAGGATGAAGACATTGACTTTACAAGAAAATTGGCAATTGAGAGATATTTGTGGAAAAGCTTCTTATTTGCAAAAATAATAAAATTAAATAACTTAAACCTAAAATAAGTTATTTAATTGTGATGGGATTCCATACTCATAATTTATTCATGTAAATTTCTATAACATTTTTAAATTCTACCTTTATGAAATTGAACTTTCATCTGACCAACTTCCCTAATTGTAACTATTCTTGTTCAATCTCTCTGTACTGTTATTTGGAAAACTTCCCCAAAAAATGGAAATGAACTAAAAATATATTTTGAAAATCATTTTCAATTTTAAAATATTATCACTTGTACTTGATTCAGCCAAAATATTAAAAATCAATTGCAAATTAATTTTTACCAAAAAATTCAAACCTTTTGGGTTGACTGAAAGAAATATGATTCTTTCAATTTTTAGGTGAAAATAAATTAAACCATGATTTTTATTTTCTTTAAATCAAAACCCCATAAAAATGTTTTTTTATTATTTTAGAAAATCTTAGCTTCTTTTTTGAGGTGTAGTTTTTCAAAATATGAATCTTATTTATAGAGGCACCACATCATCATGTGATTTTCCATTTGCACACAAAAAGATCAAAATCTATTCTTTTAATTTTATATTTATTTTCCCCATATCCATACGATTCAAATTTTCCCTTAAGAATCTAAAAAAAAACTATCACTTTTTTAATACTTTCCTCCACTCATTGGCCATACCATTTGATTTTGGGTAAATGAAAAAATCAAAAACTGAATTTATGTTCTTTTACTTGCCTTTTCAGCATATGATGTCATACGACTCAAATTTTACTCACAAAAAACAAAAAAAAATCCATATTTTAACTTCTACAGGTCGTAAAGCTTGGCTAAGAAGAAGAAATAATAAAATAGAAATATTTGTTTGATAAAAAACTCAGTTTTCACCTCCTTTAGCAAGGGGTACAACTCACTGTACAATTTAGAGTTTAGCAAAAAAAGATAGCTTAGATTTTGATTTTTAAAACTCTTATTTCCCTTTGTCATCTCCCCACATTTTAGTGTGTGGCTGATGTAAAAAAAAATCAAACCTCAATGTTCCTCCTTGGTGTTGTATGGCCTATTGGCTAGGAAAAATGCTTATTGAAATTTTTAATATTTATCTTCTTATTTCTTTTGTTTACTCTTGTACAGCCTTTTTCTAGCTAAAGAAGAAATTAAAATAACTTATTTTCCCTTTTGAGCAAATTCTTTTGGTGGATGGTAGTTAAAAACACAAATAGAAATTCAATTTTTATTTTGCTCTTAATTTCTAGAGTCAAGCATGTAGGTTGAAAAAAAATTTAGAAGGGAATACAATATTTAATTAACATGGCTCAAAAAATAAATGAGATTGCATGCTAGTTATAAAAGGAGAGTTGAGTTTACAATGGCAATTTGCACCATTAAAAAAGACAATTACAATATGGAGGTTTATATTTACATGGCTCTAGGAAGTATACTTTGCATTTACATGACTTGGAGATGTGCATCTTCAATTTGCATGATTTGTGGAAATAGAATTTATAATTGCACGAGAAGGGGAAATACAAAACAATTTTTGAACTTGCATGAAATTGCAAATTGATTTTATAATTACATAGAAATGCAAATTAATTTTACAATTTACATGCAATGGGGAAATGATTTTACAAATTACATGAAATCACAAAACAAATTTATAAATTACACGGGAATGAAAAAAAATTACAAATTACCCAAAACACAAAATTAAAAATGAAATTTGCACTGTGCAAAAAAAGGAAACTATAATTTACACAACTTTTGGAAAAGTGATATGTATTTACACAACTTATAAAAAGTTAAATGGATTTTGCAAATTATAAGAAATGTTAATGGCTTTTTTCATGGGAGGCTCAAATAAATTTTAAAATTGTTTAGGGTAAAAAGGAATGTGTCTGTGAATTTTTAATTAATTAATTAAAAAAATTAAGTTTCTCAAAATTTTGATGGTTTCAAGCTCAGTTCAAATTTAGCCATTAGTAAAAATTCAATTTCTATCAATTTTTGTTTTTTTTTAAACTGTAACAATAAGATGATGATAGGGAACTCTCTTTTTGTTACTTGTCTCAGATGGGGGATTAAGAACTAGTTTTCCACTTAAATGGATTATTTATAATCCAAATTCAAAGTATTTGTTGTAGACCTTCTCATAAATGTAGCAATTAATGGGTCTAAATCATGCAAATATAGATCAAAAACAAATACTTCATGAGGTATAATATTGACAAGGAATATATTATGACTCTATTGAAACATAAAATTGAAGTCCCTAACTAGTTCATGATATTCTCTTCTATTTAGAATAAATTATTTTAACAAAACTTGAGCATCAATCATTTGACCCAACTGAAGCAAAAAAAAAAATTTAAATTAATTCTAGCTAGTAATAGAATTAGGTTCTAACCCTGGAAACTAATCATATGACTCTTATTATAAATTAAAAGGAAATATTATGAAATAAAAATCTTCAAATTTTACATTTAAATCATGCATAATAGACTTGTGTGAAACAAAATTCTCCTCAATAATTCTTTTATGACTACTTTGAAACCTAAGAAGGAAATTAAACGGATCCTCAAGAAAGTCATGTTGAATGCCTAGTATGTTTATGTCTGATTCACCAATCCAAGACATTGGGGCTATGATGTAATTTAGGGAATTATGTATATTCTAAAAAAATTTAATCAACATGTGAAACAATTTTATCCCTATTGGTTCTATCTTTCCTATGCTTCAACAAAGTGAAACAAAAGGAGCAAGAACCTAGATATGGAATTCGTGATCCTTATAGTGGGGTCTAGGTTATTATCAAACATGTTGGAATTATATATAATAATATGGGAGTGAATAATTTTCTTTAAAATTATCCTTCAATTTCACTTAACATCCATGAAGCATTTATCCACATACATACATGTAGTTAATGCATACACAAGCATCTATGAAAGCAAACAACATGAGAACATAGAAGATATGTGGGAAACCCTCTTAGGGATAAAACACACTAATTAATATCTTGGAATAAATTTATATAATCAATTAATCAAACTTTTAGTGAGGCACCAACCCCACAAGGAGCACCAACCCCTCACTAGTCAAGCACTAACCTAACCAGTCCTTAAGCAAGCACCAACTTGCAAGGAAGCTCCAACCCCCAAGGTAACTCAGCACCAAATCATATACATTTAACCTATTATCCCCTTATAACACCTTTTTTCACTCAATTAAATATTACCTCCTTATTTTTCTCTTCTCACTCTTTAAGCTCTCTCAAATAGCCTATTAGGCCTTCTCACTCAACTACCCCTTTTTTTGGCAAAATTAGGTTAAATAACCTTATTTATCACCTATATAAATATTATTATTTCTTAATAACATAATAAACATGTTTATTTTATTATTATCAATACCTCTATCTAGTTTCCAAATCTCTATATCATTCACTCAAGTCCTTAATATTTTAACTAGTCAAATTAGGCCTATTAGGCCTTCTCTTTATACTTAACTCTTGATCTTACCCATATTGGTTGGATAAAAACATCTAAATACTTGTATAAACATTTTAATATATCAAAAAAAAAAAAAATTAAAAAACCACCAAATAGGTTTATTATTACCCTTAAGGTCCAAAACCACCATTAGGCCTAATAGAGACCTAATGCAATTAGGTCTTCTCTAAGCACACATTTCACTTAGGCATACTTGGAACACCTTTAGCCTCAAAAAAATTATTAAAAACATAATACATTATTAAAATATACCCATGATAATTTCACCTTATTTCCCCAACACCATTTAGTTCATTTCACTCTTTAAACCACACAATTAGGTCTACTCGTTAATAAGCCTTCTTACTGCCAGAAAGTCTATCTTGCATGTCTGAATCATATACTCAAATTTGACACATAAAAAAACTAAAAATTCATATTTATATAATATCCATGACTTTATTTTCAACATAATGTTCATTATAATTCATCAAATAGGGCAAAAGACCTCTAATTGATCAACTTCATATGCTCACTCAAAATTGCACATAGGTCTCAAGAACCCAATCAAAAACCTTTGAATTTTCACACATTTATAGGAGTTTATCATACATAAAAATGTGTTAAAAATTAAATTATGAGACCTAAATAACAAATTAATTTTCATTGTATTCATAAAATCTATGCAAAAAGACTCAAGACCAACATTCTCACTCATACACAATAAATTGCCTATAGCATCAAAAATATAGTCAAGAAGATCAAGTATTAGAACACATATGGGAACACTTTTATGATCATAAAATGAGTTATCATGATCCTTAAACATCCTTAAAACATCTTGAAATAGATATATTACAATATTAAATGTCAATATTGGTCTTACTGACAAATCTCATATCTTCACCCTACACAGACTTCATTGTGTTAGATAGATCACTTTGAGAACAAATTTTAGCATGTTTTTGTGAATCACCAAAACTTATAAACAATTTTTATATGATTAATACATATTTTAAAATGACCGATGTATTTGGATCCATCCCTAATTCTTTGCAACCAATCCCTAATCTCTTTGTCATTACTGCCTAGTTTTCTCACTGTCTTGCTCATTAGGCATTTTTAGAAATAGGCCAACTTGCATGAATTGTTTAGAAAAATTTAGGTTTTCAACATACTCATTAAATTACATTATCATAGGCTATAAGTCTCACACATCATCCTCCATCCATTTTCATGCTTTGACCTAGTCAACCCTACCTACTACATCAAAATTCTAAGAAACAATAAGTTTTATATAACTTATACTCACTATTATGACAAAAAAAACTACCTATAGAAACCTATAAGATTCCTTTACATGTTCCAAACATCAAACTAGGTCAAAAAAACCATTATAAACCATAACTTATAATATTTTTCCTATCAGATCATTATGAGAGTTTTAGGAGGGTTTTGATTGGTTTCCCTTCTTAGAAATCATTCATAAAGGATTGTCCCTAAAATATAAAAAAATGATATGAAATTCAATGAAATACTGAGGATCTCATGCAAAGGTTTCATGTGCCAATGAGCATAATAAATTCCTTCACAGGTCTACAATAACCCATTTTATACACATATAAAACCTTAAAACCAATTTTCATGATTTTCACTTTAGGATATGACCTCAAACTTAGTAAACATACTTAAAAAAACCTATCACACCTTTTTCAATGCATTTAAGAGCTATGTCACCTTTGGAAATGAACTTTACCCCTCATTAAGCCACACTAGATCTCTTTGCAAATTAGGCTTTGAATTGCTTGTCATTCTTAGACCATGATCATACCTTGAAACGTCTTGCACTACTCATAATACCTCATCCACGTGTCAAATTAACTCATACCATGCTCAAAAATTTCCAACCTTATTCACACAAGTCACATATCACTCAACACAATATGTTACAATGCTTATGCCTTCTCACTAGGTCTTCATGTAAGGAATAAGCCTCAAAACTTGACTTTGAAACTCATCTGAAGGCTTATTTTCCTCTTTATCATGTTTACATATATTTTTTCACTCCATTATTGTTGTATTGACACAAATCACCAAGATTTACTATGCTTTATGCATATACCTTCTCTCAAGACTAAACTAGGCTTCTCAAGACACCTAGTACGCAATAGTAGCTTACCTTGTACCATGATCCTAAATTTGACATTCCACCAACCTCAAAGGAATTACTAGGTTTCCTTAAAATTATCTCTCAATAGAGATACAAAAAATTTCCTTCAAATTTTCTCTTATAAAAAGACTTCTTTATCACATATCATCTCACCATTCATGGCCTCAACTTTGACTTTGGCATTAATGGAATCTTATATTGACTTTAATACCAATGAATTAACTTTGACATCAATGACAATAATAATGATTCAACATCTAAAATAATAACATACCTCAAAAATCTCCCCCTTGGTCATTGATGACAACATTTACATAAGATTGATCAGTCAAAACTCCCTAAGCTGTAACTTCTTCAAGTTGAACTTTATCCCAAATTGGAAATTTCTCTCCCTTTGAAATTAATGACAAAGGGTCATCTTATTTGATAAATATATGATCTTTGGACCTGAAACAACACACTTTATCTCTTCAAAAAAAATTAACATAGATCAAGCTCACATACTTACTTTTGAAGCATGATTGGCTCCCTTATCTCCATGAGAAATTCAGACATTATCAAGACTATGACTTGGTTTGATCAAGTCATCATACAAAATTTTTGTGACTTCTCTCTTATGATCACACCTATAGTAAACTCTTGACTAAACCTTGAATCTAAAAGTCACCAAAGACCACAAAACTCCTCATATGACTGAAGATCCTTCATGCTTCTTTCTTACTAGATGAGTGCCTCCATGAAGCCTAATGGAGTCACCTCTAATCTAAGGAATTAGAACAACATAAACTCAAAATATTCTTATATCTCCATGTCCTTACTATACTAAACTTCCTTCATGATCCTCTTAGGCTTGACTAGTCCTTTTGGATTGACCTCCTCAACATACTAGCTTGTTTTATTGATCTTGTCTCCTTCATCAACAATCTGAGTTGATAGAGAGAATTCATGTCACTCATTTGCATCTTGACTATGATCTACCATGGAAAATAGTCTACTTATACTTATATATTGATCATCAACCTTAGTTACCTTGGGTTTCCACTTACTATCTTGTCTTCTTTCTTGTAATCCAAGGTTCTCAACTTTCTTGTTTTGTCTTGAGAATCCATGTTTATATTACTTTGAAATATGACCAACTTTATGATAATTGAAACACACTATTCCTCTTAATGGAAATGCACCATGATCCATACCTCTTGACTAATGACTCTTCATAGTTCTATACATATTCATTCTTGGAGGGCCTTCTACAATACCTTGCTCTATATACAAATTGGTTACATGAATAATAATATCCATTGAAGGGGTTATCATACCTTATAGAATTAGGTTGCTTGATATTATTAGCCTTTATTCTACCAATACCCTCATTCTTTGATTGATTATTGACCTTCTTGATCATATTAGTGTCCTTTTACTGGTCTTTATTGAAGTCAAGACCTATTTTGTCATTAGCAAACTTTTGACTACTTAGAATGTCATCTATATCATTGGTACTCTTTTAAAACCTCATAAAGGACTTAACTTTACTTGATTTCTGATCCAACTCAGATCTCATGGGCTCCACTTTAGTTACATACCTTGCACATTCTTCTTCATTGGTACTTAGACTAACAGTCACAATCTCAAGTTGAGTCTCTACTTATTTGACTATTTCCTTTTGTTCCTTAGATTTGTTGATTAATATAACTTAAAACAAGTTAATTTTATCCTAATATTATTTTATAAGAGACCTTATCACCCTATTCATCTTCTTTTCCATCTTCATTTCTTCTCGAGTATTCATCAACTCAGCCTCAAAGTCTACCTCATCATCTTCTTCATTTGAATCACCAACAGCACCTCCAATCCATATAGACTCTTGTTGATTTGAATAACTTGATTCCTTATCCATGAAGAGAAATTCATTTACATTAGGTCCATCACCTTCATGATCACTCTTATAATTACTTCTCTCGCTCTCATCAAATGAGTTTCAATCTTCCTTGGTGTCAAAACTACTTTTGTTCTTAAAAAATTTCTTATCATCATATCTTCTAAAGGTTTTCTTTCTCTTATCATAATTTTAGGACCTTTTATCATCATCATGCTCTTCATAATCCCTTTCCTTATGCTTATGATGTCACTTGTTATCAAATTTTCCAATCTCTCCACAATCAAAGCATTTAAATGGTAGCTTACCCTTGTATTTACCTGAGCCTATCTTAAACTTTCTTGCAAACATAGTTATCAAATCATCATCATCAATATCATATTAATAATAATATTTTAATTTATTACCTTGTGTATTCTTATCCTTTGGCTTATTTTATGCTTTAAATGTAGCTTTCTTCTTTACAGGTCTTCCTTCACTTATCCTTAAATCATAGGTTGTTAGGGTGCCATGAAGTCCATCCATCTCTAGCTTATCTAGATCTTATATCTCTTCAATAGTAGATACCTTAGAATCAAATTTGGTAGTTATATATCTCAAAACCTTTTGAATAATAGTATATTCTTTCAACTCTTCACCTAGACCTCTTATGATGTTGACCACTTCATCAACCCTCAACAACTAGGTTGTAATGGTCTCATCTTCATTCATTTTTAGGCTTTAAAATTATCTTCTATGGGTTTTTAACTTGGCCAATTTGAAATTGGATTATCCCTCATAAATATTTTTTAACTTGTCTTAGATTTATTTGGCATACATACAGTGCATCACCTTTACAAGTTCTACCTTTGATAGGCCACACATAATATCATTCATTAATTTTGAGTTATTATCACTAGCTTTCTTACCTGGTGCATTTGGAGGAGGAATAGAGGGTGCAGTATATCCATCCAAGACTGATTTCTTAACATCATGACTTTGAAACATCAGATATGTTCTCATTTTGACACTCCAAAAATCATAATTCGATCTATTAAAAAATGGATCCTTGCTTGTAGAAAACCCACCTTTTGATTGACTAGCCATCTTCCCTTGCTTAGAATATCCTTTAGGTTATTAGACCTTATTAAAATGACCTTATGTTACCAAATTTTAAAATTACATCTACTGAGAGGGGGGTGAATCATTTTCCTTAAAATAATCCTTCAATTTCACTTAACATCTATGAAGCATTCATTCACATACATATATTTAGTTAATACATACACAAGCATTTATGAAAGCAAACAACATGAGAACATATAATATATATGGGAAACCCTCTTAGGTTATAAACCCACTAATACATAGCTTTTACTACATTTATATAATTAATTAATCAAACTTTTAGTGAGGAACCAACCCCACAAGGAGAATCAATCCCTCACTAGTCAAGCACCAATCCAACTAATCCTTTAGCAAGCACCAACTTGCAAGAAGGCTACAACCCCATAGGTAACTCAACACCAAATTAGATACCTTGAACCTATGATCACCTTAGAATACATTTTTCTCACTCAACTAAATATGCCCTCCTTCTTTTGCTCTTCTCATTCTTCTATCTCTCTCAAATAGCCTATTAGGCCTTCTCACTCAACTAACCCTTTCTTTGGTAGAATTAGGTTAAATGTCCTTGATTATCACCTATAAAAATGTTTTTGTATATTCATAACATAATAATCAAACCTATTTTATGATCTTCAATCCCTCTATCTAGTTTCCAAAGCTCTATATCATTCACTCAAGTCCTCAATATCCTAACTAGTCAAATTAGGCCTATTAGACCTTCTCTTTATACTTGACTGTTGATCTTACCCATATTTTTTGGAAAATAAAATATCCATACTTAGATCACCATTTTAATATATAAACAAAAAAAATTAAAAATTTAAACAACCACCACATAGGTCAGTTATTACCCTTAAGGGTCAAAACCATCATTAGGCCTAATAGAGACCTAATGCAATTAGGTCTTCTCAAAGCACACATTTCACTTAGGCCTCCTTGGAATACCTTGATCCTAAAAAAATAGATGAAAAACTTAATAAAAAATTTCAAATATACCCCTGATAATCTCACCTTATTTCTCAAACACCATTTAGTTCATTTCACTCTTTGAACCACACAATTAGGCCTACTCGTCAATAAGCCTTCTTACTGCCAAAAAGTTAGTCTTACAAATATGAATCATATACTAAACTTTTCCACATAACCATAATAAAAAATAAAATTTATATAATCTAAATTACCTCAAGTTCAACATCATGTTCATTATAATTTATCAAATAGGGAAAAAGACCTCTAACTGATCAACTTCATATGCTAACTCAAAACTGCACACAAACCTTAAGAAACTAGTCAAAAAAAATTTAATGTTCACACCTTCATAAGAGTTTATTATGCATATAAATTTTCTATAAATAACCTATGATACGTAAATAAAAAATTCATGTACATTAGATTCATCAAATCTATGCAAAAAGACTCAGGAACAACAATCTCACTCATACATAGAAAATTGCCTGTAGCATAAAAAATACAATCAAGAAGATCAAGTCATATAACACATATGGGAAAACATTTGTGATCCTAAAATGAGTTAAAATTATAATTAATCATACTTAAAACTATATATATATTACAAGATTCAATATCAATATTGGTCTTATAGACCAATCTCACATCTTCACGCTACACAAACTTCACTATGTTAGATAGATCACTTTGAGAAAAACTTTTATATTTTTTGTGTACATAAAAAAAAATCATAAACAAGTTTTATATGAGTAATACATATTTAACAATGACCCATGCATTTAGATCCATCCCTAATCCTATGCAACCAATCCCTAATCTCTTTCTTATTACTACCTTAACATAAATTTTCATGCTTTCTCATTTAGGACATGACCTAAAACTTATTAAACATACTTAGCACAACCTTTCAAACCTTTTTCAATGATTTAAATATATTTTGAACCTTGTTAAATTAACTTGACCCCTCATTAGGCCACACTAGGTCTCTTTACAGACTAGGCTTTGAATTACCAATCATTCTTAAACCATTATCATATCTTGAAACCTATTACACTAATCAAAATACCTTATCCACATATAAAATTAACTCATACCATGCTCACACATTACCAACCTTCTTCACACAAGTCACATATCACTCAACAAAACATGCTACCATGCATATGTCTTCTCACTAGGTCTTTATCTAAGGACTAAACCTCAAAACATGACCTTGAAACTCATCTAAAAGATTATTTACCTCTTTCTTATGTTTACACAAAAAATTTCACTCTCTTGTGATTTTACTAACACAAATCACCAATATTTATTATATTTTATGCATATACCTTCTCTCGAGACTAGATTAGGCTTCTCAAGACACTTAGTACACAATAGTAGCTTAACTTGTACCATGATCCTAACTTTGACATGCCACCAGCCTCAGAGGAGTTACCAAGTTTCCTTAAAATTCTCTCTCAATAGTGAAACAAAAGGTTCCTTCAAATTTTCTCTTTTCCAAAGATTTCTTTATCACATACCATCTCACCATTCATGGCCTCAACTCTAACTTTGGCAATAATGGCATCTTATCTTGAATTTGATATGAATGACTTTAATTTGACATTAATGTAAATAACAATACTTCAACACAAACAATAGGAACATACCTCAACAAAATAAAAAACAATCAAAATATAATATAACAAGCAAGAGGAGGCCCTCTATATAGCTCCATCTATTATTTGCATTAAGAAAATAATAAAAGGGAGAAGTTCAAAGGAGAGGGGTATAAAATTTTACCAAATTCAAATAAAGGCCCTCCTTCTAATTCTAGTTATCCTTCACCCAAAAATCTTGCTCCAAGAGACACTCATTAGATTAAGTGATCAGAGAGAAAATTAGGGGACAAAGCATGGGACAAAATGTGCCCATAAATTTTAAGACCTTACTGGTGGTCCAAGGAATGAGCAATTCTTAGTATACACTTGTGCTCTAAGAGTAAAAAATATTACCACCAAGGGTTCAATTTGTATGAGTGTTTCATGTTCATTTATTTGTTTTCTAATTATTTATCTAAATCCTAATTTTTACTTGATTTAACTGATAAATAATTAAGGCTTACTCCATTGCAATTTTTATCACAACCTAAACTAGAATAGGATATTTTAGAGGATAAGGAGAATAATATAGGGTCTTCCTTGAGTTAAAAAATCTTCTTGATATAAAGGATCTAAAATTATGCCTGACCACAGTTATACCACTATGTTCCTGGTCTAGTAATTGCATAAAATTTTATCCACTTAGTGGTCAAGATTATAAGAACAAATGTGAAATTTATTTATTCATTAAAACCATTATAAATAAAACTAATCTTGTAATCTATATCTATTTCACACAATGACTACAAGAGGATCAAATAAAACATGAATGAATTCAACAAACTAATCATGATATATACTACACAACATAACCAAAACAAACATCTAGAAATAGACATACTAACAGTCCTAACACTAATTCACAAGATAAATCCAAGGACATGGAGATGTTAGATGAAAAAAATAATAAAATTTATATTCAACATTATTGAAATAATTCTATTACAATCAATATCTCTAGGTAAGTGACTAAGGCAAAAAAGTAGAGAGGAAAGGCAAGTGCACTCCTAACACAATTTTAGTAGAGTTTTGGTACAATAAGTGCTAACCTTTTCTTTATCATAGTCCTATCTATATATAGACAATGTCAACTCATGAAGTGCACCTAGATTCAAACTCGCCCCATAATTGGGGCACTTACAATAATTCAATTTGACTGAAGAATGTGGTTAAGGGTGGCATAATGTAGTTGGGATTTACATTGGGATATCCATCAGATCATGCCATGATTAATTTATAACCCATGCTTTTGGAATTATAACCACATCTCATTAAGACTAAATGTCTGAATTATTATCCCTCCTTTTTATACTTTTAGCCATACTTCCATTCTGATTAATGTTATTAGTTATCTAGGAATTTAATTTATCCCCATTTCATCAATTTATATTTAAGACATTAGCTACAACTTGATTGAGATTGTGATAATATATTTGTAAGTAATTTAATGATCTGACACCCTTGACAAGTATATCAGGTGTCAATTATAATCCTTATGCATTTTGATGACAAGGCACACTAACTAGGCCATTGAATTGCACTTTCATACTTCTCATCGAGTATTATCATCCATGTGGTAGTCCATCACTATGTTTTTTTGCCTTGGCCTTCTCTTTCCACTCTCCTAGATTAATTTTTGGTCCTAGGATCTTTCCTCAATCTCCATCATGTATTAATGTTCTCCCTAAGGCTTTTCTTTAATTTTTATCATTCTTAGCCTTTGCCTTTGATATTTGAGCTATTACTTAATGTGATCATGTTATGTGGCATGATCACATTCTTCAAGTGCATCCTAGGATTTTTTAAATTCCTTTACATCTCTGTGAGTCACCGACCTCCAAGATGTATCCATGTGGTGACATGACAAATCTTTGGGATTTAGTGTTCCTTCACTACTAAGTCTATTATTGATCATCTTATATGAGTTATCAATCTAGGAGATTAATGGTCAATGGCATTTAGGAGCTTTAATATGTTTTTGTGTGTCATCTAAGTCTAAGGTTTCTATGATGCTATCACATAGTGGCATTTCAAGCCTTCAAGGATCAGGTCCACTTTGTCCTTTTTACTTTTTATATAGACTAGATCTTTAATACCATGACACATGGCATGATCCTAGATCTTTGAATATCTCTAACACTTAGAATATTTTTCAAAATGCCTTGAACTTTATTATGGCTAATAACTTGATAGATGCTTGACACATGGAATGTTGGCTTTAAATCATGGTAGTTATGTGGCATACTTTAAATCTATAATTTTATAGAAACATCTAAGTATAAAACCCAATTGATAAAGTAAAAGCATACTAATGAGCATTAAACTAGCAATAAATGTGATAAATAGATAAATGAATATTTTATGTTAATCAATCCATTTGCATAGCTATGATAGTCTCCTGATAGGTAGTCATGCATTAAATTTAAGTTGGAGGACCTTTTTGATGTCATCAAGTCCATGTGGTGGTCCCTCATTCACTTGGTTTGTGCCTTTGGTCTCATAATATGATGCCATGTGGCATCATCTAACTCTTTGAGCTCTATTTTGATTGAATGTGATCATGCCATATGGAATTATTATAGGACTCTTAGGTTGCCTATGTGTTTTTCTCCCTTTCAAATCATGGGCTCTTTCAAGTCATCAATCTAAGAAATTAGAGGGCTAGTGGGGCTTTAAAATTCAAGACATCATGATGTTCGATATATTATGGGCTCCGTGATTATTCTATATGGCTTCATCATGGATCTATAGAATTCATGAGATCTTCTACTATGCAACTTGGTTTGTCGAGTCCCAATTAAATTTAATCAGGATACATGGAATGATCATAAGGACTTAGAATTTAGCTCTTATGGATAATTTTAACATTACTTTAATTAAACTCAAGCTTCCATAAGAGTGACACATGTCAAAATTATTAGAGTTGAAAACTTAAAATATTTAGCTGATTCTAAATTTGATCTTTGAACCCTAGGTGAATGCGGTAGAGACACATTTCATAATATTGATTAGTAGGGAAACTACATGGCTTATAAACTATTAAATTGATAACCAAACATTTGGAAAACATGATTTAAACAATTTATTGACTATCAAAATTATCACGTCAATTAATCATCCCTTTTGTCTATCATGAAGGTTAAGGTGGAATCGTATCAGTCTAATATTTAAAGTTTGATAGATCATAAAGGATCTAAAATATGTTCAATGGGTTTTTAAATATTAATTGAAATAATAAGTACACCAAATAATGATAAATACTTCATTATAAATTTAGAAATCAAAATATTCTTTTTATTTCTGATGAAGGAAATAGATGTGAACATATAATCTAACCTATTCGATAGAGAAAACCTATGAACAAGATAATATCTTGAAGGAAATAATTTTATTCTTTATAAATATTTATGTTTAATCAAATGTCTTAGAATCTTTACGTTTCATTCAGAAAATATCAAATGAAAATAAATAAAAAGACCTAAAAGATAAGAATAAAATATTGCAATGAATACCAAAGAATGAAATTGAATAACAATAAACATAATCACACAAGAAATTAAATAGAAGAAAAGAAACAACAAATAAATTAAAACTAACCTAAATCTAAAACTTAAAATTTAAAATCAAATCCAAAAATAAACTAAAAATATTTAACAAGCTATTAAAACTGAATTTAATCTTATGTAAAAAGAAATTAAAATAGAAAACTAACTCTATAAAAATAAACCTAAATTGAAAATAACAAATTTTTTTAAAGATATAACTAAAATATTTAAAACTATAATATCTAAATTATTAAATAAAATCTAACTATTAAGTAAAAGACTAAGGATTTAAGAAGATAATAATCTAATCTAATTGATGAGTAAAACTCAAAAAGATAAACTAATTAATCCAAATCAAGACTAATTACTTAAACTAAACAATAAATAAAATAAAATTAGATAAATGAAGAAAAAATAAATAGATTGTGAGTCTCCAAAAAAGAGTGATCTTAACAAAGTGAACTAGATTTTATTGAGAAACAATATTTTTAATACATATATCCTTGATATAACAACCAATACAATCTGAATGGATCAACAACATGTCACATATAATGAAGTATGCATCAGTATTCAGGCCAAGTAGTTTGAATTTTGCTCATATGATTGCAAATTTGCAATAATCATAAGATATTAGACATAACATCTTTTGAATAATTAGTTTATAAACTAAATAATGAAACTGATATATACCTATAATAATTCAGCATATTAATTAACTGTTATAAAATGTGTCCTTGATCTATCTACAAAATTTGCTCTATCTTAGAGATGTTGCATAGAAAAGAGTATAATGATGAACCTTGATGCAAATTAGAGTCTTCAAAAATACATGTGTAATATTCCTCCATATAATACCATGGGAATTATTACAATGAGGAGGTATTCACCTTGACATCTTTTGAAAGATGAAACAAATAAAAAACCCATATTACTCACTTGTAATGAAACTATTTAAATACATATTAAAACCATTTAAATCTTATATTTGTGGGTACATAAATTTTAATAGAAAGATTAAAATTTAAAATTCAACACATCAACATTATTCTACATATCAACATATTCTGATAAATGATCGAGAGTTTTTATTATGAATGCAAAATAAATAAACTCAGCTCAAACAAAACCAACTAATATATAATTTTTTCTCAAAAACCCATTGATTTCTCTTATGACACTGTTGGCTGCAATGATATAAATATTTAAAATTTCCATCTTAGCAATTGATTGTAATATAAAAATAAATTGAAGCACAACATATCAAACTAAATAAAATAACCTCCACATATCAACCTCATAAAGATTTAATCAGGCTAAAACAACAGGTTTTCTCAACCAAAAAAATTTTGAATTGTGAAAACCACATATTTTAAACAAAATAAATTTGTCATACTAAAAATTTTATCCCCCTCAATTTAAATAGTCATATTTCCCATATCAAAACTTATACGTAATAAAATATAAACATCCACCCAAGATTCTTGTGTATATTTATCGATTCATAACAGTTTAATATCCTCAACTTTATACATAGAGAAATCAAACTCTTAACTAAAAACCAAAAGCTCATATGCAAAATCCATTTACCATATCTTGACTACCATTAACATTTCCAATCAAAATAAATAGATAACATGCTTATATCAAAAACCCAACATGAAACTATAACACAGTTTAGACATGCAACATTTATCTAGTTTCCAAATTTACCAACCATCAAACAATACAACCTCATAGAATCAACTAAAATAATACATGCATCAAATTATTTAAAATAGAAAAACAATACATAGCCATAGTCTACATTATTTTCCCTATAACCAAATAAAACCCACATCTTCACCAAGCATCAGATAATCTCAAAACTAAAATTTATTTATGCTTAACAACTTCATAAATAATGCATGTATTGAAATTTATTTTCTAAATAGGAAAAACCAACATGCATTCGAAGACTACACCTCTGTCAAATTATCTTATAACCCAAAGCTACATTCAAATCAACAAACCCACTACAAACCTCAAACGAAGACATATAAACCAATCCAAACCCATGATTCCTTAAAAAAATGAATATTGTGCAACCCAAAATGTACCTAAAGAAAATATATGAAATGAAATATACATATTTTCCATTATTGATTGTATTTAAACCATTCATTTTCAACTAACTCAAAATATGCAAGGCTTCATGTATATCAGTGAAGATTCCAAACTTAAATTTTTTCTTGAGATAACAAACCAAAATCAAAATCCATACCTTTTCTACAACTCATCAAAACTTCCAAACTTTTTCCTCAGTTCTAGAATGTCACTTCCACCCAAAGCTTGCCAAACAATGGCAATGAATCGAATAAAAAATGCCTTTTGTATTGTCCCAAACAACCTCAATCAATAATAATTGTATTTGCTATGTGTTTCAATCATATTGGCTACCAAACTATTAGTAGCCTACTGCCAACCTTGTCTAACTCCTTTGGTTACTCTGATAAATTTAAACATGACTAGTGTTTCTACCAAATTCACTACTAAATTCTTTCAAATGATGCATGAACCTTAGGCTTAAATTTTATAAAAAATTTGGTTTCAAAACAATCTGCAATGCAATCATTGTAACCTCAAAACATTAAATCCACATAACTACTAGCTAGCATTATGTTAAATCATTGATTCAAAACCCACAGTTAATTAATCACTTAAGTTATCATTTTCACCACATTTACCTTCATTAACATTTCCACTTAGGTCTACAAACATTCAACCCGTAGATTTAAAGTCTCATTTCTCCAACATTTGACCCTTTAATATGCCATGTTATTATCACAAATGTTTTTAGGTCTTAGTGTAATCCATTAGCATCAACCCTTAGGTCTTCGATTATAAAATAATTAGGTTATAAAATAAACCTAAAATATTGCAAATATCTATATGTTTGATTTATATATCAAAAATATTACAACTTAACATTATAAAATATAAATAGTTTTAATTCAAATCACTTAACGTATATCTTTATGATTATATTTATCATTTAATCAATCAAACTATGCATCAAACCATGAATGCTTTAGAACTTTGACCACTAGCATTGTATTCACAAGATTAAACAATTATTCTCCTAAAAATCTTTGTACATGCTTAATGTTTTCATTGAATCCACTAAATGCTTTCGAAACCACTAATGTAGAGTAATAATTTCATTAAATGCAATAGTCATAATAAAATTTTAACATAAAAATGAATATTTAAATGATGTAATAAACTATGACCCTCAATTAGTAGTTTTAGATGTTACAACATAAGTCATCAAAATGATAGAATCGATTAAACATTTGATTTTAAAAAATAAAAAGAGAGGGTGTCAAAAATAAGCATAACATTGGTGACCTTACTAGTTGACTTCACAAATGAAATGAGGTAGAAAAATAAAAATTTGTTTATTTAAGATAAAACACCTGAGAGTGTGATCTAAATTAATTGTTTCTTAGGTAACTAGACGTGAACCCCTTTGATAATAAAACTATTTTTAAAGGGATGAAGTCTTCAGTTATCATGGCATGAAGAAAAGGATAGATTAGATAGAGAATTTTAGGCTAGATAAACAATCAAATACAAAAGCCTTATATATAATTTTTAAAAATAATTACTACTTTAAACACATTAATAACCAACTCAATCTCATTTATAAATAAAAATCTGAATTATATCATGTAAACCATCTTACCATGAATGTATACTCACATAAATATAGTAGTCTCCATGTACTTATCCTTCATCTTGATGAATAACTTTGTTTATATAACCATAATTGATCCAATCAAAAGAAAACAATAATAGAAAATCAAACACAAGCCAAAAAAAAAAATGAAACAAATAAACAATGAAAAGAGTTATTGATGAAACAATTCCAAATGATGTCCATTGATTAAATAGTACAGCCAATTTACTTCCATATCTTATAAGTGAAAATCATTTTTCTAAAGTATATCATTAATGTTATATGGTCTTAACTAAAGTGAATCAAACTTATGATGCTTACCTAGATTTTATTGACTTTATCCCAATAAAGAATAAGATCACCAACTTTAAATATTTTACTAGAAACTTGTTTATCAAAAAAAATCTTCAATTTTATTTTAGATTCTTCTAACTTTTATAAATCAGTAATATTACTTTCATCTGATGTTATTAAATCATTAAGTCTTTGTTTAATTAAATTTATATCTTTTGATAAATATTATAAAGCGATATGAGTAGATGAGATTTATAGCTCTGCTAGTAATATAGCTTCAAAACCATAAGTTAGCATGAAAGGAGAATATCATGTAGCTACTTTAACCATAATGCCTCAAATATATTAATATGCTAATTTCTTTTATTCTCTCAAACTATTTTCTTCGTAATAGAAATCAGATTTTTATTCGTAGACTCAACCTATTTGTTCCCTTGAGGGTAATACTTAAAAGAATGACTAGAAATAATAAAAAAATTCTTAGAAATTCTAAAAATTAATTTGAAAAAAATTGAGGATCATTATATGAAACAATCTCATCATGCACACCAAATCTAGAAAAAATCTAATTTTCAAGAAATGAAATAATTTTAAATGTAAATAAACTTTTTAAAGCTTTTGCTTCAGGCCAATTTATAAAATTATCAATCGCAGTTAGTATATATCTATGTCCAGTGGAATAAGGAGGATGAATGTCTGATATAAAACTAATTCTTCATTTATTAAATGGTTTTTAAATAATTATAATATTCAATGGCATTGTTGGTAATATATCCCTACCAATAAATAATTGATAAGGCATGCAAGAACTACCAACTTATAAGCATCATAGAATAGTGTAGATGGTAATAACATGTAGGCAAAATCTTATAAGTTGTAATTTTTTTAGCATAATGACCACCACAACTACCTTCATGGCATCCCCTAATAAATTTCTAGATTTGATCATGATTAAGGCACCTTAACAATACGTCATCATAATTTTTATAGAAAAAAAAATTTACAGTAAGCAGGATTTTAAAGCATGCACTCTTAATGACCCTCTTTGTCTTTTTTCTAAATTTTCAAGACAAACCTAATTTTTAAATTAATATACAATATCATAATACCAATCATCTTCAACTATTAAACAATCTCAATCCTTCATTTCAAGTTCAAACTTAAAAGTTTTTGAATAATAAGTTACCTTTATATACTGAAAATGAGGTTTTGCATTTAAATATTTATCAACAGATAAAAATAAAATATTAATACTTGAGGAAGAATTTTTAGCTAAATGTTTTTCTAATTAATTCCCTTTAATGATTTTAGATATTTCAAACTCAAGGTCAAACTCCTAGATTCTTAAAATCCACTTTGCCAACCTTCCTTAAATAGTGGGTTATTTTAAAAGATAAGATAAAATGGGTACATTGGATATTATGATAACTTTATTTTCCATCAAGAGATGACAAACTTTAATTAATGAAGAAACCAAAAACAAAATAAATTTTTTGATAAGAGGGTACCTAGTTAGTATGTCTTTCAAACCCTAAATCAGATATTCAATAGGTTTTTCATCATTATTTTTATCTTGTTGAGTTATTATAGCACCTATTGCTTGGTCTTTTAGATTAATATAGAGAATGAAAGTATTAGACAAATCAATTTTAGCAAGCACAAGTGCATTTGCAATGGCATTTTTCACATTATTAAAAGCATAATTAATTTTTGCATCCCACACATATGACTAGTTTTTCTTTAGCAAAATCTGTAAAAGATTTGATTTATCAACAAAATCTGATATAAACTTACATACAAAACTAATTTTATCAAAGGACCTAAAACTAGACTAATATTTAGGTGGCTAAAGTTCATTGATTACTTTAATACATCCAAGATCAATTAAAATACCAAATTAGAAATAACATGTCCTAATAGCTTGCCTTCAGTAACACCAAAAATAGATTTCTTAAGATTAAGAGAAATATTATATTTTTTACCTCTTTAAAATACTTCATGTAAATGATCTAGTTGTTTCTTTCTCTTTTTAAAACGGATTGTAAGATCATCTAGGTAGATTTTCATGACAATGCTAATTAAATCATCAAAAGCTACATGCATATCTCTTTGAAAGGTTGCTCCTACATTCATGAAACCAAAAGGCATTCTATTAAAATCAAAATTTCCTCTTCCAGTTGTGAAGGTTATCTTGTGCCTATCATTTGAATTGATAAATATTTATTTATAACTAAAAAATCCATCAAGCAAAGACATCATTCTAGATCCTAAAACTTTTTGTAGAATTTGATCAGTACTTAGAAGAGTAAAATTATCCTTTACACTAGCCTTATTTATAACTTTAAAGTCTACAAAGTCTAATGTCTCTATTATTTTTATTCACATGTACTAGATTAGCTACCCATTCAAAATATATTATAATAAAAATGACAACACCATCAAGCATTTTATCAAGCTCTTTGTTGATGGTGTCTTCTAATAAAGGGATTATCCTTCATATTTTATGACTATTGAGTTTAATACCAGGGTTATTAAGAAAGTTATATCTTACACAATTAGTATTATTCTCTTCTAAAACTTTGTAAGACTAGGTAAAAATATCAATAAATTCCTTTAAAAATTTAATAAATTTTACCTTCTCATCAGGTGTACATTAAATTCCCAAATAAACAACCTTTAGTTTTTTTTAGTTCCAAGATTTATTAGGATGGTCTCTCCAATAATTCTCCTATATGGTTCTTTTATACACAAGATCTTATGTTGATCATTTTGAGTAAACATAGATTCTAAACTCACCAAACCAGCTGGTAACTTGTTAGTATTTATCTTCAAATAATCTAAATAGTTAAGAACATAATCATTACTATCAAAATAATTATCTTTAATGAAGGAATCAATATGTTCATTATAATAAAAATAGGTCAGTTTTCATTTAAGTCAATAATTTTAAGTCTAAAAATGAGCTTTTAATAGCTAGTTTTATAACACTCATGGTAGGGTTAGAAGTAAAAATAATAAGTTTATCAGCTCAAATATTGAATTTCCTAATAATATGGGTGATATTAAAAGCTTAAAAAATTTTAAGTAAGGATCAAACCTTTTGAATATATCAATGAAGACGAGTTTGGTTTGTTTTATAAACTTTCCTTACCTACCTGATAACTAATGTACAATCACCAAAGACCTATAATTATTTAGCATTTAGTTCTATAGCCTTTTCTAAACCAAGTCATAAGGATTCAAAATATATTATATTATTTATATTATCAAAAGATAAATTATAGGCATAACAAAAAATCTTACCTACAAAAAAAATGAGACAAATTTATGCACCACTTCCAACTTGTGAACAAGCACCATCAAAATAGAAGGCCCATAAATCACTTCTAAAAAATATGTTTTGCTATTATTTTTCAGATTCATCAAAGATTAATAACTCATATGTACCAATTCCTATTTCAACATAATCAATAGTATGAGGTATAAACTCAATAAGATTACTAGACCAGTCCTTTCTTTGAATAAAATCAATTTTATTTCTAATTAAAACCCAAATATTATCTTTTCCAACAAATGACCCAGTTCTTTTAGACCAGCCTCTACCCAAAAGCATTACATAATTGCTAGGAATATTTATAATTTGACCATTACTTATACATCTGATCTTTTCATGTTATGCAAATTTAATCATAAGATCTCTAAACTTACCACATCTTTTTATTTTGAGATATCAAAACCTATGAATCTTTTTTTATCTATCATATAAGAGATACTTAATTGATTAGCAATAAATTTTGTCATAATATTATTATATGCACATGTATCTAAAATGCATTTATGTATGACTTTATCAACAATTTTGATAGATGTATAAAAAGGTGTTATGTAATCTATAGGAGGGCCATATATTTGAGAAAAAACTATTGACTAATTTTGTTCATTATTTTCCTTTTCCTCTTGAAATCTTAAAACATCTTTAGCATTTGGATTTTTAATGGTTTCATTGATTTTGTCAAGCTATCCTGGTAAACTAGCATCCTATAATAATAAAAATCCTACTTTTATAGTAAACAAGTTATCAATGATATTATAAGCCCCTACATTTAGATGACATATATGCATATAAGTTTTAGGATTCTAAGAAGTATATTGAGGGTTATTAAAACTCATGGATAAATAATCATTATGTTTAGAATTCTTTGTCGTATTATCTAATGCATTATTCTATATATTCTTACCTTTATTTTGATTTTGAAAAGAGTTTTGATTATTTTTAGCTGTATTAGAATTAGGATAATATTTGTGTCTAGTATTAACAACATAATAATTTTTGGTTTTGTTATAATTTGAAGATTCACTAATCCCACACATTTGTATATTATTATCTAAATCAATCAAGATACTTTCATTTCCTTGAATATATCTTTTGAATTTTTGAACAGTTATACACGTATTTGGATCACAGTCTAATTCAAAAATATTATAATAAATAACCTTTTTACTTAATTTTTATGAGTAAATACTAATTTACTTGATGAATATGGTTTAATCTTTTAAAAATTTTGCATTATCTAAATTTACACCTATTACAATTATATCATTAAAACCAACTTGTTTTAATTTCTTTTCATATTTTATACAAAAATTTATAGTTTCATTATAATCTATAATATCTTTATCCTCTATATCCATTTTATACTTAAAGATAAATCAATACAAAATTATAATATTGATAAATTTTTAGATGGTCTAATGTCAGGAGGAATTTTCTAGTGTAATCTAGTAAAGCTAATTATGAACCCATAAATGGTTTCACCTGGATCAGTTAAAATATTAATTAGCTCATTGACTAAATCTAAATCTTTTTTTAGTTTTTCAAAACACAACTCTAACCAATCTTCAATATGTTTTCAAGTGATGATAACATTTGTTGGAAGATTAATAAATGCGTGATATACTTTACCTTCCAAAGTCTACAATAAAACTCTAAGAGAAAATTTTTAATTAATAATACCAAGGGTAGCATAAACTAATTGCAATAATCTAAGTAATCTTCTCATGAATCACTAGGGCTTATAGAAAACTTAGGAATGTTGAGTCCCTTTAATTAAGGTAACTTAACTAGACGAGTACCAATATTGATTAGATTTCCACAAATCCAAGGATTGGTTAAGGGTTGAGCAACATCTAAATAATTTTCATCATCAGCTACTTCAGCTTGATCTTTGTTATTTTCAAATCCTAAAATCAAATCTTGAACCCTCTACTACTATGTTTGTTCTTCCTCCATCTGAAGTTTTAGTTATTTTAATCACTTGATCAAATTGATTTATATTTTGATCAACAAGATCAATAAAATCTTCAAGATGAATGGAATCTCAAAAAAAAAAAAATTCTAGATCAAGGATTAGCATGTAAAATCTCTTTAGACTCAAGTCTAATTCTATGAATATTTTCTTGAATATGACTTTATGTTTCATGTGTAAGATTTATGTGAATGTCAATAATTTATACTTATTCTAATTATTCGTTAAGTACTTCAATAATATGTTATAAATCATAAAGATTATTATACAAAGAAAAAAGATCCAGACTATAAGCGATGTTGACCTGGTCTTCATCAATATCAACTAAAGGTTGAATGACAAGGTGTGGACCTCTAATAGTCATAGGCAACTAAAAATAAAACAATAAGAAAATAAGATTTCTAAAAATATTTCCCCTATGGAGTCACTAAGTTTATTGACTATCAAAAAACTTAAATCAACAAATCATCCCTTTCACCTATCATAAAGGTTAAGGTGGAAATGTACCATTCTAATAGTTAAGGTCCGATAGGTCACAAAGGATCTAAAAGATTTGGAAGGGGTCTTTAAATATTCTAAGAAATAACAAGTATGCCAAATATTGATCAATACTTCATTATAAATTTAAAAATCAAAATATTTTCTTTAAGTTTAATGAAGGAAAGATATGTGAACATATAATCTAACCTATCTGATAGAGAAAACTTATGAACAAGATAATCTTTTGAAGGAAAGATTTTTTTCCTTATAAATATTTATGTTTTATCAAATGCCTTAAAATCTTCACATTTCACTTAGAAAAGATCAAATGAAAAGAAACAAAAAGACCTGAAAGATAAGAATAGAATATTGTAATGAATACCAAAGAATGAAATTGAGATAACTATAAAAATAATCACATAAGAAATCAAATCTAAGGAAAAACAACAAAAAACTAGATTAAAACTAAACTAAATTTAAAATTTAAAATCAAATATAAACTAAAAATATTTAACAATCTAATAAAACTTAATTTAATCTAATGTAAAAAGAAACTAAAATAGAAAACTAACTCTATAAAAATAAACCTAAACTGATAATAACATTTTTTTTTGAAGATATAACTAAAAAAATTAAAACTATAATATCTAAGTTATTAAATAAAATCTAACTTTTAATTAAAAGACTAAGGATTTAAGAAGACAATAATCTAAGCTAACTAATGACTAAAAATAATTAGATAAACTAATTAATCTAGATCAATATTAATTACTTAAACTAAACAACAAAGAAAATTAAATAAGATGAATTAAATAAATGAAGCAAACATAAATAGATTGCGAGTCTTTAGAAAAGAGTCTTCTTAGCAAAGTGAACTAGATTTTATTGAGAAACAATATTTTTAGTACATATATCCTTGATATAAAAACCAATACAATATGAATGGATCAATAACATGTCGCATACAACAAAGTATTCATTAGTATTGAAGTCAAGTAGTTTGGATTTTGTTCATATGAATGCAAATATGTAATCATCATAAGATATTAAACCTAATAACTTTTAGATAATCAGTTTATAAAATAAATAATGGAACCTAGATATACTTGTGTTAATTAAGCATATTACTTAACTATTATAGAATGTGTCCTTGATCTAACTACAAAAGATGCTTTATCTCATAGATGTTGCATAGAAAAGAGTATAATGATGAACTTTGAAGAAAATCAAAGTCTTGAAAAATACCTATGTAATGTTCCTCCATATATTACCAAAGGAATCATTATAATGAGGAGGTGTCCATTTGACATATTATGAAAGATGAAACAAATCAAAAACCCTAATTACTTGCTTGCAATGAAACTATTCTCAAATACATACTAAATCCATATAAAGCTTATATCTATGGGTACATAAGTTTCAATAGAAATATTAAAATTTAGAAGTCAACACATCAACATTGTTCTGCATATCAACATATTCTGTAATGATTGAGATTTTTCTCATGAATTTATAATAAACAAACTCTACTCAAACAAAACCAACTGATATATAAATTTTGCTTAAAAACCCAATTATTTCTCTTAAGACATTATTAACTACAATGATACATATTTGTAAAATGTCCATCTATAAAATTGATTGTAATTTTAAAACAAAATTAAGCACAACATATCAAACTAAATAAAATAACCCCCACATATCAACCTCATAAAGATTTAATCTGGAAAAAATAATAGATTTTCTCAACTTAGAAATTTTTGAATTATGAAAACCATATATTTCAAATAAAATAGATTTGTCATACTAAAAAAATTATCCTCAAATGAAACAATCATATTTCCCCTATCAAAACTTGTATGTAATAAAATACGAACATCCACCCAAGATTCTTGTGTATATTTATCAGTTCATGACAATTTAATAGCCTCAACTTTATACATAGAGAAATCAAACTCTTAACTAAAAACTAAATGCTCATACATAAAACCCATTTACAATATCTTGACTGTCATTAACATTTCCAATTAAAATAAATAGATAACATTCTTATATCAAAAACTCAACATGAAATTGTAACACAATTCAAACATACAAAAAAAATTGGTTTTCAAATTTACCAACCACCAAACAAAGCCCACAAAACTGTAACCATCTATATGCCATACAACCTCATAAAATCAAATAAAATAATGCATGTGTCATATTATTTCAAACATAAAAACAATACATAGCCACAATGTGCATTAATTTCCTTATAACCAAACAAAACCCACACCTTCACCAAGCATCAGATAATCTCATATCTGAAATTTATCTATGCTTAACAACTTTGTAAATAATACGTGTATTGAAAATTATTTTTCAAATAGGAAAAACCAACATGCAGTCAAAGACTGCACCTCTATCAAATAATCCTATAACCCAAAACTTAATTTGAATCAATAAACTCACTATAAAACTTAAATGAATACATATAAACCAATTCAAATCCAAAATTCCTCAAGAAAATGAATATTATGCAACCCAAAATGTACCTAAATAAAATATATGAATTAAACTACACATATTTTCCGTTATTGGCTATATTTCAACCATACATTTTCAACTAACACAAAATTTTCAAGGCTTCATGCATATCAATAAGTCTACTAAACTTAAATTTGTTCTTGAGATAACAAACCAAAATCAAAATCCATACCTTGTCTGCAACTCATTAAAACTTCCAAACTTTCTCCTCAATTTTAAAATGTTGATTCCACTAAGAGATTGTTAAATAATGGCCTATGAATATAATAAAAAATACATTTTATATTGTCCCAAACAAATCCAAGTAGAAATAACTATCTTTTCTACATGTTTTAATCACATTAGCTAAAAAAAAATTTGTACCCTGTCACTAACCTTTCTAACTCCTTTGGCAATTCTAACAAATTTAAACATTACTAATGTTGCTACCAAATTCACTGTTAAATTCCTTCAAATAGTACATGTACCTTAGGATTAAATTCCATAAAATAGGTGGGTTCGAAAAAAATTCCAATGTAATCATCATAACTTCAAAGCATTAAATCCACACAACTTCTAGCTAACATGATGCTAAACCATTGCTTCAAAACCCACAGTCGATTAATCACCTAGGTCATCATTTTCACCACCTTTTCCTTTATTAATATTACCACTTAGGTCTAAAAACATTTAACCCTTATATTTAAAGTCTCATTTCACCAACATCTGACCTTTTAATATGCCATGTTATTATCATAAATGTTCATAGGTCCTAGTTTAATCCATTACCATCAACCCTTGAAGTCTTAGGTTAGAAAATAATTAGGTGTTAAAATAAAACTAAAACATTGCAAATATCTGTATGTTTTATTTATATATCAAAAATATTACAACTTAACATTATTCACTATAAATAATGTTAATTCAAATCACTCAACATATATCTTTATGATAAGAGTTATCATTTAATCAAACAAATTAGGCATCAAACCATGAATGTTTTATAACTTTGACCACTAGCATTGTATTCACAAGATCAAATTATTCCCCTATAAATATCTCTACATGTTTAATGTTTTCATTGAATACACTAAATACTTTCAAAACATTTAGGTGTATACAGTAGTGATGTTAAATTAAGTGAGTGTATTTAGGTGTATACATTTTACCCCACTTTGAAAGGGCATTGCAAGTGGATGAAGTGGAAGGAGTAATGTTCTTTCTAAGAAAAACCATGTCATAGATGATTTTTAGTTGATGATGATATGGGATATGTTTCCTTTTTTAGGGTACATCTGGGGAATAATGAGATGGATGGCCACTTAAAAGAGAAAATGAGGGGTTGGATGTGATGAATAGACAATGGGATGGGATGTGACATGTGAGATAGATGATGAATAAAATGAACTCAACCTAAGTAGGGAGCTACAAATGGATGATGCCCCTAGTAAAGACATATGTGCAAGGAGTGGAAATGATAGTGTCATGATTATTGACACATACCAAAGGGTAATTAACCATAACATAGTGATGATAGGATAAAATGTTGTAAGCTTTCAACATATCATTGCATGAAAAGGAGAGTGATTGGCCAAGATAAGAAAGGATTTGATAAGATGAATGTTAAGTATATCTTAATGTTGAATTTGAGATATATGGTGAAGGGGATGAGAGAGAATAAATTATATGAATAAATTACCAAAAGATGAAGGGGAAGAATTAGACTGCATTGCATCAAATCAATGAGCCATAATGGGGTTAATAGCAATGATGCTCCTAGAAAGGGCACATGCAAAGGAGTGATAGATGATAAAGTTATGGTTATGGTCATGCCCCAATCAAAGGAGGAAACCATAAACTTTAAATGATTAATCAACCAATCAATGATAATACACAATTGATGGAATAAAATATGAATGTTATTTATCAGGCCCAATCGGTAGGTGTGGGAAATTGAATGGGAAGATTAGGGAGGTGATTGTAGAGATGGTTATTGATCAATAGATTGATTGATTAATGATTGAAATTATAGATCAAGGATTTTTTCTGATGGAAGACTTGAGGATGATGAAGATGAGATAAATGATGGGAAAAGGAAAAAGTGAGAGTAGTTGATCTATCTTTGGGCATTAAAAAATGGCCAAGTGTTTCTTACATATTCTGAAAAGACCTCAGGCTAATGTAGTTTTGACTAGATGATAGATGAAAAGATAGACAAGAGAAGTAGGATGATAATGAGTGTTAAACATGTGAGGTGTGAAATAGATGATGTATCTTAGATGTTAGACTAAGATAAATGATTAGATGTTATATCATGAAGATAAAAATCTCAAGAGAAATGATTAGATTTTAGATGAATAAATTGGGATGATCAGATTAAAGACAAAGGACTAAGATAAATGATTTGATATGGGATGTGAGATGATAAAATGGATTAAAATAATTGATCAATCCATCACTACCATAATAAGGCTTATCATAGTCTAAATAATTTGATAGATATGTCACTTAGAAATATTCCCCAAGATATAAGTATGACCAAGAGGACATGGTCCTAAAGTGCCTAAAAATAGGCAAATAGCAAACTCTACATCATCAGTGGAACCTAAAAGCCTCATTGTATATTTAGGTTTCATCATAGCATCCTCATTCATTACCTAATATACAAAAATAAACATGATTCAAGACTAAAAAGAAACACAGACAAATAAATGATCATAAATACAATCATTTGTATACATGATAAAAGACACATAAGCAAGTTAAATAACGCAAAGCATCCAAGTAACAAACACAAGTACCTACATGCAGTTTTATTGTGTTTTGTCAAATTATCCTAATGATATTCAATGGGATTATTGATCAAGCAATGGGTTGGACTAATTTGATCATGATGATGTGAATTGGGATTGAGGATATAGGTTTGGACAAGGATATGGACTTGGAATAGATTATTGACTTAGACTAGGAGTAACTTGAAGATAAGGATTAATTGAAATATGGATTGACCATGGTGTGATCTTAGATCAGATATTTGGGACTTATTAGGCTAAAGTGAGACTAATTCAAAGCTATCTCAATATAGATTAGATTTTCCCTAATTTAGAATAGGGGATAAAATACAAGAGTGGGGTGGATGACTATGACTTGGTGATGAAAGATGAATGGCATAAGACAAGACATCATGGAATATTTTTGGATGTTTCCATATTTTATGATTTTTAGGGTTTTTTACACATTTAAATTTTTAGAGTTTTTGAAATTTATGTATATACACTATACAAATGGGGTTAATAACAAAGGGAACACCAAGCCTATCAACCAAGATAATACAGATGGAATAAAGGATGGTAGACAAAGGGATGAGAGTGATGTTGAAAATGGGGTGATGAACAAGGAAGAATGGACTAGGGATTACCAATGACCACATCATAAAGTAACCAAATGTTTATTTACCTGAGTGTCCATTGGCGGATATGTTAATATTATCCCATAAATTTTCTCAATACATCTTCCACTCCCTTATGAATACCAAGACTAGAATAAATGATGGACATAATAGGATGTAGGATATGATGGTATATAATGGATAGAGGTATAAGGTATGGATGGGAGTGATAAGTGATGGACTTTCCCCCAAGTTTTGAGGTAAAATATGGATAATTAGTTTATTTTACCATGACTCTAAAAATTGATTTTCATCATGGTACTTATCGGAGATGTCAAAATACTAGTTTTCACCATTGGATGAATGATTTTTATTTTATTTTTATTTTTTACTTTGACTTTTGGGCATCTTGATTTATTGGATATGGGTATGAGATGCAATAATGATAACACTTGATGGATCTTTAGCTAGCAATTGTTCTAGAGATATGTGATGCTAGGATCATATTGTATCTACTTGATGTATTAATTTCCTTATGACTTTCATTGATTCTTAATTGAGACCCCTCTAGACATCTAGACCAGGTGTCTTCATCACCTTGATGAGAGATAATGTTTTTCAAGAAGGGAATGGGGGTATGGATTGGATTAGATCTTGATGTTGATCGGGGTATATTGGACTTGAATGGAGGATAATATTGTGATATGATGGTGTGATCAATGATTGGGGATTAGGACTAGTATTCACACATATCTTTATAAATGTTGGACATTATGTATTTGATTGGTGCCATATGACAAAGGAATGCAAGAGATCCAAGACACTTTGACTTTGTTATTTATTTTTAATCTAATCATTTGAAGGATTATTGGACATATGGATAGTGCTTTTGACATTATTTTGATTTTTTAATTAGATTTGACTTTGATTTCCCCTTGGTGCCTAATTTTGGGCTTTACCAGAGGAGATTGATTTTACGATTTAATGATTACCTTGAGCCTAACATTGGGCTTCACTAGGGAAAGATGTTTTTTATTAGGCTGATGATTTGAATTTTCTTGATTTTAAATTATTAGATTAAATTTGATTTAACCATCATGAATGACCTTTTGAATATGGTCTTGGACCTCCACATTTATGGCACACATTATGTTACTCAAGTAAGATTCTAATGATTAATGTTCATATTCATCCTTATAAAGGGAGGTGAATAAATGATCACTGATAGGAAGAAAGGGGTCTATGACGGATGAAGTTATGGGAGATGATATGATGAGTTCAATGAGTGGTGATGGGGAAGCATGGTCCTCATAAGGGTTCTTAGGAGACCCAATTTTGATATCAAAGAAAATATCCTCAAGATCAATATAAGCATCACTAGGACTAGTTGAAATATAAGCATCTGATGCAGGATCATATCCACTCCAACTATATTCAATAGATAAATCTTGTAAAAACTTAGTTATGATTGAAAATTAATGGATATTTAGCCAACACTTATTCTAGAGATATGTGATTATAGTATCATGTTGTATTTGATGAATGTATTAATGACCTTGTGACCTTCATTGATTCTTAATGGAGACCCAGACATCTAGACAAGTTTCCTTCATCACCTCAATGAGAGATAAGGTTTCCTAGGAAGGGGATAGGAAGTATGGATCATATTAGATTTTGATGTTTATAGGGGTTTATTGGACTTGAATGGAGGATAGGATCATGATACGATGGTGTGATGGGTGATTGGGGATTAGGATTAGCAGTCACATACATCATTGAAAATGTTAGACATTTTATGTTTTATTGGTGCCATATGATAAAGGACTATAAGAGATTTAAGATATTTTGACTTTGTGAGTTATCTTTGATCTGATCATTTAAAGGATTATCATCCATATGTATAGTGATGTTGACATTATTTTGATTTGATGATTGGATTTAACTTTGACTACTCCCTGGTACTTGATTTTGGGCTTCACTAGAGGAGATTGATTTTGGACTTTGATGATACAATAGTGACTAGCATTAGGCTTCACTAGGGAAAGACATTGTTTTATTAGGGTGATGATTTGAATTTTCTTGATTTTGACTTATTAGATCAAATATTGTTTGACCATCATGAATGACCTTTTGAATATGATCTTAGACCTCCACATTTATGGCACACATTATTTTTCTCAAGGAAAATTCCAATGATCTATGTTCATATTCATCTTTATGGAGGGAAGTGATTAAATGATCATTGATAAGAAGAAATGGGTCTATAATGGATGAAGGTGGGGGAGATGATATGATGAGATTAATGAGTGGTGATGGGGAAACATGGTCCTCATAGGGGTTCTTAGGATACCTAATTTTTATATCAAAGAAAATATCTTCAAGATCAGCAAAATTATCACTAGGACTAGCTGAAAGATACATGTCTGATGTAAGATCAAATCCAATCCAACTATATTCAATAGATAAATCTTGTAAAAACTTAGTTATGACTTCATCATCCTAATTAGGATCAAAATATAATCTTGGTGATTAATTTTAATCCAAATGGTTGGTATCATCAAAAGGATAGGCATATTCATCATCTGATATAATATCTATGAGGGATGATGTTTTTGATGAGGAATCTAAGTTAGATACTGGTGTTGAAAATGATCTTGATGTAAATAACACTTGTATTGACTCTGATGTATAAGATTCAATGTTGATATTATAATATTTAATGTCCATAATTGATCTCTCAACATAGGGTTTTTGATATGGTGGATGAGGGGGTGGAAGAAAAATGGATTCTCCAAAGATAGGCCCATGGAGGAAAGACTCATGATAAAAGGGGGGACTAGGTTTATGGGGAATAGACTCATTTTTTATAGAGGATTTGTTAAAGATGGGTGGACCATGGAACATGAAAGTGATATCTTAACCTTAGCTTGGAAAAAAAAGGATTTGATCATGATTGGGAATGAAATCTTGGCATTACTCTTTTTATTCACCCATGGATGTAGACTCATCTGATTCATCCTTGATTTATATGTCATCAAGTTTGATGAGATATTGGACACAGTTTTGAAAATTATGACATTAATCAATGGTATGCCCCTAGGTTCGATGATATGCACAATATTAGTTAGCTTTATACCAAGATGGATTAATCTTAGTGGGATAAAAATATTGTATGGGTAGATAAACCATCATGTCAGTACTAACATGTTGATCGAAAAGGTCTTCTAATGATATAAGAAGATAAGTATAGGGACTCTCTTTAATTCATGACTTAGATGTGGAAACATTAGACTTTAAATTAGATTGTTGTTGACATGATTAGGTGGGTGAACTAGTAGTAGATGAGGTGGCTAGGATTACATTCCCTTTGCTAGTATAGGAAGGGGTAGATGATTGGTTATGACTATTGGAGGAGGATTTGAATGGGACTAGGTGTGGTGAATACTAGGAGTTGATTGGTGTGGATGGGTGTGGATTAAAGGTAAGGTTGGATGGATGGGGTCAAAGTCTGTATGACATAGAGTACTCATCTCAAGAAGGTGAGAAAGGAGCATATCCATATTGGATATGAGGCATTATTCAATTAGGTAATTGACCAAATTTTTATTATATGCCATGGAATAATATGGGAGATAATATGAATGACATGGTTTACTAGCCCCAATTGACAGGTGTGGGGGATTGACCAAATAGCCTAAGGGATGATGATGGAATATGTGGTAAAAATTTGGATAAAGGATTTATTTAGTGCAATTTCAAGTTTAAATAAATGATATGATATGTTGGATTGGATAGGATAATATTTAAGTTGACCAATATAGGTCATGAGCTAGACCTTGATGATTTGGACTTGATTCGACTAGGTGAGTTATGACAAGCTCTAAGATTCGATGATGGTCTAGACTAGCCTGATAGATTGATTTTGATTGATTAGATGAAGGCTAGCTCAAGACTAAGATGACTGACTCAAATAGTATAAGATGATTTGATTGATAGGATTGGTATTATGATTCAAAATTATTAGACACAAGTAAGCTAATGATGAGGACCCTAATATGACAAGAATGTTTTCTAATGAAGATGAAGACTGAGGTATGACTATAGACTTAATAATATTATTAGTATAGATAAGGGGATGAGGTAAGGATGGGTTGGAGTATGATTATATTAGGTTTTAATGGATAAAATTATTAAGATAGACAAGTGACTAGTTATGGGTAAAGTGGACTTAGGACAAGATATGGATGACAAGATGTAAATAGGATATATAGGTGATGTGGATGGATGAGACTAGACTAGGAGGTGACCAATATGAGATTTAGGATAGGATGTATTATGATATTATGTTTAAAATGATGTATATGTACAAGAATATGATGTTAAGGATGTATAAAATGATATGATGATAAGACAAGGATATACAAGATTATGATATGTGAAGACCTAAATAGGTGTATATAGGTTTGGTTAAAAGGTTGACTTGACTAATAAATATCATGAGTCTATCATGGCACTCAAAAAATCAAGAAAACCATAAACCTAAGACTAGTTAATTGATTTTGGGTGTGTAACCCAATGACTACATAGTCTAACAAATTTACAGGTGAGGTTGTAGGCTAGTGACCCATTACATTATCTAATGCATGCTATCAAACCCATATTCACATGATGGTCACTTGGGATATAATACTAACTCTAATATTAAGTCACCTGTTATGGTCTAAAGGTCTTATTCTAGGTTGAATGGGCTCTTTAGGGGTGTCCCCAATATATGCTAGGTATGATAGGGCCCAAGTATGTGTAGGGTATTGTATAATGTTTGGTTTATAGAGTTGAATCTTCCCCTTTATGGATGACCTGTAAGGGATAAAATGCTTATCCTAATTATAGTTGTCCCTAATATTTATAATCTACTAGAACACGAAGTTTGGATTAGTGCATGGTGGTGAAATCCATGGTCACTATCCACCTAAAACTATGGCAAGTGTGTGGGCATCAATTTCATGTCACGTTTCCCCTAAAAAGGAAAAAAGGAGGTTTTTTTAGTGGTTTTTAATCCTCCAAGAATCACCACAAGGATGCAAGGAGGAGAGCATACACCACTATAGCCCTTATGTGACAGACAAGCAGACCAAAAAGAGATTAATTAATTGATTAATTATATGTGAGATATGACAAGATCAAAGATATATAAGAATATAAAAGATGTATACAGGGAATTTAGACAACACAATTGAAACAAAGTGATTAAAATGATTAAATATTTTAGACAAACAAAATTATTTTCAAGATATAAAAATGCCTTTGACAGGAGGCTTGCAAGAAAATGATTACTAGTTTGATTGGCACTCATGAAAGGGAAACCTACAAAACAAATATATCAGACCAAATATATGACCTGCAAGAGATGATGTTATCAAGCCAAAATGTCAATAGATTCATCTCTATAATAAAAAAATGTTAGTCCAATAAGCCTTAATAAAAACCACTAAACAAATCATGATTTGGCTCTATAACTTATTTAGATGAGGGGGGCATACCATAGGGGTCTAGGAGCAGCAACCCCTAGCGGGGTCAAGGAGCAACACCCCTTGCAAGGTTAAGGGTAAGTACCCCTTACGGAGTCAAGGGGTAGAGCCCCTTGTGGGGTCTAAGGGTAGTGCCTTGACCAAACACAAATTGGGACTTGTGAGATGCTTGGAATGACTTCAAATTCACTTAAAATGATCTTAGAAATGCACTCAAAAAAGACAATTTTGAAGGCGAAAATGAAGAGCAAAATTTCAACTACAAATGGCAAAACCTTAGATACATAGTCATTTACTACAATATTGCTTCCAGAAAGTATAAAATCATGACTTTTTTATAGTATCATGACTATAAAGTCATGATTTTGTAGAAATTGGCTAACCACTAATGGTTATCATCTAGTTTTCTGTAAAACCATGAGAGTTTAAGTGATATCATGAGTTTTATTCTGAAATCACAATTTTTCAATTAATGATATTGTACTACAAAAAGGAATAATATAGATTTTATACTTAGGATTATTTACATAATCAAAATGATTAAACTTTAGGATGATATTGATATTTACATAACAATAAAAAATGTAAACAAGACCTAGTAAGACTAACAACATATATTTATGATTATGGCCATATGATTTCACAACAGATGGTTGAGAGGGGGTTTTAAGGTGTTTTGAGATGATATGGGATAAGGCTCCCCCTGTTTCATGCAAACAAACATAGACAACCAAGTGTTATAATCAATCTCACTAGAAAAATTAGATATAAATATAAAACCACTACTTTAAGAGCAATATTGCTATTTTTGAGACAAAAATGCAATTGTAGATCTATGATATTGTAGCAAGCAAGGAAGGGATTCAAGTTTGGATATTTTATGATGATCCAGGTAGCTCTTCCCTATTCTTGTAAATAGAGGACACTCAAATAGAGATGCAAAATGTATTAGAAGCCACAACTGACAATTTTGGACTATGGTTTTGATTTTAAAAGCAAAATCACAACTTCAGAGGCTAATACCATAGATTTTCACACAAATTAACTATTTGCAAATTAGAAATATTGAAAAAAATTCAAAACCTACCAAAATTTAAATCATTATCATTTAATATGGTAATTAGTGACAATATCACTACATTTTATACAAAATCATGACTTTTAGGATAATATCACCATTTATGAATTCATGATTTTGTAGAAGAAAAATGACCTACCAGGAAAAGGTTAGTCATTAGCAATCAAGTTTTGGTGATCAGTGCAAAACCACAACTCCTAGGGTAAAACCATGATTATAAATTAGGAGTTGTGAAAAAGCATGATTGTAAATTAGTAGTTTTACAAAGCAAAATCACAATTCACATAGGCATGACAATTTGACAAAATATAATGATTGTTCACCTAATCAGCCCTAAAAGAGATCAAAAATGCTTATAACAAGAAATAAGGTTAGACTAAAGGGGATGCCCCACCATGGTCACCAAATGTAATTTTAATTCTGATCACTTAGATTAAACTACTTAAATATGATAATTTAAACCTAAAATGCACAATACACTCAATAGGAGAGATTATAGAAACAAATCATAATCAACTAGATGATTCTTACCAATCCCTTGATTGTCTTATCCTCCATCCAAGATATTCAAATTGAATTTTTGGATTGTTGATTATAATTAGACTCAGAATTTTGACATGGTGATAGCTTGATCAATGATTATGATTATGGATTTGGCATGGAGATTGTATGGCTTCCTTAGATGGTTTGGCCATGGAGGAGTGGCTTGTATAAACAAGACATGGAGGAAAGATCTATGGCTCATGTTCAAATTTAGGTCATGAAGATAAAGGGTGGAGGAATTTCTAAGGAATTAAAAATTCATTAGAAGCCTTTAGAATAGAGGCTTCTAGAGAGGAGGGGTCAAGTTAGAGGAGATTCTAGAATTGGAGAATTCTATAATCTCCTTAGGGATTAGTTAGGATTGGTGAGGGATTAGGTAGGTAATTATGAACTAGGGGGGATAGGGATTAGGTCATGGGAATTTTAAATTCCCAAATAATGGATAAGTGGGATTAGGATAAGATTAATAGATGATTATAATAATTAATAGAATGGTGTGATACGGATAAGGTTAATGTGATGAAGGGTAAATAAGGGGGGTGAATGATTAAAAGGGGTGATATTAGGATGTAATTAGAGGGGATAACTAATATTAGATGGGATAGATGAAATTAGTGTTGATTAATAAGAATATTATTGATGTTAAATAAAGTGAGAAAATTTAGGTGTATACATTCTTAAATCCACCTTTTTGTATATATAGTTTCTTGGGTAAATCAAATATTGTAAATTTTTTGGGATACACCATTACCAATCCAACCCCTTTGCATATATTTTTTCCTAAGGCACACCACAAATATCAATATCATCAAGCCTCAACACTAGTATTTTGAATTGATTTAAGGAAAAATATATTGTTTGTGTGTTTGTTTTTTAAAGCTTGCATGTGTTTTTTGTGTGTGCCTATGTCTTTTCCTATTCATTGTGTTTGGGTCAGCCCAATGGCATATTACAACATACTCACCATGATTTTCCATATCATGGTGTATAATATCATGTTCCATATAAAATATAAGGTTTCTCAAACATATATAATCTCGTGCAAGATTGGAAATGTGTCCTATTACATTATCAATATTCATACCCATCACTTGCCTAAACCATAATTCTATCCAACAATCCATGCCTAACCACCCATGCTCACTGACTAATTTTCCCTCACAATAACACCAATGTTAATTATCCCATCATATAATTACATATATCTATAAAAACATATAATATCCATGATATCCATTAATATGATCATCCCATCATCAATCAATTAAATCCTTGATTTATGCTTTCACAAGATTTACATCAATCCAATCCAAGCTCACAACTTCATCAAGATATATCATTCTATTTTACCCTATTAGGGTTTTAATAAAGTAAATATTATGTAGTTAAAGTGTTGAGTATGTTGCTAATCTAGGATAAAAAATTAAAATTATTGATTTAATTGAACTTTCCTAAAATAGCAAGTGAGAGGAGAAAATGTACTTATCTGGAGATAAATAGATTTTTATGTGAATCAAGGTATTAGAAATGACTAAAGACACACGTAGGAATATTTTGTCTTATGAATATTTATCAAAATTTGTCATAGGATAGTAGCACCCCTATTAGGCAGTAGTGTCATATGGTACTAGTGTCCAATTCTATAGCTATTGTCCTTCCTATAGGGACTATCTAAAACTTTCAAGGAAGTTATAAGAGATTATAGAGGTCATGTAGGAAGTTTTATGTCATTCAAGGGTTTGTTTGTGTCAATATATTGGCTAAATCTCCTCCAATACCCTAATGAATACCTACACACATGAAATAATAAATGGATCAAATGCAAAAGGAAAGGAAAAATTGGGTTGTCAGATGTTACGATCATCTAGAGAAAAGACCTTATTGTCTTAGTTATTGCCTATATTAACCCTAATGCTAAGGGTCTTAGATTTCATGTAGTTCTCCCTTAGGGAATGTGCACCATCAAATTTCATGGTATACTGGAATGATTTTTGATTAAGCCCTTATTTGATCAAGAATGAAATGTCTAGATGTGAAGACTAGGTAGTATGTAGAGTATTGAGTTGTATTATTGATTTATTTTATATAAATAGGTGCCAAAATAGTACGTGGGTAAGTGCACAAAGTTGGGGGATAAAAATTGGCCTACCCATGGACATGATTTTCTTGAAATTTTAGAAATATGAACTTTTATAGATAATTTGAGATATTTACACTCAAAATTTGAAGATGGTATAAGAACATGAAATGTAGCATTTATGGTCTAGTTTCCAATACATTAAAAAAAAAATGGTTAAGTATAACTAGGTAAAACATCTAAATTTTGAAGAGGAACTCCTATTTTTTTAGAAAACATAATAGATAGATGGTCATGCAATGCACCATTTTTTGAGCAACATTTAATATTATTTGAAACCCTTTGAAAATTTAGATAATATATTCTATTTTGACTTATATTTTTCTATATTTTTTCAATGAACACTTTTTTTTATGAATTTTACAAGTAAATAGATCCTAAAAACTGACAAAAAATGGATAGTTGTCCATGCGAAACACCTAACTACCTCAAAAAAAATAAAAATTCATTTTTTTTTAATGTGTGTAGAATTAGGCCTAATTTGTTACCATATAAATTGTTTTTCACTTAGATCAAAAAAATACAAATTACATGAACATGTATAGGCATATATGTTTGTGGCATGTAGTGGCCTAAAAAAGGTATAGTTAGAAATCAACATAGTTTTAAACCTTAAAATAGTCCAAAAATTATAAAAAATATATTTTGGAAAGAGGAGAGCATGCTCATCATGATGGTATTAATTTTTTTAATTTTCATGTTGAAATTCTTAGTGTATTTGGCAATCAAATTTTAAATTCTCAAGCCAAAAGGCATGGAAATTGAATTCAAATTCAAATACCATGATCATGTTATTAATTTGATCATGTTATTAACTACATTAACAACATTATTGCGTTATATATTTTCAATACCCTAAATTTTGAATAGGAGCCATTAAGCCTAGTAGTCTTAAGATCAAAGTTTGGTTGATTAAGATTATTATTTGGGGCTAATGTTTTTTTCAAGATTTGATAGCATTGAATGATAATTGAAGATGTATTAACCTATGAATCAATCTATTGTTCCTTTGATCCTAATATGGTATGCAATCGGGCTAATATATCCCATATTAACATTAGATTGACATATTTCCTTAGATGGAGCTTGGTTGGCCCTAATTACGTATCAAACTAAACTAAATACTTGGGTTTTATAATATGGTGTGTAATTAGAGACCCAATTGACATCATATGGACATAATTCCTTTCTCAAGGCTCATTTAACCCTAATTGTGTATTAGATTGAACTAAATATTTAATAGTTTAATATGGTGTGCTATCAAATCCCTAATTGACATTATATTAAAGGAATTATTTGCACTGGGACTAATTACACTTAATTATAGATTATATTAAAGAAAATACTCGATTGGTTAAATATGATGTGAAATTAGGGAAAAAAATCCATAGTGGACATTAGATGGACACAATTCCTTTTATGGGGTGAAAAATGCCTCAATTGATATTAGGTGGAAGCTATTAATTACATAGGACTTGGTTGTCCCCAATTGTGTATAGTATTGAAAAAATATCAATTAATTTAGCATGGTGTAATTAGAACCCCAAATGACATTATATGGATGTAATTCTTTGCTTGGGGATTGAGTGGCCCCAATTGCATATCATATTGAACCAAAATACTCAATTGGTTCAATATGGTGTGAAATCAGGATTAATGGAACCCAACCAACATTATATGAATAAAATTGCTTTCATGGGGCTCAATTTGCCCCAATTATGTATAAGATAAAACCAAATACATGATTATATAAATATAGTTTATAATCGGGGCTAACAAAGTTGTAATTGACATTAGATGTATTTAGTTACTTGCATAAGCCTTGGTTGGCCATAATTACATATTAAAATGAACTAAATACTTGGTTGTTTGAATATTGTATGAATTTGGGACCATTAGAGCCCCCTATTGACATAGAAGGATGAAATTTCTTACACAAGGCTTGTTTGGACTAAATTTTATATCATGTTGAACCAAATATTCTTTCATTTGAATTTGGTGCATAATCAGAATCCCAATTGTTATTATATGGATGTAATTCCTTATAAAGATTTCAATTAGTCTTGATTTCATACTATATTAAATCAAACACTCAATTATTTGAATAAGGTATGTAATTAGGGCCTTGATGAAAATTATGTTGACACAATTAATTGGGCAAGCCTCGATTGGCCCCAATTATGTATCATCTAGAACCAAATACTTGATTGGTTCAATATTATATGAAATCATGGCCAAGTAAGCCCCAATTTCCATTATATATTAATGTAATTCCTTACACATAGTTCCTTTGGACCGAATTGCATATCAAATTGAAAAAATACTTATTTTTTAAGATAGTGGACACTTGGATCCCAAAGTGATATCATATGGATGAAATTCCTTGCATTGAGGCTAAGTAGGCCCTTGGGATAAATTTAACCCCAATTAACATCCTTCATATTAGTAATAATTAGGTTCAAAGGGATGAACTTGGTTAAAATTTCATCACTCATTACCATAATTGACTTCGTAGGCTCAATCTATGATGATATGGGGGATAATTGATCCCAAATTCACATTATTTACTCATAGATCTAGCTTCAAAGAGCTCAAATTTACCCCAATCATGATCATGATTGTACCTTATATACCCTAAAACCTATACCCTAAGCCCTAATCCCTAAACTCTAAACCATATTTATATAAACTCTTTAAACCTTGAACTGATCATTTTAGCCCAAATTAACATCATTTAGACTAAGAATTAAGTTCACATGGCTCAATTAGCCTAAATCACATGAATGATTGCCCCATTTGACTAATTCACTCAATTTGAATGATGACATCTAGGTTATACTGATAACCCAAAAACACATTATATAGTCACAAATGGGTCCAAGTGATTCAAATTGTGCTCAATTATATTTATAATTGACCTTGTGTACCCTAAACCATATATACATTAAAACCTAAGCCATAAACCATAAACCCTAAACACTATACTCTAAATTTTAAACCTTTAAATTTCCATATTTACCAATTTATTTAGTCAAAATTAACATCCTTTATATTAATAATTAGGTTTGAACATGGCATAGAGTGATTAGACATTAATATACATATCCTTAAACTTAAACCCTATGCCCTAATCCCTAATCCTTAAAAATTAATTTGTAATACATATGCCCTAATTCTCACTACATGTTGAAAACATACATGCCTTAAGATATAACTTATTCTATCATGAGATGTCATAAAATGCACTTTTTAAACCTATGGCCAAAACTTAGCCTTCGGAATACCAATCTAGTTGTGCATCTGAAGTAGTTGGGGCTATTTTGAGCCCCTTCAACCTAATTAACCAAATAGGAGGATATAGTTGATTATTTTAATAAAGGAGGAATTTGAGGCCAATTTTAACCCCTTAAATGGAAATATATGATTTGGGTCAAAATCAAAAGATTGATTTTATCATGAATTGATCCAATTAGTCAATTTGTGCAATTCCCTGCATGATCTGGGCAAAATTGAGCCCCTAAACCAAATTTATGGCTCGATAAATTATATAAAATGTATGAAACATGTACATGTCATAAATAACCCTAATTTTATCAAAAATATAAACATGAAGATAATTGTCATAAATAAGTGAACAAACAACTCAAATGTTCTTCAATGACCTTAGTGATTAGACCCTATATCCGATATCTTAAACTCTAAACCCTATACCATTTAACTTTAACATTAAACCCTATACCATTTACATTAAAGCCTAATACATAAGCCTTAAACCCCAAACCCTTTAAATTATAGACCCTAAACCCTAAACCAATAAATTTAACCCTAATTAACATCCTTTATATATAGTAAGAATTAGGTTCATAGGGATGAACTTGGTTAAAATTTAATCACTCATTAAACTGAAATTGACTTAATTAGATCAATCTATGATGATATGGGGGATAATTGAGCTCAAAATCACATTCTTTACTCATAGATATATGTTTAAGGAGCTCAAATTTTCCCCAATTGCCTTCATGATTGTACCTTACATACCCTAAAACCTATACCATAAGCCCTAATCCTTAAATTTCCTAATCCCTAAACTCTAAACCATAAATATAAACTATTTAAACTTTAAACCAATCATTTTAGCCCAAATTAACATCATTTAAACTAAGAATTAGGTTCACAGGGCTCAGTTTGGCCTAAATCACGTGAGAGATTACCCCATTTGACTAATTCATTCGCACGATGACATATATGGTATAATGGCAAATCAAAAACACATACTATAGTCACAAATGGGTCCAAGTGATTCAAATTGTCCTCAATAATCTTTGTGATTGACCTTGTGTACCCTAAACCATATATGCATTAAAACCTAAGCCCTAAACCATAAACCCAAAACATTATACCCTAAATTTTAAACCATAAAATTTCCCTATTTACCAATAAATTTAGTCCCAATTAACATCCTTTTTAGTAATAATTAGGTTCACATAGCATAGAGCGATTAGATAAAGTATATACAGGTCCTTAAACCTAAACCATATACCCTAATCCCTAATCCCTAAAACATAAATTGTAAGCCCTATACCCTAATTCCCACTACATGCCATAAACATACATGCCTTATTATATAACTTTTTTATCATTAGATGTCATAAAATGCATTTTTTAAACCTATGGCCAAAACTTAGCCTTTGGAGTAGTAATATAGTTGTGCATTTGAAGTAAACTAGGGCTATTTTGAGCCCCTTCAACCTAATTACATGAATATAAAATTTAATTTTTGGTTTTATAATCTCCAATTTACCCTAATAACCATCATCATTGTACCTTATATACCCTAAAACCTATACCCCAATCTCTAATGCTTAAAGTTCATAATCCCTAAACTATATACCATAAATATAAACTCTTTATATGTTTAACCAATCATTTTAGCCCAAATTAATATCATTTAGACTAAGAATTATCTTTTTGATTTACCTTGCGTAGCCTAAACCTAATGATGAAAAGTATATACCAAGTGTTATCACACTGTCTTATTTAATACACTTGTCCTTGTTTATTGATCCACTTCCTTTGATAACAGTTTTATGGTTCACTCTTTAAGAGATTCACTAATTTATCTCATTCTATATAATGCTTTTGGTCTTTATTTATAAATGTTTCTTTAACCCTCTCTCTATTTCTATTAACTTTATCCACACTTTCAAACACTCACTTCCTTTCTTTACATAATTCTGACTTCATTAGACACTCCTTGTATCCCTATGCATGGGCTTTCCTTGACTTATATAGTATATACAGATGATTAAAGTAAAAAAAATCATAAATTTCAACACCCTCTATCCATTACTTGATAATCTTAAATTTTCATGCAATTTATCCATGTTTTGATAACCCTTTTAGACCTTTCTAGGTCTCTGTTTAGCCCTTTAAGCCTCTTAGGGTCCAAATTTGCTTACAATCTTGAATTTCCATACTTAGAAGTATGTTCACATAAAAAAACTATAAAATCTCTTTAAACACCTAATGTTTGAGGTTTTCACAAATTTTCATCAAAATTTAATGGTGGAAACTCATTCAACTCTCTAAACCCTAGATTAGGGCTTAATGGACCCTGTACTTGCCTGAGAACACACAAATGTGCATAAATTTGATTATACAAGGTTTTAAAGACCCAAACTAGTTTATTAAGGTCTATCTTGACCTAATTAAACTTTCCAAACTACTAGTTATGTGTGTCCACTTCACTGTCTTGACCTTTTATCATAAAATATACTTGATTGGGTGATAAATCTTACTTTATAGGTTTGTTTTAAGCCTAGACAACACTTATCACATTCTTGAACAAACAAAAGGTGTTAAAATTTTTTAATGGACTAATATATGCTTACAATAAAAATCCTTTTCAAATCATCTTAGTTTTTTATCATGTCTCTCAAATAAAATCCAAAGCATAGTCTACCTTGTCAATAATCACTACAAAAAATAGGGGTCAATCTTGCAAATTTGTTTTAAAAAATGGTTTATTACTTATAGTTTAATCTCTCAACCTCCTAAAGCATTCACTCAACCTTTAGAAAGATGTGATACTATTGTTCCCACATCTTTTAACCCAATAATGGCCAACTATAATCTGCATATAAAGAAAGAGTTTTCAAATAGGGCTCTATTCCTATAATGTATATGAATATAAAATACTTAAAAAATATCTTGGTAACACACTCAAATATATTTCAAAAATATTTATAATAATTACCAAATATCATTGGATTATCTACCATGCTAGAATCACTCTATAACATAAACAACAGGGTTTGCTCTTAAGACCATTTCAACAAGGTTTCTTTCCCTATCCTTTCTCTTTTCAAGGTTTCATCACAATATCACATTCACTAGCCTTTAATAACATATTAAAGTAGTGATCAATTCCACTCTTGCATCAATCAAACTATATAATCAACAATCCATATTAGTAATGACCACTAAATAGGGTCTATAATTCATTCATGACAACAGAGATTACAAACTTCATAACTATCTTCATAACAATATTTATCCATATATTTTCTTTCCCATTAATCTATTTTAATGGATTAAACCTCTAATTAAATAAAAATTGACTCTTTTTAACCTATAAATATGCATAACTACTTCTTGCCACCTTTTTCTACATAGAGGTTACTTTGATACATGATATTATGTTTTGAATTTACTTAAAATGACACCTCCAAAACTATAGCATTGAAATTATATCATGTATGAACCTAATACAATCTCCAAAACCTTTATACTCACTTGATACATCCTTACCTTTTCATGAATGCATAAACTAGTCCTTATACAAGGCTTGCAAATTCAAATTTGCTCAAAGAAGATTTTGGTGGGAAATATTCAAATTCAAAATCTATGCACTTTGAGACCATCTAACCTCCACCTATGGACTTCTACTAACCTCTAAAAACTATAAGATACTTATAAACCAAGCTAGGAACAAAAATGGATCAAACTTGGTGTCATCAAGGGATGTCAATACATCATACTACCAAGCTGAGAATTCTTTGCCACAGCTATTAAGTCATCTAAATGGTATACGTTTCTACCTAAATGATTTTAACCCTTCTCAATGAAGTTGCTTGCATCCACTTACCTCTCATAGAGGTGTACATGCTCTTGGGCCCCTCATTTAAGCCTTCTCTACTTCACCTTCATATATGCATATGAAATAACAGTGTTAAATAAAACATGTTTGCTACCAACTTATTCGTGTATTGCATATGCATGTCACTCTTCCTCTTCTTCAATCTAATCCACCTTCTCCTTCTCTCCATCTTCAACAACTGCTACAAGTATGTAATCCTCTACCTTCACCAATGCTCATTGTGCTACCCATTCCACTTCATGAATAACTTATGCTTGTCCTTTCCATACCTCATTCTTATATATAATCTTATCTTGTTGTTTTATATCAACATCTTTACTACCCTCTTTCTCCTACACATTCAAGGGTTGTATGCTTTCTTTCAATACCTCATCTTCTTGATTTATCACTTCTACATGGTCACCTTGTGCATGGACCTATTTTATATTATCCATCTAATCAACATCCTCTTCTTATTTAAGACTCTTTTGTAAACTTTTTTATTCATCTACCACCACTTCTTAGGTTGCTTGTTCTTTACCTGCACTTTCATTAAAAAATAACATATTAAAAATAATATTTGAATCCTTCATGGCTTCCTCATGGGATTCCTTCTCACACATTTCAACCTCCTTCTTCTTCACTTGTTTAGTGTTTATCCCAAACCACTGTTCATCCATCTTGGCTGCAAACTCATCCACTATTCTGCTATCCTCTTTCACATATGTTGGGCTGCCCTGATTTCTGGGACTATCTTTTCTCTTAAAAACTCTCATTGGTGTTATGCTTTCTTTATTTTCTTGAAAACTATTTGTTTCCACTTTTCAACCTTGTTCAACTCTTCTCACGTCCATCTTTATGGACTCACAACTTCTCACATCAACTAACTCAACACAACTCACTTCTTTCTTCGGTGATTTGATCAAACCCAAACTCTCCATAGTTCTACTCCAACATTGTCTTGTCAACATCATCATTATTCTTTCATCTCTCCTTTCTTCTTCAACTTTCAATGGGATAAGTGTATATGTCTTTCCATCCTACCTAATAGTATAGGTGTTAGCTTGACCATCATATATAGCATGCTTATCAAATTACCATCATCTCCCAAGCAATAAATGACACACATATATAGGCAAAATATCACATAATACTTGATCTATATATTCTCATATCTTAAAATCAACCTAGCTTTGTTTACTTACCAATATGTAATGTCTTTTCTAAACCCATGCAACTCTGTATGGTTTTGGATTTGGCATCTTCGTCATTACCAACTTCTACACCATCTCTAATGAAATAATATTGATAATGCTACCACCATCAATAACCAAATTGCATACCTTACCATGGGCCTTACATCTTCTTTTGAATAGACTTCTCCTTTGGGTTGGTTCCTTACCTTAATTCTACTATAATAAGACTCTCCTCGTGATAAAAGACTCATTCTTCTCTTGTTTTCTATCCTCATACTTTTCTCTTACTCTTTATTGTTGCATACTTTTGCTTATATCTCTTGGACACTCTACTACCTTATGTCCTCTTTGGCAATTCCAACATTGCCCCTAAAATCTCTATCTTGGTTCTTTTCTCATTGGTCCTTCTTCCCTTCTCATTATACCATCTACTAATGGTATGATCTCTCTTGCATGGTTTTGTCCCATGCCCTCTTGAACTACTACATGCACTTATGGTCTTTCTTGTGCCACCTCTCTATTCTCTCTCTCATTCATCTTTACTTATAAAGGTGCTAACTGACCTTGATACCTATCATTCCCTTCTTTCTCTTTTTATTCCTACTCTGTATTCTCTTTCCTTGATAACATCTTCAATGGCCTCCATTTTCATAACCAATGGAGCAATTAACTGGGTCATTATTCTGACCAAATCTTCCTCTTCCCTACTAGCTCTCTCCATGGAGCACTATCCTTGATCACATGTCCTACATTTCACTTCAAAACACATAATTTCAATGTTTTCAATAATCCACAAGAATATTTTACACCAAAATTGTGTAGAGCATATACCAAATACTATCACACATTGCCTTATTCAATATATTTGTCCTTGTTTCTTGATCCACTTCCTTTGATAACAGTTATATGGTTCACTCTTAAAGAGATTCACTAATTTATCTCATGCTCTATAATTCTTTTTATCTTGATTTATAAAGGTTTCTTTAGCCCTCTCTTCATTTCTATTAACTCTATCCACACTTTCAAACTCTCACTTCCTTTCTTTACACAATTCTGACTTCACTAAAGGATTGTAACCCTATTTAAGGGATTTCCTTGACTTGTATGGTCTATACAAATGATTAAAGGAAAACCATTCACAAATTTCAACACCCTCTATCAATTACTTGCTAATCCTAAAGTTTCATGTAATATCACCATGTTTTGATAATCCTTTTAGACCTTCCTAGGTCTTTATTTAGCCCTTTAAGCCTCCTATGGTTCAAAATTGCATATAGTCTTGAATTTCCATACTTAAAAGTAAGTTAACACCAAAAAAACTCTAAAATATATTTAAAAACCTAACACTTTATGTTTTCAAAAAGTTTCATCAAAAGTTAATGGTGGAAATTCATTAAACTCTCCAATCCCTAGATTAGGGCTTAATGGACCCTATACTTGCCTAAAAACACACAAATCTACATAATTTTTGTTATACAGGGATTCAAAAACCCAAACTAGTTTATTAAGTTCTATCTTGACCCAATTCAACTTTCCAAACTACTAGGTGTGTGTTTCCACTTCACTATCTTGACATTCTATCACAAAATATACTTGATTGGGTGATAAATCTTACTCTACAAATCTATTTTAAGCCTGGACAACACTTATCACATTATTAAACAAAAAAAAGGCATTAATAAATTTTAATGGAATAATATATGCTTACCATAATATTCCTTAGTAAGGTATCTTAGTTCTTGATCATGTCTCTCAAACAAAATACAAAGCATAATCCACCTTGTCATCAGTCACTATAGAAAACAGGGGTCAATCTTGCAAAGTTATTTTACAAAATGGTTTATTAATTATATTTTAATCTCTCAACCTCTTACATCATTCAATCAACCTTTAGAAACATGTGACACTATTTTTCCCACATCTATTAACCCAATAATAGCCAAATATAGTCTGCATATAAAGAAAGAGTTTCCAAATAGGGGTATGTTCCTATAATGTGTATGAATATCAAATACTTGAAAATTTTATTGGTAGCTCACATCTATAACACACTCAACTATATTTCAAAACCTTGTATAATAATTACCAAATATCATTGGATTATCTACCATGCTAGAATCACTTTGTAACATAAATAATAGGGTCTACTCTTGAGACCATTTCAACAGGGTTTCCTTCCCTATCCTTTATCTTTTCAATTTTTCTCCACAATATCACATTCACTAGCCTTTAATCACATATTAAATCAATTATCAATTAGACTCTTGCATCAATCAAACTATGCAATAAAAAATCCATATTAGCAATGACCACTAAACATGGTCTATAATTCATTCATTCATGACAACAGAGATTACAAAGTTCATAACTATCTTCATACCAATATTTCTCAATAAATTTTATTTACCATTCATCTATTCTAATTGATTCAACCTCTAAATAAATCAAAACTAACTCCTTTTACCCTATAAACATGCATAATTACTTCTTGCCACCTTTTTCTACATAGAGGTTACTTTGATAAATGATATTTTGTTTTGAATCTACACAAAGTGACACCTCCAAGACTATGGCATTGAACTTATATCATGTATGAACCTAATACAATCTCCAAAACTATTATACACTTCTGATACATCCTTACCTTTTCATGAATGCATAAATAGTCCTTATACAACGATTGCAAATTCAAATTTGCTCAATGAAGGTTTTGGTAGGAAATCTTCAAATTCAAAATATATGCACTTTGAGACCATATAACCTCCACCTATGGACTTATATTGACCTATAACAAATTTAAGACACCTATAGACAAATATAAGAACAAAAATGGATCAAACTTGGGGTCATCAAGGGATGCCCTTGCATCACCTAAGCCATAAACACTATACCCTAAATTTTAAACCAAAAACTTTCCCTATTTACTAATCAATTTAGTCCTAATTGACATCCATTGTAGTAAAAATTAGGTTCACACATGGCATATAGTGATTAGACCTTATATAAACCATTAAATCTAAACCCTACATGCCCTAATCCCTAAACCCTAAAACATAAATTTTGATCTATAATCCTTAAAGCCTATGCATTAATGCCTTAATCCCTAAATTGTAATCCCTAATCTATATTAAGTATAGCATGATCATGTTATTTAATAAAGTGATCACATTATTCTTAATATAGGTAACACTCAGTTCTCATTACCAATTACTAACCCCAAATGATTATTAACAATAACATGATCATTTTATTACATAATATAATCATGTTATTGTCAATATATGATTCTCAATATGTTAGATGAAGTAGAACCTTATAAAACTAATAACACAATAGTGTTATGATTATTTCAGACTAAGCTCACTTATCAGTGACTATTTTTAACCCAAATTAAGAATTTTGTCCCCATAAACATTTTCTGCATACTTTTGTGAGATCTACGATACCTATGTACTTGACCCCACTTTTGAAAAGTTATCAATTGTCCTTAATGGGTGATGGATAAAATTTTAGGAAGAGGAATATGTTGAACAACAAAATACCAAAGGAATTAGAATATTTAAGAGAGAAACACAAGATATGAATGCAAAAACTTCATGGTATACAAGGTACAAACCTTAATCTTGATGAACTAAATGTCATAGATAATGAGCCAACTAACAATAATGAATTAAACAATGATTAAATTGACCATAATGAATTGAATAATAATGAAATTAACCAAAATGAAATGATAATAATGAAATTAAAAACAATTATTTAGTTAATGTTGGAAGTTTACATTCAAAGTTCCAAGTTTTTTATTTTGTTGATGATGAGTCTATGTATGATGCTTCACCCCCTATGAATGAAGAAAATTTGATGGAAACAAATAATGATGAAATTAACCATCAAAAAAAATTCATGGAAACATATAATGAAAAAATAAACAATGAATAAAATGTCATCCCACCTCTAAACAATGAAAGTAATAACATTTTTGAAACACCCTCTCAACAACTTCCACTATTACCAACACCTCTAAGAATTGTGCATAGAAAAGACAAGTACTTAATTGAAGTTGATGAAAATATTTTAGAACCAATGAATAACAAAATGTCTTATTTTCATTCAAGAATATTGGCTCAACAAGTTTGGGATACTTTCTTTCATAATTTGGATTATGATAGTCAAAGATGTCAATTATTTGTTTCATTGATAAAATTAATTAAGATGAGGCCTATAATGTACACATTAGGACTAAGAACATCTAACATGGATGATGAAAGAAATGAAATTGTTAAAAATCTACATGATACATATCATCCTATAGGCCCAAAATCATGCACCAAATATTGTAATGTTACCCAGTGTATACTTACAACTTGTGCAGTAAGTGATAATATAGGGAAAATATGAATGGTTTCAAAAACAAGTGGAACACCTAATATAAATAGAAAAATAATAATTAAAGTAATTAAAAGATGTGAAATACTTAATGAACCTAATTCTAATGAGCTTTGGGCATTCTTTGATAGACTTCCATAAAAATACAAGGGTATAGCCAATACTCTCAAAGAGTTACTGGCTCAATTTTGGAAAGATAATACAAGAGTTTTGCCCAATGCAAGAGATGTTGTGAAAAGAAGAGTTGGTTTTAAAAACCATGAATTGAATATGAAACATTTATTAGATATGGATCAAATACAATTATACTCTAAATTTTTGGAAAAATAACCACAAATTTCTATTTGTTAAATATATTTTGAGATGGCAAAACCCGTTTATGTTAAAATAAATCACACACGCACCACTTGTTGTAGGAAACATATTGAATTTTCAATACACTATGATGTTTTTCACCATATTCATTGTAATTTTCATACTAATAAAATTTTTTAGGAGTGTGGTATTGAATTTCCACCAAAATTAGTTACAAAATTTATTTGAACTATTTTTTGCAAAAGACCAGATGGATAATTATTTTCCAACAAATCATGTTTAAATCGATCCGTAAATCAATAAATAATTTCTAAATAGATATTGAATTCTCAATTCTTTTAAATAAATAGAATTGGTTGCATAAATATAGGAATGAATAAAGTAATTTGCCAACTTTGTAAAATTCATTTCTCAAGTTTAAAATTCTTTGATTTTATGTCACTTACAACTTCCCATATTTATTTTTAGTATTCCTTCAATTCATTTTCAACTGAATTAAAACAAAACATAGAATAAACTAAAAGGAAAAGTGATAACAGAGATCACCCATCATTTGGGCTACGTCTCTAGGATTGCTTAACTGTAATCCAATCCATTTCAAAGATGTAAATGTCTATTTAAAACCTACATTAAAATATGGATTTTAAAAACTGATATCAATGTTGAAACTTGATAGTGAATATTATGAACTAATCAACATCCATCCTTATTTGTTAGTAGCATTTATGTTTCATCTTCGTGAATATGGGGATATTTCTCCTTTTCGAGTATCTATAAACTCTTAAAGTTTTAATGATGAATAAGAGTGTTCTACCTCTTGACAGATTTTTAACTCCAATAATAACCCTTGCAGTTGTCTACATCCCTCTAGGGCCAAAGGCCTTTAAACAAAATAGAGACAATAAAATTTATAGCTACGGGTATATGTATCAATACAGAATCACAATAGATATCTTCCTTGTCTACCATGAGTCTCTATGTTTTTAAATAACCTATAATGGAAATATTACATTTGCCCTTGGATAGTGGGCAATATATATATATTCATAGATCATTATCTATCTTCCCATAATTAAAATAGAAGATAAAAATATCCCATTCAAGACTGCCAAATAACTATATATATATATATATATATATATATATATATATATATATATATATATATAAAGAGATTACCGATACGTGTTTCTATATGCCATACGTTCATAACCTATAGCCATTTATGAATAGGTGATGTCTTCTTCACTAGTTTAGCTTCATACAAATAACCATTGACCTAAAAATAGATCATTCCCATGGACCTTGTAAATTTGTTGCATAGACTTTGAAAATGACCTGATCTGTATATTTGGGAATAGAAGATCATGCATCCAAGCCTAAAGGCCTTACCAATACACCTCCTCACCATAAGATAAAAAGTCTTATAATAGGTATATTAAATTTTTTTTGGGACTATTTGGTAGAATATACTCAGTTTTCATGCTTGTGGTTTTACCTAAGCATCCAAAGCCAAATAACCTTCCAAAATAGACACCAAGATCATTAGGCATTCACCATGCCTCCACCATCGATGCCAATATCTGAAGACACCCATAACATTTTGAAGTGTTTGTCATTGGACCACCATTGACCCAGCTCAAGGTTGTATTAGATATGTATAAAAAAATACATAATCCCATCTTGTTTTTGCATGGGATCACCATTGAAATAAATCCCATCATAGTTTACATGGGCTCAGCCTTGCAATTAGGGATGACTAAATAGACTTGGGTCTATAAATAGAATTATCCCAGTCTATTCTTGGCCTAGCTTCCATAGAGGAATCATGTCATAGTTACCCTCCTTGCCTTATCCCATCTTGGGATTCAATGTTTGGCTTCCATTTCTATCCCCAAATTTGACTTTTCTAAAGGGACTCTCATACATCTAGAAAGGCTACACTCTTTTAATACATTCACAACCTCTATAAAAATAGGCAATCTATCCAAACATATCTACCTACATTGAGGCTTTAAAATTTTATATTTTAGTGGTCTCTCCTATTGACCTATTTGGGTCATGCTAACAAAAGTAGAGTTGATTCATGCTAATAGAATAAGCATTGAGCCATGCTAATAAGAGAAGCATCGATCAATGCTAAAAGAAGAAGCATTAAGCCATGATAATAAAAAGAGGCATTGATTAGTCTAAAGTTTATGTCCCTATCCAAACACATATTTTATGACTCAGTATATTTTTTTAGTCATGGTCTCATTGTTCAGCCTCCTTCCTCTCCACATTCCACACAACCTCCTTTTTAAACTATTAATTTGTCTATTTGTTACTCCACCATGATCCTGAATGGCTTTTTCCAAAACAAGGTTCAAATCGTTAATTCTTGGCCAATATTCTTTGGGGAATAAACAAGAATCTTCCATTCTCAGGATGACAAGCTCTAACGCCTTTAAAGAGGTTTTTGTTAGGATTATAAACCAAAACCATCAATCCTTCTACATGTAAGTGAATGTCCACGTAGGAGATGAAGTGTGCATGTTTAAATGTTACACATGAAACATATTTGAAACTAAAATAGATATTTAAAAATATTGAAATAATATTTGAGGTTTTTAATAAATATGTTAAATAGGATATTGGATTTAAATTAAATATGAATTTAATTTAAAACATATCCCATGGATTTAATTAAATATGATATTAAAAATAAAAGATTATCCTGATAGAATAATCATATCAATATTATTAAAAATCCATTGGATCATAAATGGAAATTGAAGCATTTGTGGTAGATTGCTAAAATTAAAAAAATATATCCATGAGGAGATTACACGTGTAATTGGATAGGAATTAGTTGGTTTAAGAAAATATAAATTAGTGACTTATCAAATAATAGATGGCAAAGAATCTAAAAGGTGTGAGTTTGTTACAAAAAAGATACATGTTTCTAAATTTTTGTTCAAATTTAAGGAGAAGATTGTTTATGAGTATGTAAGGCACACACACAGGGCTAGATGGTTGGATGAACATTTCAAGATAAGAAAGGATAAATTCCCACTTGGTTTGATTATTTTAGTAGTTTATTTTAATAAAAATTACACATTCAAACTCCAAATAGAAGTTCAATTATAGTATTAAAACTCATCACAAGTTTTCATATGCATGCATATAACATTCATGCATGCACCTAATACAGAGTAACAACAAAAAATATTAAGTGAATAACATTTATACATCAGTGATGATAGATCATCTTATTAAAATTATGTGCAATGTTGTTTTCAAAAAAATTATGAATAGTTGAGTTAGAGGAACATAAATTTTAATCAACATTACTTTTGGTCAGACAATTATACATCACAATTCAAAAATGCATGGATGTTTTATTAGTTGAGTAGGATGCATGTTACCACTGGTGTAGAGCACATTTGGAGTTTCACCAAAGTTGACCATGGAAAAGGGGAGCATGATGGTGTTAGATCATGTGTAAAAAGGGCTATTGTAAGGGAGGAGTTGAAATTTGAAGAGGGTGTTCATTTCATAGATGCAAAAATTATGGTTGAATGGTGTAATGAGAACATGTGTCATGGTGCTTAACCAAATTCTACTATTCATAGACATTTCTAGTTAATGGAGAAAGAACACTTGGAAAAGTACAATGATTGTATGACTCTAACATGTTCAAGTGATCTCCACTCATTTTGTAGCTCAAATTCAAGTTTTTGGACTGTTCATACAAGACACTTGGCATGTTTCCATTTTGCAAGTGTGGACTCTATTTGAAATGAGTGTGAATCACAAAAGTGGGTGGATGATTGGAGTTCTAAACCTCTAATTCCAATCAACACATATCAAGTTCTAACAACATTATAACTTACAAATATGACATCATCAAATGACTTTGACCATGTATTTGATATAGTGTAGCCAGGTAGAATATTTTTTATTATGTAAAATTTATTCTCATTATATATCTTCATATTGTCACTAAAAATGGTTTTTTTTTTTATACAGGGCATATTTTAACAGTTATTTTAGATGAAGATAATAAACAAGGGACTGATTACTACTTATGTTAGTGTGTAGAGAGAAATAAAAAATTAACTTCCCCAGTTATAGATGGAGAAAACATTGACTATCCCACTGGATCAGTGGTAGTTACTAGAACTTAGTTTCGATGATATCCTATAAAATATTTAGATCAATGATTGTTTAAAGAGTTTTAAATGCACAATAATATATTTCACTAATCAAATTTTATTCTTGTAATGAATGCTTAATTACAAAAATATCATGGGAGGCCATTAAATAAGAAACTATGGAAAGTTTGGGAGTCAGACCATGAAGCTATTCTTGATACTATCAAGGTTAGAGTAGATCCTAGTGGTTCATTGAATTGAAATACATAGGTATGTTGAATTTTAAAATGTATATGTAATCAATTTTACCAAATGTTTTTTATTTTCTAAGTAGTACACATAAATTTCATTTTTAATTACTTACTAATAATTTTTTGTAGGTTAGTGGTGCCACATAAGCTTCCACCTTCATGTGGTTAGCATTGTCAGTAAAGAATTATATATTCTTAAAGCTAAATTAAGCTCAGTTTGGACATGATAAAATATTATTTTAGATGTGATCGAAGCTTAGGAAATGACTTATAGGTTTCATTTTATGGGTATTTGATCTTAGGCTAAAAAACTACATTTTTATTATATTGGGAAGGGTGTTCTTGAGGATGGAAAGGTGGTGGGTTTGTTGATCAAACCTGATGGGAGGCCAATAACCTATTATTATACATTACCCACCCCTTTGGATATGTTTCAAATGTTATTTTCAGTCAAGAAGCATCATAACTAGAGTTTTTCAACCATAACTTAAACTTCGACAACATTTGTTATTAGTGTTTTTGCTCTCTAGAACAGTAATGAAAATGCACTTCTAGGTGGATTTGAACATTTTGGTGGTGTGATAAAATTTAATTTTTCTATCTCGATGTGATCAAATTGATATATTTATAGGTGGAGTTCTTGAATGTATAAATCCTAGTTAGAGCTTAAGAAGTTGCTTGTTCACTACCAAAAAGTTGCATTTTTGGACCCCTCACTGCAACTTATCCAATGGATTAATCTCAAATATTCAACCTAAGTTATTTGGGTTGAAATTATAGGGATTAAATATGTATGGGAGGGAAATAATATTTCACATAAATTACTTGTAGTTTTCATTTTATGTGTGTTTGAACTTCGGCTAAAAATTTGCATTTTTCTTATATTCAAAAGGGTGTTCTTGAGGCCAGAATGGGTGGTGAGTTTGTCAATCAAGCCTAATGGGAGGCTAAGAAATTTTTCCTAGACATTATCCACCCCTTGGATGTGTTGGAAATGTCAATTTTCAGTTAGAAAGAATCAAAACTAGAGTTCTGCAACCATGACTTAAACTTTGACAACATTTATTGTCAGTATTTCCACTCTCTGAAATGATAGTGAAAATGCACTTCCAGGTGGATTTAAAAATTGTGGTGGTGTGATAACATGTAATTTGACTATCTGGATGTGATAAATGTGATATATTTGTAGGTAGATTTCTTAGAGGTAGAAATCCCAGTTGGAGCTCAAGAAGTTACTTATTCACTACTAAAAAGTTGCATTTTTGGACCCCTCATTACAACTTATCCAACATATTGATATCAAATATTCCATCTAATTACTTTATGGTGTGATTAAATGGATTAAATAGGTAAGGTATGGATCTAATGGTTCATTCAAATTACTTACAGGTTTCATTTTATAGGTGTTTAAACTTAGGCTAAAAAATTGCATTTTTCTTATATTGGGAAGGGTGTTCTTGAGGCTAGAATGGGTGGTGGGTTTATCGATTGGGCCTGATGAGAGGCCAAGAAACTATTCTTAGACATTATTTTCCCCCTTATATATTTTTTAAGTGTTATTTTTCAATCAATAAGCATCAAAACTAGATTTATGCAACCATAATTTAAACTTTGACAAGTGTTTTTGCTCTCTAGAAGGGTTGTGAAAATGCACTTTTGGGTGGATTTGAATGCCATGGAGGTGTTTTAAAATGTAATTTACCTATCTATATTTGATTAAAATTATATATTTATAGGTGGAGGTCTTGAATATAGAAATGCCAGTTAGAGCTCAAGAAGTTGCTTATTCACTGCCAAAAAGTTGCATTTTTTTACCCCTCACTGTAACTTATCCAACAAATTGATATCAAAGATTCCACATAATTATTATAAGGTGAGATTAGATGGATTAAATATGTAGGTTATGGATTTTATAGTTCATTAAAATGACTTACAATTTTCATTTTAGCATGTTTGAACTTAGGCTAAAAATTGCATTTTTCTTGTATTGGGAAGGGTATTCTTGATGTTGGAATAGGTGGTGGGTTTATTGATCGGGCCTGATGGGAGGCCAAGAACTTGGTCCTAGACATTTTCCTCCATTTGGAAATATTTTAAGTGTCAATTTTCATTCATGAAGAATCAGAACTAGAGTTTTGTAACAACTTAAACTTTAATAACATTTGTTGTCAGTGGTTTTGCTCTCTAAAATGGTAGTGAAAATGCACTTCTAGATAGATTTGAAAATCATGGTAGTGTGATAACATGTAATTTACCTATTTATATGTAATAAAATTTATTTATTCATATTTTTAGGTTCTATAAGTATAAATGCCAATTGGAGCTCAAGAAGTTACTTGTTCACTGCCAAAAAGTTACATTTTTAGACCCCTCACTGCAACTTGTCCAATGGATTGATATCAAAGATTCCACTTGAGTGCCCTAGAGTGTCATTAGAGGGATTAAATAGGTATGTTATGGATATGATTATTCATATAAATTACTTATAGTTTTTTCTAGTCATGTTTAAACTTAGGCTAAAAAATTGCATTTTTTGTATTAGGAAGGGTGTTCTTGAGGCTAGAATGGGTGGTGGGTTTATTGATCAGGCCTAATGGGAGGCAAATAACCTAGTCTTATATGTTATCCACCCCCCATGGATGTGTTTAAAATATCACTTTTTAGTTAGGAAGCATTGAAACTAGAGTTTTGCAACCATAACTTAAACTTTGACAACATTTGTTGTTAGTGTTTCTACTCTCTAGAACGGTAGTGAAAATGCACTTCTGAGTGGATTTGAATGTTGTGGTAGTGTTATAGCATGTAATTTTAATATATGGATGTGATAAAAGTGATATATTCATATGTGGATTTCCCATAAGTATAAATGCCAGTTGGAGCTCAAGAAGTTGCTTGTTCACTGCCAAAAATTTGCATTTTTAGAACCCCCCATTGTAACTTATCTGATGGATTGATCTCAAAGCTTCCACCTAAGTGATGTAGGGTGAAATTATAGGGTTTAAATAGGTAGGGGAAGGATATAAATTTTAATATAAATGAATTACAATTTTTATTTTATGCATGTTTGAACTTAGGCTAAAAACTACATTTTTCTTGTATTGGGAAGGGTATTCTTGAGGCCAGAATGGGTGGTGGGTTTATCTATCAGGCTTAATGAGAGGTCAATAACATGGTCCTAGATCTTATCCACCCCACCATACATGTTGGTAGTGTTATTTTTAAATCAAGAAGCATCAGAACTAGATTTTTATAACCACAACTTCAACTTTGACAATTTTGATAACTTAAACTAGAGGCCTTGAAACTTAATGAGTAATTGACATGTTGACCTATTAGGTGGTATTAAGTAATTGACCTATTGACATATTAACCTAAAAATTAAATTTTTGTATATTCTCCATTTAGTGTATGTGATTTTATTAGTTTCATGTTATCTTTGAAGGTCCTTGAGGCCATGAATATGTTGGCATTTATGTAAGGTTTTAGGTAGATGAATGACTGTAGGTGGTAACCAAGAAGGGACTATAGGTCACAGTCAAGGAAGGGATTTTGGAGTGATTCCACCAATTTGGTAAGTTTTGAGTCATCATGATATTAGTTTTTAGGCATTTCTACATAGATAACTTAGCAAAAATGGTTACCTCTACCCATATACCATGTTTTGCCTATGACAATCCAATATGAAATAAAATGGTTGTTTCTCACAAAGGGAGTATGGCTTTGGTGTAGCTAATGATATATAGATTGAGAATTATCATTGAGGTGGAATTTTAATTATTTTTTATATAAAATATAAAGGTAAATAATCAACATACAATCCTTTAGACCAAACAAAAACATGTTTATACCATGTTTTGGGTTAACAGTCACATTACAAAGGGAAGTAAGACTTGTTTCTTAATCTTGTAAAGTACACCATTAAATATATGGACTTGGAATATGGTCCCATAAATAATGAGTTTTTTAATCTCTTATAATATGCATGAGATATTTGAAATTAAGCTAATACTCCATGTTGCTATCATAGTCTTGTAGGGTACCTTATTGTACATAGTCAAGATAGAAAGCAGAGAATTTTCTTATATAAAAGTGTATGCTAATGGCTATAATGGTTTGTATGGTTGGTTAAAAGTGTAAATAAGCTAGTTGTATTTTTAAAATCCCTTAAGAGAGTCCTTGAAACTCATTGATACACAAACCCTATTGTTATAGTCTTAAATAAGACTCAAAAACCCATGTTTTGATGGTTAGAATAGAGAATAAAGATAAATGAGATGTATAACATATTTTAAAAGGTGTGTGGGGTGAAAAAATACATAGATGTGGAATTTATGTCCTTTGAAAAAATTTATAACTCAACATATTTAATTATATAGCCCCTCGGCCTATGTAGAAGCCTAATTAGTGTTTCAAGAGCAAAAATCCCATAGAAAGAGTTTTAACCATTAGAAATTAATGAAACTTCATAATATGACATGTTTTTATGTTTTGTGGTTTTGGTGTGGTTCAAGGTCATACAGTATGGATTTGGTGACTATGGGTTTAAGATAGGTCAAATTAGGCCTAATTGTTCATGGTGGTTTACAAAGGAAGTGTGGTCTAGGAGTGGAGTTAGGTCATGAAATTTGACACACACCTATAAGGAGATATAGGGTGGATATAAAAGGTTTTAAATATATATAATATTTGATATATTTCTCAAACTAATATAATTTCACAAAAAAAAGGCTACAAACTTATGGAGACCATTGTGAGCCCTATATATGGAATTGAATGTTGAAGTGTGTTTGAGTGATAGTAAGAGGTTAATATAGGTGTGATTTGAATATATAATAACATTTATGATATAATACTGATTCTTTGAGACCTATATCAAGTTTTGGTACTAAAACCTAAGAGGATTGCCTAGTGAGAAGATAGTGAAAGAGTGAGAGGATGTTTATGAATGGAATGAATGAAATGAGTTAGAGAATGAATGTGAAAATTTTGTAAGAGGTATAATGACAACAATAAGTGTCTCCAAAGTGTATAATAATTAGTTACAAAGATAAAAATTCCATTGAGCCTAAGTGATAAGAGTGTCATTAGTCATTTCCACTGCACAACGAAATAAAAACTTTAATTAAAAAAATATGGGAGATCTAATATTTATAGCATTGAAAAGAATAATTTTTTAATCCTCATTTGTGTAAAACATTAAATATGAGATCTGATAGATAGTATTTTATAATATCAAAATAACACTACACACAAAGAAATAAAAATAGAATGTAAATTAGATAGATTGACATGATAGGCATATAATATAGTCACATGTGTGCAATGTCAATAATACATAGATTGCCATGATTGGAATACAAAAAATTACATCTACCAACATAGTATCTACTATTTCTTAAATGTCATATATGCATATATAATGCAAAAAATGCATAAAATGCCACATAGGCATACAAAAAAGTACATCTCATATAAGACATCATATTCATCAAATAGCCTCCCTCTCTTTTCCTTCCTCAAAGAAGACTCTCCTTGATATGCCTTGTTAGTATATGGAGACCCCTCTAATGCCTTGGATTGCTCTAAGGTCTAACTTTGGGTCCTATTTTCATAGATCAATTGCAATTGAACCTATTCAAATACAAGAATTATTATAAAATTAGCATAAAATACATTCAAATAATTGTTAAGAAATTAATTTTAAACTACAATAAAAAATCATTTAAACACATGCACTTAATACAAGCTCATGATCCTTCTCAATATATTTTTCACACTCAAACAATTCAAGGTAGGATCAGTTATTCAAATAGGCATCTCAAATACAAGAAAAACATGACAAGTTCCCCTACTAATCATCTAACTGGGACTATTAGATGTCATAGGACAAACTTGCATATATAATACATTTACATAAGATATATTTTCCATATGTACATGTAGTAAAATTATTAAAACAATTCTAATTTTACAATTCAAAATTACAAGAGCCAATAAACACCTATGTCATAATTTGTGTAGATGACATTGCGACAACAATGCCTATGTATGTCTCAGTTCATAGAGAGGGAGGAGTGTCTACTCTAGCCATCAATTGTTAATGTAAACAAGGTCTCACTTACTTTTATATAAAGTATCAAATCTTATATATGGAAACCATACATATCATGACAAGATAATGTAAATCAAGAATCATGGAAGTGTAACTGCCATACAATGTGCATATCATGAGAAGCAATTATAAACCAAGAATCATGGAATTTCATAACTACCATACAATATGTATATGATGAAAAGACAACATAAACCAAGAATCATGGAGGTGTAACTACCATATAACATGTAATGGCCAATAATTCCAAGTATTTTATATGTTGGAGGTAATATAAAAATTGTAATACATGTAGGAAGGTGGTTAGGAAGAGAAAAGGAATAAGAGACATATCAATAACTATGTCTTTACTTGTAAATCCTTCTTTGGGTAGAGTAAATATACCATTATATATTTACTAGAGAAAGGTTGAGCTACACATATATGGTCATCATGCATTATATTATACGAATGATATTAATCATGTGTGTGTGTGTGTGTGTAATACATGGGGATTGATATCACATTCATTTATAATAGATGGATGACAAGTGATTTATGGGAAAGCACCAAACCAATATAAAGGAGTGATCCATGGTGAATCCACCTCTTGATGAATGTGTGTGTAAATAACATTATACCAATAGGTCAAGAAAGGGAGGTAATTATCCAATAAATATATTTTTAAACATATAAATATATTGTCTTATTTTGGTGAGCAACAGAACAAAATTTGCAAATAGTTTGGATGTTGAATTGGAAGAAATTTCAAGGTGTAATTGTTGAGGCTAAAACATATTTTACTACCAATAAAAATGGTGGCTCTCCCCCCAAACTTGTAAATGAGGATACAAACTATTTATACCTAATGTAATATTTTATGCCATAAGGGATATTGAGTAAAGAGGTTGTCTACCCTTTATACCTTTATCATAGTCAAAGAAAGAGGTGTAATGAGGCATTACAATTGAAATATAGACATTAGTCATGGTCAAAGAAAAAGGTGTAATGAGATATAACAAATGAATTATCATGTGTATTGCATGTTTATGGCTCAAACATGAAAAGGTAAGGTTGACACCAAAATTTACAGTCCCCCTTTCCCTAATTCCATCCCTTCTTACAAACCACACCTCTTAAATTGGTCATCAAACATTATAAACATGTATTTAAGATCTTGTAATAAAATAGAGAAAGATTTAAGTCCTACTATCTCTAGATGTATTAAGTGAAGTCACTTAATAAAATATAAATTTATTTAAATAAATATTTAAATAAATTTATTTAAATAAGCCCATTTAATGTTGGGGTCTGAGTCATGGTCCTTTATGTGTAAGAAGACTCTTAGAGTTGTATTTGAAAGTCAATGATCCACTAAGTATGATTATTAATGATGTGCATTTATTCTCTTTTACCTTAAATTCCCTTAGTATTATCACTCATTTTCAAGGGTAATGTGTGGATTTATGTATAATGGTAATGGTGACATAAGTCAAAATGAGAATATGACTATATTGAGCTGAATAACTTTATTTTCAAAATAGTATTACCTAGAAGGACCCCTAGATATGTGTTATTCATTTTATAAGTATCCTCATAGCATGTAAACTACCATTATATAATATTGATGAGATTATTCATGGGATATTTATGGGATTTGCCAAAATTAGTTATATAAATACTGCTAAGCCCATTCTCATAGCTTGTAACTATTGTGGTTCCTTTTTAATGGTTTGTGATACCTCATAACAACTTCCAAATGTTTAGGGTACCCCAAATATTATCAACCCATCTCAAAAATTTGTGGATAGGTGTATTTATATAGGAAGAAGATGATTTGGAAGGTTTAGAGTTGATTTGAGTCTATATGGTATGGTTTCATAGTCAATAGCCTTTAATTAGGTGCAAGAGACATAATTAGTCTTAAGGAGTGTTGAGTTAAGTATTCTCCAAAGAGATAAATTATGAAAGTCCCTATATGAGCTATGTGATGTAAAGGGGTATCTAAAGGTAGGTTTTGTTTGGTTGGGAGCTTTTTAGTTTACTCAGAACAAGGAGGTTTGGCTCAAAAAAGGGCTAGTAGAAGGAAGTGCCAAAGAGGAATGAAGAGTTAAGTGAAGAGTTGAATCTTGGGGGTTATGTTGAATGGTTGGATACATGCAATGAGATTTAATTGAGTAGTTATATGACCTTATGAGTATTTTGGAAGGAAAAAATCAAATAACATGTAGACCTATGAAAACACATAAGAAGAATGTAAACAATAGAGCAAGGATAAAGAGAGAGAACATGAAAATAGAGTATAAAAATAGAAAAAAATAAATTTAACTTAAACTTACAAGGAAAATATACATAGACTAAATGTACATAGAGCATAAGATTAAATCAAAATTTTACCTCTATATAAGTAAATAGTGTCATCCTAATAGAGATAGATGTAGTAGTGGATAGGCTAGTATTTGGATATAAATATGTAAACAATGGATGTGACAAATTAAATGCCATAAATATCCACTATGATGATGAAGGCATAGTCACCTCCTAAGACGTAAAAATGACGTATATATTATTAAATTTCTATGTAAATTAATTGTTAGATAAATTAAATTTTTAAATATAACTTAAATTTAACATGACATTTATATAAAATATACCTACATTTTGTGTAGTGGCTAATGTCTGCACACCAAATGTGCATGCTAAAATATTATCACTCATAAGAATATTATCCAATCCCTCTGAACCACTAACACCATCATCATTATAATGTCCTATGCACATAGGTCCATAATAACTATAAGGATGGGGTTAGGTATGCATAATAGGTGGTGTATTTGTAGTATCACTCTATGAAAGCTTACTTGTATGTTGAACGAGTGTATTGATGAATGAAATAAGAGTATGGAAAGTGTCAATATCTATGACATACTAAAATAAAGAGGGTATATCATGATCAAGAGGATTTTGGATATAGATACATACATCTTGATTAGGCACACAACATGCACATGGTTGATCCTATACAAATCCTTTCCCTTAGCCCTGAAACTCACTAAAATCAAAATAATTTAGAATCTTGTTGAGGACAAACTCAAAGTAGAGTTTCCTCAAAAAATATAATGGGACCTCATGGTTTTTACATAGTGGATAGTCAAACACCATCCACCATCAATCTTAAAAATTGGTTTTGATTAAGTTATATACATAGTGATGGATAGGAAAATGTTTAACGGTTATGGGAAATGGGGCATTGGTGGCTGGGTTGATGAATAGGGCACAAATAGAGGCTTTGAAATTTCTTTGTTCTTGACTTAAAGTGATGATAATTTGTCAACATAAGATGCCCTAAAAGTATCCTTATATGAGTTCCATATTATCAATTTGACTTATTATAGAGTCAATTTGACCTAATAAGGTCTCTAGGGAATTATCTAATTGGGTGTGATGGAGGTTGGTCAAATTGGGATCCCTCATTCTCCAAATTAACTCTTTGATTTCAAATTAATTTCCCATAATTTTATCAATTATAATCTCTTAACTTCTAGGGGGTTTTGGGGAACTCTAAGAGGGTTGGGTGGAGGGATATGAGGAAAAAAAGAGGGTTTTATGGAGGTTTAGGTGGAGGAGAAACAAGAGGGTTCTATGGAGAGTTAGTAGGGTTAGCAGAACATGTTGTTAGGAAAAAAAATTATAATTAAAAATTAGGGTTAAATAATGAAAATAATCAAAAATTAGGATTAAATAGGGAAGGTTTATATCTTACCTCTCCTACATGGTAGCATCATCGATCAATAAGTTTGTGGGATAAATTTGATAGATTTTTGGCACTCTCTAGTCTATTCCACTGAAAAAATGGTCACAAAAGATGGAGGAGAGTAAGGAAACTCAAATGCAAAATGAGGATTTTTCATTCATGGGTTTTTCTATTTATTTTGTTTACATGCATAGGTAATGTGATCACATTATTGAAAATGATAATAATGTGATCACATTAATTGATTATGTTATTATTTCAATATACATGTGATCACATTATATAACAATGTGATCCTGTTATATAATAATGCAATTAGATGATGGTTTGATAATCACCAATCTATAATTCAAATAATGTGATCACATTAATTAAATAATATAATCACATTATTAATTAATGTGATTGTATTATTGATTAATGTAATCACATTACCTGAAATGTCCATAGAATTATCCCCCAACTTCATGCACTTACCCACGTGATAGATGTAAAATGCCTTGTGAGGCTCTTTATATAGAATGATCTTTTTTTAAATTTAAGACCTTGTTCTCTAGATAAAAATTCATAAAAGAGGGATAAAAAACATGAGAGAAGGCTCACAGAGGGTTTAGGACTTAAACATGAAAGAACGTGCTTGTCAAACACTAGATCCATAAGTGGGCACTAACACCATGTGGTGCTACTATACTGAAAGTGGTGCTAGTGTCTTAAAGCCTAAAATAGAGATAAAATAAGGAAAAATAGGCTGGGGGCCCTATGACTAGGAAAATGTGACTTATTGACTATTGGGAGTCTCACAAATAAGGAAAATAAGACATAAGAAAGACTAAAAAGACTCAAAATGACCACATGAATAAGGGTTATAATCATTAATTAGACCTTATGTGAAAGAGAGAGAAAAGACATAGTACTTATGGTTACATGACCAAATTAAGGTTTTTACATTTTCACCCCTTTTATTCTAGTAATTAAATGAAATGAAATTACTAGAGTAAAAGAAAAAGAGAAATGCATACCTGTATGTAAACTATATTTGGTCCACTTCTTGGCTAGAGAAGTGGATAAGAACTAGAGTGAAATATGTGAAGGGAAGATGCATGGTTTGGATTCCCCTTATCCTAAATCTAGGTATGTAAACTAAATGTGTGTAGAAATAAATCTCACTTCTCCCACTCTAGTATCTAGACTGAATATGAGTATGTAAACTGAATGCATGGAGAAACAAGTACCACTTTTCCCCACTCTGATATCTAGACTAAATCTAAGTATGCAAACTGAATGTGTGGATAAACAAGGCTCACTTACCCCCACTTTGACATCTATACTAAATCTGAGTATGTGAACTAGGTCAAGTGAAATAATATGGATCAACTATTGTAGATGGTCATGTGACCCAAATTGGTCAAGACCTAGTGACAATATTGGTGATGATACTAAGTGTAACCTGATAATCTAAAAATGGGGAATAAGGATGTGCACTCTGAATTATGCCCCCTAATCCTAATGTCAAAATAATGTAGTCATGTATCTAAATATTTGAGTAAACTAATATACCTAAGTCAAAACTATATATATGCGTATATGACAACCTATGAAAACCTGTGTACTTGTGTATCTAAGAATCTATGAATATGATTATGTATGTATCTAAAAACCTATGAAAACCTAAGTACCTATGTAGACCCATTGTCTATATATATGATAACTTGTGAATTTGAATACCTATGTAAATTTGTAGACATATGTAGACCTATGTGTTTATATATCTAAAAACCTATGAATCTAATTATTTGTGTATCTCACAACCTATGAATTTGAATACCTATATAAACCCATGTATTTGACAATTTATGAATCTAAATATTTGTGTCTAATAATGTGTGAATTTGAATACCTATGTAAACATATGTACCTATGTGTCTATATATCTAAGAACCTATGAATCTAAATATTTGTGTATTTGGCAATCTGTGAATCTTAATACCTATGTAAACCTATATATTTGTGTATTCGAGAATCTAGGAATATAAATATTTGTGTTTTTGGAAACATTTGAATCTAAATACATATGTAAACTTGCATACTTATGAAGATATGTGTGTCTATATATCTAAAAATCTATGAATACAAATGCCTTTGTAAATCTATGTATCTATGTTTATATGAAACTCTATATGATTAAAGCAATTGATGCATATGTTCCCCCCATTTTGGTGAGATAGCTGAGACTATGGTGAAGATATGTAACCAAAAGTGGTAGTGACTAGTTGTACTAGTTTTAATTAGTAGGTGTAATGTTGTTTTAAGTTTGAATAGTGCATTTATTGTGATCGAGTTGATAATTGAGTGTGTAATTAGATAGATGTTTTATTAGTTGTTATGTTAAATATAGTGATATCATTTTTCTCATTTTGGAAATTTTAAAATGATTAGAATATTTTTTTAACTAATATGGGATGTTACATATCGATGTCAAGCCCCATGTGCAAGAAATAGTTCGTAAATTGGAGCTATGGTTCTCAAGATATGGTGATAGTAAGGGATTTGCATTAATCGATGAAATTAACACACAAGGTGAAACTTAATAAGGTGGCATTGGGTAAGTATGACTTAAATAGGTCACTTGATTCATTTGGAAATTCATTTGGAGCATTTGAGTTGAAATCATTTTGTGTCTGAGTGAGATAAATATGTAGAGGAGATGAGGATCTATCTTGACAAGCTATGAGGAGGTTGATGCACAAATTTAGATTGGGGAGGATGTTTGCTTAGTAAGGAACTCAAGTTATTTCTTATTTTTATTATCTAGAGCTATTATCTTATATGAAATGCTAGTGTCTATCAGTCCTAAGATGTGATGTTGAATATTGTTGACTAGTTTTTTGTGTGTGTTGTTGTCTATTGGTTTTAATTTTACTTTATTAATGTTTGATTTGGTTATACTTTTATAGGTTGATTCCTGCATGAGGGAGTTTCACACTGGATGAATGATGGATATCTTGTGAGGTCTGCCCTTGGTGGATGCTAAGATGGAGGTGCTCTAGAGAAAAAGTTTGAGATACTTTGCATTTATAGAGCTTATGCCCTTGGATAAGCACATGATGAATCACTGTGTGAGATATGGGATGTAGATACATGCATGTTTTGGTTACCCACTAGGGAGATGATTATTACACTAGAGGATGTGTACTATATTCTATGATTTCCAATCTTTGAGAAGTAAGCTATACTGCAAGAGGCTATATGTCCTAGGGCCATATAGTGAATTTCTATTTATTTCTTTGCCATGACACTTGGGACACATTGTGTAGGGAGTCTCAGTGAGATATTATTAACCTTGATTGTGACTACTGAGGTTCTATGATTATAGAAGTTCTTAGTTATTTTGATATCTTCAAATGTGGCTATAGATGGTAGTAGGGTTTTGATTTCTTATAATCTGCATAAGATAATATAGGATATCAAGGAGCATGATACTATGTACTCTTCAGTTCATATGATGCTAGCTCACATGTATAGGGATCTATATAATTTTACACAAGAGATGTGTGGTGGAGGTATCAAAGAATCAACATTGATACATTATTGGGCATATGAGCATATAGTTGTGAAAAGGATAGTGGCATGTGCACAGGATGTATGGGCTCATCCACAGTTAGTTGCAGAGAGATGGAAAAGTATAGGTCATGCACCTAGGAGGATCACTACATAATGTTGATAGTTTTTAGATAGTTTGACAATAGGGGATATTATTCAGAGACCTTATATGGGCTATGAGGGGTGGCTGGAGGATTGTACTCATATGAGTTAAATTCAGGTGAGTAGTTGGCTACATGACCACTGGGATAATGTCTATGAGCAATTCTAGTATGAGTGAGTCACATGATAGTTTAGTGTGGTGCAAGATATGCCCCCAACACCTGTGATATGGTTGAGAAGCTCTCAAGCTCCTGTTAGGCAAGGTAGTATGCCTACATCATATATTATTGAGTTATCTCTTATTTTGTTGACAAAGTAAGATCCTGATATTGATATACTATATATAAATGATGTGGTAGTAACTGAGGCCTACACATCCTGGTGGAGTGACCATAAATGGGCACCTCTATTTTTGAGAGGTGGGATGATTACATAAGATGTATTATATGTATATCCCTTAAGGGTTATTGATGGTAAGTTAATATAATATGTTTGTATATTCTATATAAAGTTGATTGTCTTTATGTGATGAGAAATCTTAAAAATTATGTGGACATTTGCAGGGTCAATAGATGATAGGTACCAAAAAATCACCATTGAGTCAATGCTTTGTGAGTTGACACAATATATTCTTGATGATGTCATTGAGGATGGATTCGTGGAGAGGGCTGCCAATGTGTCTAGGGTGCATGCCCATTTATTTGACTGAGTAATGATATCTTCTATGACATATAGGTAAGTGGAAGAAGATAAATATGAGGCATGTGTTGAGTTTCATAGGCATACCATGCTCGTACTTGATGCTCTAGGTAGGGCTATTAGTCATATAGTAGATGATTACATATGTCTTTAGTGAGAGCATGTTGAGTGTATGTTGATCTAGGCATGTATCATGAGAGAGAAAGACTATATGGAGTCATCGATCGAGGTCATGTAGAGATAGTGGGGCATATAGTTCTAGATTTGATATATCTGAGAGTGAGAGTGAGGGATTTGATCCCAATATTCATGTCTGCATAATTGAGTGAAGGACTATATTTATATTGAAAGTATATTTGGAGTTATATATATGGACGTTTGTTGTTTAATTTGGCACTATATAAACTGGTGAGTAGATCTTGTTAGATGGTATGTGTTTAATTAGTTTGATTATTTGAAATGATGATATTTTTATATGGTTAGAAATGTTTTTATTCAAGTATAATTAATGAATTTGTATCTTCTTTATGAATGTTTAGACATATGTGTAGTGGATTAGAATTTTGTATTTATTGGTATAGGGTTTTTGTTTATATTCTATAAGATTTATGCATGTATATCATGTGATGGAAGTATGCCCTATCTGAAACTTGATGGTATGGAGAATCAATAACCATTACTCATGATGTTTGTGTAGGAGTATCTGAAATCGAAGCTGCATGTGATGCACCACTAGTGTGTAGATGTGTAGACTCTAGTATTAAAATTTTGACTAGTTGACATGATGAAACTTCACTCTGAGTTGTATGATTTTTGATGAATATATTGATCAATGTATGAACTGAAGTTGCATTTTAATCTCTATAATTATTCCCATATATCTTTATTGGTTTTTGAACTGAAACTATGTCCTTGGTTTTATAGTTGTTTCCATATATCTTGATTAGTGTACACACTTGATCTATATTATGATATATGTAATTATTTCCATATATCTTTTTTGGTGTTTGAACTAAAAATATGCCCTTGGTTTTGTATTTATTCCCTTATATCTTGATTGGTGTATGCATTGGAGCTACATTCTGAGCTCTGCAAACTGGTTGCCATCACTACTAAAATTGTGGTATATAAGACTACTCATAAATAGGTGTCTTAGAAGTCATAGGGCTTGTATAATAAGTAACCAATGGTTCCTTAAAATTAATGTCTTGGGATAACTCTATTGTAGAGAGATGTGTTTAGGAGAGTATGGTGAATGAGATAATAGTGTCACCTGTGTAAATTCTATGAGGCCTCAAGTAACATATTGGTTGATGTGAGCTCAAAGTGCATAACAATGATCATCTAAATTTCCATTTATCTTATTAAAATGACAATGTGGCTTATGCGTTACCCAATACAAATGGTGTGGTGGATGATGATGAGTATAAGGAAGTGTGATCATCCCCCTATGTAATAGTGTAATCAAAATTTCATGAGGCCCAACCTTATCTGAAATGTATAACCTCTTTATGTATATCCTATGTTCAGTTCACTGTATAAGTTATTAGAGGTACAATCACTAAGAGGGGGGTTGAATCAGTGATGTAATATATTTCAAATTTAATTTCCATCCTTTCAAACTCTTAATCAATGACCACAAGCATTCATAAAGCATACAAGATGTTCATAATAATTAATAAGTAAGATGATACAAGATCACACACATAACATAAGATCTATGTGGTATACCTTATTAGGGAATAAAACCCACTCTCAAGCCTACAAACACATGGACTACTTGTCCTATAAGATGATCACAAACATGAGACACTTTTAGTGAAGCACCCACTTCACAAGGGGCACCCACCCCTAAGTATGAAAAAGCACCCACTTTTTCTATATGTTGAGCACCCACACAACACCTATGCAATCAATAGCTCCATAACTCTAATTAGATTCCAATATAATTAGAGAAACAATGTATAAAATCTCTCTTTTAAACTCTTCACACACACTCATACTTGCTCATACAAGCAATGCATCCAAACACCTCTTTTAGATCTTTCTAGTCTTATTCGCTCATCTTCAATCTGTTATGTACTTTAGTCCATCCATTAAGCAAAGTCCCTCTAATCTCTTTCCTTTATCTTTATCTTCTACTCTCAACACATTCACATACAAATCTAAGTCTAGAAACCATTGCCTTGGTCTCCACTATATATAGAGTCTTCATGAATATTATCTTCTTGGTCGGCCATAAGACTTTCCTTAACCATTAAGACATCAAACATGCAAATACATAGCTCAAATACATTTTCACAGGTCAGCCATAGCATCTATGGGTCACACTTAAGCATCTATGCCTTCCAATTAGGCCTCAATAGCCATTATAGGTCTCATGGAAGCCTATTCACCCTTTTATCACTTCATCAAGCAAGTTAAGAACACAAGATCATTTTCAAATACATGGGTCTACTCTATATGACATCTAAGACATCTTTAGGTGATTTCTCCTGCCAAAGCACCCCTTTGTTAAAACACAATTTTCTCAAACATTATTCTATACACAAGAACACCATGATTGAACAAATAGTAAACTTTTAATCTCCATAACTTTGATTGTACAAACATTTAGACCTTCTAACTAGATGCACCTTGAATTCCTATACAGCTTTCCTTTTTACTACATCAATAAATTCATCCTAGATCAAAAGTTATAGCCCAAAAAATGAGCACTAGTTTTCTTTACAAATTTGAATATTTAAATTCTAATGGTCACTGAGTAAATGTTAAACATTGAGCACCTTAACCTCATCTCATGCTTCCTAGAAACTATGAATAAATATGCATCATCAATCTCCTCTGATTAGCTCAATATTTATCTTGTAATGCTCACTATTGATTTTAGATTAGATCTTCTATGATTGTGCCACTTGGCAGATCTATGTGTTATTTTGACTTTTAACTCAACCTGCACCATCGATCTCTATCAGTATGAGTGCCTGTGAACCTTGGATCTTATATTAGATCAATGAGATAGAGACATGTGTCACCAACACATTTAATCATAGGTACCTTTGACAATTTGACTTCACATGCACCATTAAATCAAGATCTAGATAATGAACACTCATTGTTATATCTATTAACTAGTGACCTCAAATATCAATGAAGTTAAACTTGATGATCTCTGGCCTGACATAGTCTGCAAGAGCAACTTTGAAGCTTTATAACTTGAGCTAGAAAACACTTCAAGAGTCCAAATTTTTAAGGGACATTTTTGGCACTATAGACAACATTTCCATGAATTCATTTGGCATTGGTTTACTTTTTGAGTGCTAGAATAAATGCACAAACATATTGGTTCATTTATATTTGCATGATGTGCAGTGATGGTCTGGCTTCTCTTAAGCTAAAAGATGCATGTTTCTCCTTCCAAATGATCAAGTGACATACCATAACTTCACCAAGACATCTATGTATGCCTCACAACTTTTTCGTTATCCTTACAGACTTGTAAATGTGCCAAATCTCTCCAAACCATCAATATGATCACTTTGACATTAATGCATTAGTATAACATGCTCTTTTTGACATCAATGACAGCAAAACATTAATGACTATTCTCAACAATGTCCACCTTTGTCATTGATGGAAAAACACCTTTAAAATGACTTTATACTCATTTAAACTTCTTTATTTTGATCTTGCTCCCCCTTTGACATTAATGACAAAGGGTCTCTTTCTCAACATGCCAACAAACATTCCTCAACAATATGTAAGCATTTAAATACTATTAAGATGCTTAGGATACTTACATAATTTCAAGTATATGAAATAATTGCTCCCCTTTTGACATGCACCAATCTGAACTTGAACCTCTCTGATCCTTAGACATGATAAACTATTCACAGAGCTTAGAAAGCTCCCTCTAACATTATGCACATCTCTTCAAGTCTCTCAAAATATCTGAGTTAGCTCCCCCTAACTCCATGCTTTATCTAAAAAATATCATCTCCAATAAGTCTTCTCAATGAACTATCTTTGCCAGCAACACTTCAAACAATATGGATCTCATAGCAACAAATAATTACCCTTTATCCTCTAAAATCCATCATGGTTTAGAACCTTTTCAAAGCACTCTCATGGAATCATGACATACACAACTTGTCATATATAGAACTTTTAGACCTTCTTCATGATGACAATACATTCTCCTCCTACTCAAATGACTTTTTAATGATTCTTAGTCAAGGAAATGACTCCCAAGCTTTGTCTTAGATACTCAAATGTGGCCTTTATCAATGGTTTATTCATAATGTCTACAAGTTGTTCTTTTGTAGACACATATTCCAATTTAACAATTTGATTACTTACTTGTTATCTTAAGAAATAATATCTAATAGGAATGTTCTTGATTTTTTAGTGCATAATAGAATTCTTAGAGATATTAATTGCACTAGTATTGTCACAATAGATAGGACAAGGTCCATTTTGTCTTACCTTATAATCTTCCAAGGTTTGTTTCATCCACATTCCCTGAGTATAATAGGAAATAATAGCTATATACTCAGATTTTATAGTTGATAGAGATACAAAGGCTTACTTCTTACTAAGCCAAGACACCAAGCATTCATCCATGAAGAAGACACCACCACTAGTACTCATATCATCTACACATCCTGCCTAATTTGCATCAGTGTATGTCTTTAGAGTAAATTATTTACTCATAGGGTACCATAAACCATACTCTATTATTCTCTTGAGATATTTTAAGATCCTTTTGATAGCTCTTAAGTGAGATTGTTTAGGATCATCTTGAAACCTTCCTACAAGGCCCACTACTTGCATGATATCAGGCCTAGAAGTATTAGAGTACAAGAGACTTCCAATCATAGATATATATAAAGTTTGATCAACTTTTGGTGATTCTTCTTGTTTACTTAACTAGCATCCAGTGATCATTGGATTACTCATTGGCTTAAAATCCAACATGTCAAACTTTTTTAGCATATCTTCGATGTATTTTGCCTATGAAATGAATATCCCTTCATTAAGTTGGTTAATTTTTAATCTTAAGAAGAAATAAAGTTCTCCCAGCATTGACAATTCAAACTCAGTATTTATAGCATCTTTAAACTCTCTACTCATGTTATCATTATCAGAACCAAATATTATGTCATCAACATAGACTACTACTAGTAATTGATGAGTGTCATCTATCTTGATATATAAATTACTATCAACTATCCCTCTTTTGAATCCTTGGCTCAATAGATACTTATCTAATCTATCGTACCAAGTTCTAGGAGCTTGTTTAAGATGATGCAAAGCCTTCTTTAGTTTTTAAACATTGTCTTGATTACTCATCATTAAAAAACCTTCAAGTGGCTCAATATAAAATTCATCTAAGTTACCATTTAAAAATGTAGATTTCACATCCATTTGGTAAACTTTGAAACCTTTAAAGCTTGTATATGATAGAAAGAGTCTAATTGCTTCCATTCTTGATATAGGATCAAATGTCTCATCAAAGTCTATCCCTTCAACTTGAGCATATCCTTTACACACCAGTCTAGCCTTATTTCTTGTGATCTTTCCTTTCTCATTCATCTTGTTTCTGAAAACCCACTTAGTTTCTATCACATTTTTGTCTTTTGGCCTAGGAACCAAATCCCATGTTTCATTTTTCACTATTTGATCAATTTCCTCTTTTATGGCAAATGTCCAATTGTCATCTTTTCTAGATTCTAAGAAAGTTTTGGGTTCAATCTTGGATAACAAGGTTATGTCTTATTGATTTTAATTGATCAACCTTCTCCTCCTAGTCTATAAACTAGCAATCACTTCTCCAAGAACTTGGGAAACTAGATGATCCTTTTTTATTCTCCTACATGGGGATTATTCTCCTACAAGGGGATTTAGTATCTTGTCCTACTTATTTCTCTTCATCATCTGATTGATCAGGTATGCTTTCATTATTTGAAATAACATCCTCAATAGTGTCATTTGTCTACAAGCTAGGCTTCTTGATGTCACCTACCTCTTCAACTCTAACATTAGAGCTTTCAATAACTTTGTGGAGTCTCTTATTAAAACACCTATAAGCAAAAATTATGGAGGAATAACCCAAGAAGATGCCCTCATCAACTTTTGAGTCAAATTTTCAAATATTTTATTCATTCCTCTTGATAAAACACTTTCTTCCAAACACTCTAAAGTTTTTGACATTAGCTGCCCTATTTTCCATAGCTCATAAGGAGTATTATCACCATTTTCTCTAACTTGTCATCTATTTAAGATATAAACAAAAGCATTGGTAGCCTCTCCAAAAACCATCTGAAAGTTTGGAATCTTGAAGCATGGTTCTAGTCATCTCTTGGATAGTTCTATTTTTCCTCTCAACTACCCCATTATGTTGAGGTGTCCTAACAGCATATTATTGTCTTCTAATTCATTGTTACTCACAAAAGTCATCAAACTCATAAGACCAAAATTCACCTCCCTGTTTGATCTTACACATTTGATTCTTGATCCTCTTTCATTTTCAACAAGAGCTTTGAACACTTTAAATTTTCCAAAAGCTTCTAATTTCTTTTTTTTTAAATATCCAAGTCATTATAGTGAATTCATCAATTAATAACATAAATTAGCTATTACCTTGAATGCTTTGAGTTCTCATAGGTCCACAAAGGTTTTATGAATCAACTCCAATGGTACTGTAATAGAATGCCTCTTAGATTTGTATTTTATGTTGACTTGATTTCCATGAAGGCATGACTTACATAGTATAACAAATATTAGTGATTTTAGGCATATGCCTCACTATTCCTTTTGAACTGATCCTTACTAAATTATCAAAGTTCAGATCTCTAAGTATTCTATTCCAAATCCAATTTTCCTCTAATTGATTCAGGAAGCACTTTTCTATATTGGATTTATGGAACACATACAAGTTATTATATGTCTTGTGAATGTTTTCAACTAATTTTTCAAACTTAGAACTTAGAACTTCATACCATTTATTATGAAAAGTCACAAAATTTCCTTGTTTACACATTTGGCTAACACTTAGAAGATTGTGTTTCAAAACTTTTACATATAGAACATTTTTAGTTCTAGTATGACCATTATCCAAACTCATATAGCCCTTCCCAACTATGTTAGTAGAGTTGTTGTCACCAAACCTTATTGAACCTGAATTACATTTCTTGAGAGAAATAAACTTACTCTTGTCTCCTATCATATGACTTGAGCATCCACTGTCTATGTACCATTTCTTGTTTTCATCTTCTTGAGTATATAAGGTAGTTTGTATAAACATGGATTCTTCTTTTGAGTCCTACTCCTTTATTTGAATCTTGGTTTTGTATTTCTTGAACCATATGAAAAACTTGAAAGTCTCTTTCCAAAATTCCCTTTTGAAATACTTGGGTATATATCATTGTTGATAGCAGTTATAGCAGAGAACCTCATTTTTTCTCCTTGGAGAGTAAGTACAATCCTTATATTAGTGACCATATTCATTACAAGTATAACAGTGTGCATTGAAAACATAACTATAGTTGTTCATATTAATTGACCCTTTAATTTGATCATCAATGCCCTAAGACATCTCATCCATAGATTATTTTATAGAGATGGATTTATGCTTATCTTTAGATAAAAGATCATCAATATAAGTCATAACTTTACCTTCTCATTTTTCCATTTTTTGATTCAACTTTATATCAACCAAACTTACAAATATTTGGTTGTTGCTTCTATTATTCATGTTTATGTCTTCACACTATCAATGCTTGCAAGCAACTCATGATATATAGAGGAAGTTAGGTCTAAATTTTTACACCCTTCCATTTTATTCAAACTTTCAAGCTTTTCTTTTAGACATTCATTTTCTTCCCTTGAACATTTGAGTTCTAATAAAGCACATATCAGTTCACCTTGAAGAAAAATCTCAGCCTCTTTGTCTTTCATTGTACCTATGATCACCTTCAATTGGTTAAACTTGAAATGAAGGTCCTGATTTGATACCAATTATTGGAGGTACAATCACTGGGGGTGAATTAGTGATGCAAGATTTTTCAAATTTTAATTGCAATCCTTTCAAACTCTTAATCAATAACCACAAGCATTCATAAAGCATACAAGATGTTCATAATAATGAATAAGCAAGATGATGCAAGATCACACACATAACACAAGATATACATGGGAAACCCTCATGGGGAATAAAACCCACTCTCAATCTTGCAAACACGTGGACTCCTATCCTATAAGATGATCACAAACATGAGACCTTTTTAATGAAGTACCCACTTTACAAGGAGCACTCACCCCTAAGTATGAACAAGCACCCACTTGTTCTAGATTTTGATTATGCACACAACCCATATGAAATCAATAACTCCAAAAAAATTATTTCATTCCAATTTGATAGGAGAAACAATGTATAACAGCTCTCTTTAAAACTCTTCACACACATTCAGACTTGCTCATACAAGCAATGTATCTAAACACCTCTTTTGAATCTCTCTAGTATTTTTCAATCATCCTCAATCTATTTTGTACTTAAATCCATCCACTAAGCACAATCCCTCTGATCTTTTTCCTTCATCTCTATCTTCTGCTCTCAACACATTCACATACAAATCTAAATCTAGAAACCATTGCCTTGGTCTCCACTATATATAGAGTCTTCATGAATATTATCTTCTTGGTCAGCTATAAGACTTTTCTTAACCATTAAGACATCAAACATGCTAATACATAGCTCAAATACATTGTCATAGGTCAGCCATAATATCTATGGATCACACTTAAGTAGTTACACCTTTCAATTAGGCCTCAATAGCCCTTATATGTCTCATGGAGACCTATTCACCCATTTAGCACTTCATTGAGCAAAATAAGAACAAAATATCATTTTAAAATACATGGGTCCACTCTATATGACCTATAAGACATCTTCAAATGATTGATTCCACCAAAACATCCTTCTATTAAAGCATAATTTTCTAAAACATTATTTTATACACATGAACACCATGATCAAATAAATAGTTAACTTTAGAGCTCCATAACATTGGCTTTATAATAATTTATACCTTATAACTAGATTCACTAGATGTGCCTTGAAGTCCTATACAATTTTTCTTTTTACTACATCAATAAATTTGTGATGGATCAAAATTTATAGCCCAAAAATTGAGTACTAGTTTTTTTCACAAATTTGAAAATTTAAATTCCAATGGTCATTAAGCAAATGTTAAACATTGAGCACCTTAACCTCATCTCATGATTCCTGATAATTATGAACAAATATGCACCATCGATATCCTCTAAGTAGTTCAATATTTATCTTACAACTCTTATTTTTTATCTTAGATCAGACCTCCCATAATTGTGCTTCTTGGCAGCTCTATGTGCCTTCTATACATTTGAATCTTGAATCAGCCCACATCATTGATCTTTGTCAATATGAACACCCATGAATTTTAGCTCTTATGTCAGATCAATGAGATAGAGATACTTATCACTGGCACATTTAATCATAGGTACCTTTGATAATTTGACTTCATGTGCACCATTGGATCAAGATCTAAATAATGAATGTTCACCTTTAGATCTATTGACTAGTGACCTCAGATATCAATAAAGCTAAGCTTGATGGTCTCTGGCTTGATATAGTTTTCAAGAGTAATTTAAAGCTTTATAACTTGATCTAGAAAACACTTCAAGATTCCAAAATTTTAAGGGACATTGGCACTATAGATAACATCTTCATAAATTCCTTTAACCTTGGTTGAATTTTTGAGTACCAAAAATAAATGCACAAACTTGTTAGTTCATTCATATCTACATGATGTGTAGTGATGGTTTGGATTATTTTAAGCTAGAAGATGCATGTTTCTCACTCCAAATGATCAAGTGACATACCAAAACTTCACTAAGACATTTATGGATGCCTCACAACTTCTTCTTTATCCTTATAGACCTAAAAATGTGTCAAATCTCTCCAAACCATCAATCTAGTCACTTTAACATTAATGTATTAGTACAACATGCTCTCTTTGACATTAATGACAACAAAAAATCAATGACTATGCTCAACATAAGGTGCTATGTAGAGTGTATCTTTACCTTACTGAGTATTTTCATCGATGGCCTTTGTTATACTAACTTCTTAATTTGAAGTGGAGTAAGCTCTTGTACCAAATTAGATGAATAAGGATTTGAGGGGTCTATATCTAAATTTTCCTCTGACTATATCACTACTAATCCCAACTCTACCTCTAATGTTATAGGTTCATTGCATAGATGTCAGAATGCTTTTGATGTTTGATATAGTAATATCTCCTTGAGAGGATAGATTAGACTTCTAGTAACAATGTATTATACTTCCAAATATATCAATTGATAAATCAACTAATGCAAATAAGCTTTTAACCTTAGAATGTATTTATATGTGGGCTTTATCTTGCCATGATGTAATGAAGGTAGCCTCTCATGTGTGACTAGAGGTCCCTTATTCTGTATGTAATGCCTAGGAAAGATTATCTCTAACTCCTTCTATGTGTGTAGATATCAACTAAGGATTGTATGTTGGAACCAATTTAGTGCTTCTCCATCTAATTAATTTCAAAATAATTATAGTAGAGTCAACTTATTTGTAACATGTTCCATGGCTTTCTCATAAGCCTTAAGGTGCAAGTATGGGTCTCCATGCCCATCAAATATAGGTAATACTGGTATTTGAAAAATTATGTGGTAACCTTATAGTTGAGATTATGTGTGGAATAGGGTTACCATGTATTACATTGGTATCAGCCCAAGATTGATATGTTTTGTTATCCAAAGTGAGATGGTTTACTTGTTGTAAATCACCCACAACATGAATTAAGGAAATTATAACTTGTGAAGGTATACTATCATCATTAAGGGGTTCATTTAATGCTTGGATTTTGTTATTTATCATCTTTTTAGAGAGGGTTGGGTTTCTCTCAATAACCTTTTGAGGTGTGGTAGTTGGGACATGGTTAGAGGGAAATGACATACCACCCTCATTTAGGTTAGTTCGATAAATATAGTATATTGTAGTAAAGCGGGTTGAGGGAGATTCATTAGTATCTCTTATATTGTTAAGTTGTGAAGAAGTATCACATGCTACTTTATTAGAAAGTAATATATTCTCAAGTAAATGTAAATTATGAACATAAGAATAAGTGTGGAGTGTTTTTTTACATGTCACCTCGTGTTTGGTTAAACAAGAGAGATAGGTGAGGTAGGAGAAGAAGTATAAGGTGTATATTCTCTGCCATCTTCATCGTAATCACAATAGTCATCATTGTCCCATAGTTCATCAAAATTATAATTTAATTCATTTATATAAGTAAGAGTAGAAGTATCATCCACATGCTCATTAAGAGAGAGAGAAGGGGAAGATTTTAACTTTTTAATACTATGCAATGTGTCATCATATGTAGGTGTAATGTAAGGCATTTATTCAAAATCTATTTGTGGAATGCAAGCATGATTATCACTTTCAATTTTGGAATCAAGGGTAAAAGAAGTAATAATCATGTTTTTTTTGCATGTTATGACATATAAGAGAAGAATTATAGATATTTACATTATTAACTTGTTGTAAAGAATCATTGCATTGAGTTTGGAATGTGAAGGAAGGTGCTAAAATGATTTCATATACCTTAGTTTGTGCATTACTAAAAGGTGTAATATCATTGGTACTTGATTTTTAAAATTTAATTGAGAAGGGTAAAGAAGATGCATTATTATTATCTACTTTACTTGAATCAAGTAAAAGTGGTTTTTGTGTATTGCACTTATATTTATTTAATTTGAATAATGAAATAGCAAAAGTAGTTTAAAAGCTAGGATCACATTAGAATAAAGCACTAACAAGAAGAGGTTCTTTTGGAATGATATTCTTAGTTTGATTTTACAGAGTAAGAGAAACGTGAGAGGAAAGAAAAGATGATGTATCTAATAAATCCTTGTGTTCATTTTCATCGTCATGTTCATAGTAATCCACATATCCATACTTATAAAAATAGTCATTATTATGCTCTAATGTACAATCTTGGAAATTAGTCCATTCATTGTTATAATCATGAGATAATCTCAAGAGTGCATCGATTGGGTGAGGGGTAGAAGAATTTTTAGATGCCATTTTAAACTTACTAAAGAAGATAATCTAAACAAGGAATAATAAACATACAAGAGGTAGAATATAATCTAACATAAGTGTATGCATAATTTGATAAATTTTAAACAAAGTGTGTAATAGAAAATAGGGTTGTAATCAAAATGCTAATTGTTAATATTTGCATGTATAGGGACCTAGTATTTGGATCTAGGGTTTTGACTTAGGGTTGTGTTACAAAAATTCAAATTACATTAAGTATATAAAACTCTAATGTAGGATTGATTATATTAGCTAGGTTATGCCAAAAAAACATAAAAATAGAATTTTGTAACCCTAGTTCAATGTACAAAATATGGAAAAGGTAAATCCTAAGGGAAAGTAGGGTTTTAAATAATATTCAAAGTCAATCAGGTTCACCAGATTTTTAAAATTTTAGGTTTTTACTAGTGTAAATCCTATGTAGTTAAAGGGTTGAGTATGTTGTTAATCTGGAATAAAATCTAGAAATTATTGATTTAATTAAACTTTCCCTAAATAGAAAGTGAGATGAGAAAAGGTACTTATATGGAAATAAACAATTTTTTATGTGAATCAGTGTAAGGAAATTACTTAGATGATTCACAATAGTAGAATTATATATGGTAGAATTAAGATCAGAATAAGCAGATCCACAACAACAATTGGTGAAAGAGCAGAATACTTGAATATTATGACTAAGCCACTTCAAGGGGGCAACCTTTATAACAATGAAATAATAATAGAATTCACAATATAATGATAAAATACTAACCACTACCTCCTACATATACTCTACTTAGTCATGGTTATTCCATAGGCCAACCATACTAAGAACATCAAGAAATGCAACAAGTTAATATGAAGATGTGTAAGCCACAAGTCAGCCACACATATCCCTAGATGCACTATAGGTTAAGGGAATAGCATGCCTCTCCCTTTCAAAACAATGTTTCCCTCCATGTCGAATCAAACCTAGATGTTTATGTAGAAATGCTTCATCCTCCCATGTTGCATCTTTAGAATGTAGGTTCTTTCATTTGATCAAATACTGCTTAATGGCTCTGGTTCATAATTACTTAGTGCACATGTAAAGGATCTCCTCAGGCTCTAAAATGACTCTACCTTATTTATATAATTAAGGTAATTCAATCTAAGTGGATACTTTGTGTCCAATTACTTTCTTCAGGCAAGATACATGGAATATCAAATGTATGCAAGTGGTAGGGGGTAATTCTAACTTGTAAGCCACACTACAAATTTTCTACTAGATCTGGTAAGGGCCATAATACTTAGGTGGTATTTTTTTATCATTTTTATATTTCTTCATAGACATCTAATTATGTGGTTTCAAATTCACAAATACCTAATCACCTATTTCAAAATTATACTCACTATGGTATTGATCTACTTACTGCTTCATTCAATTTTGTGCCATTGCTAAATTCTCTTACAAACTGACTAACACCTCTTATTGATGGTGAATGTGTTCCTCAATAGCTCAAAACTTAGGATACACTATTAAAACTAAAGTTATAGATGGGGGGTGATACCCATAGAATACCATAAAGGGAGACATCTTGGAAGAAGTTAAAAAAGAAGTGTTATACCACCATTCAACAAGTGGCAGCCAATGAACCCATTTATCCTATTTATCAGAAGAAAAACAATGAAGATACCCTTATAGACATTTGTTGACTACCTCTATTTGTCCATTAGAATGAGGATGATAGGAAGAGCTATGAGCCAACTGGATACCCAAACATGTAAATAATTTACTCCAAAAATTACTAGTAAATATGGGATCTCAGTCACTTACAATGATCTTTGGAGTGCCATGCAATTTTTGAACTGTATTAAGAAAAGTAGAAGCTATTGTATTAGCAATAAATGGTTGTGATAAAGAGAAAAATTGATCATACTTGATGAGTTGATCCAAAACTACCATGATAACATTTTTACCCTCAGACTTTGGTAACCCTGTAATGAAATCCATGGAAACCTCTACCTAACACTGGCTAGGGATGGATAAAGGTTGTAAAAGACCTAGGGTCTTAATGGTTTCACCTTTATTTTATTATCATACCATGTATTCATCCACATATTTCTGAACATCCCCTTTGAGTCCTTATCAAAAGAAATCTTGCTTGATTATATGATATGTTTTCAAAAATCTAGAGTGTCCTCCAAGTGGAGAGGCATGAAGTTCCTAAAGAATTTTATGTTTGAGAAGAGAATGCTTACAAAGGTATAATCTATCTTTATACCATAATGTGTTCCCTTTTCATGTAAATTTTTTAGATTTATTAGAATCCTGTTGAAGATTATGAATCAAATCCTTGGTAGCACTGTCATTTGATCTTGCTTCCTTTAGCCAATCTGCCTACCACATGGTCATGGTGCTTAAAAATGCCTCAATTGACTCATCCCACCGAGAGAGAGCATTTGCCACCACATTCTCTTTTCCTTTATTATACACCATTTCAAAATTATAGCCTAACATTTTAGTCACCCATTTGTGTTATTCTTCATATGACAAACACTGTTCCAAAAAATATTTGAGGCTATTATTATCAATTTTTACTTGAAAGTGATGACTTATCAGATACGATCTCCATTACTTCACTAAATGTTGAATATCCATCATCTTTTTCTCATATATTGGTTTGATCCTTTTTTTCCTTACATTATTGAATTTCAAATGCTAGTGGTCTACCTTATTGCATGAGTAAATCCCCCATGCCATATCCTGATGTGTCACACTCCACAATAAACGTTTTTGAAAAATTAGGAGTAGCCAAAATTGGATTTGTACACACAACCATTTTCAACTATTCAAATGCCTTGGTATCTGAATAAGACCACTAGAAGGAGTCTTTCTTTAGTAAAGAGGTGAGTGGGGCTTCAATGCTACTATAATTTTTGACAAACCTGTGATAGTAAACAGTTAGCCTTAGAAATCTACAGAGGTTCTTGAGGGTTTTGGGAACCTACCATTCCATCATTGCTTGGATTTTCTTAGGATCAAATTTCACTCCATGTGAAACAATATGACCTAAGTACTCCACCTCTTGGACACCAAAAACACATTTGGAAGGTTTGGCATAAAGCTAATACTGTTTTAGAATTGAAAGTGCCTGTTTCACATGCTTCAAATGGTATTCCCATTTTTTGTTGTAGATGAGGATATCATCAAAAAATGCTAATACAAACTTTCTCAAAAATGGCCTAATAATAATATTCATCTAACTCTGAAATGTAGATGGTGCATTTTTGAGGCCAAAAGGCATTATCATAAATTCATAATGGCCTTCATGAATTTTGAAAGTTTTTGTAGATATGTCCTCATTACAGATATGAAATTGATGATATCTAGAGTGAAGATCTAACTTGGTAAAAGAAATAACACCATGCAATTCATCTAGAAAATCATCAATTAATGGAATAGAAAACTTATATTTGATTATGTGTTTATTGAGTTCTCTATAATCTGGGCACATCCTCCAACTATCATCCTTCTTCCACACCAAGGAGGAATATTCACTGTGATTGTGTCAAATGAGTCCTACCTCCAACATCTCTTGTACCATATTTTTAATTTCACTCTTTTGGGCATGGGGATACCTATAGCATCTGATATTTGATGGTGTACTTCCTAGAATGAGTTTGATGGCATGATCATATGCATGACTTGGAGGAATTCCTTTTGGCATGTCACCAAAAATAACATAATGGTCATCCAACACCTTTTGCAAATCAATATGTGTAGACTCCTTGCTTGGTTGAACCTCCATGGAAAATAAGTATTCCACAAAACCTTTTACACCTTTTCAAATAATCTTCATCATCTAGTGGGAACTAACCAATTATGGAGATGTAGCCCATAATCCATGTAGTTCAAAATTCCTTCTTTCTAAATCGAACTTTATGAATAATTTCTAGAAATCCATCTCAATAGTGCCCAAAATGGTGAACTATTACACTCCTAAAACAATGTCAACTCCTCTCATGGGAATAAAAAACATAGGGGAATATAAAAATTAGTCTCCCATAGCAAACTTAATACTATGACATTTTCTAGAATAGTTGACTGTACCACCATCTGCAATCATGAACTAAAAGTCTAGAGCTAGGTAAATGAAGTAATTCAAATGAGTAGCCAACTTATTATTGATAAATTTATGTGTACTACCATATTTAATTAGCACAGTCACCTTTTTATTTCTTTAATAACCCCACCACCTTAAATTTTAAGGATTATTAATGCCTAAAATTACATGACAAGAAATAGTAGGTTGAGAATCTTCAAATTCATCCTCAAGTTCTTTAAACCCTTCTCTTGAAGCCTCCTCATCTTCTTCCTCATCATTGGCATTGTCAATGTAAAATAAATTATTTTTAGCAGATCAATGCCCTTTGATCCATTTGCTATGACAACCAAAACACAAACCTTTTGCACACTTTTCTTCTACTTATTGAGGTGTCAATCTAGTAGGTAGATGAAATGATGGTGCTAGAAAGGTGCATTCATGAACATTGGTGAAAGGTCTTCATCTAATCAACTCTTTTTCCTCAACCATAAATGCCTTTGGTATGGCCTCAGATACATTAATAGAATGAAACATGTGAACCTCCAATTGGATGTTATCTTTAAGGCCACCCAGAAATAAGTTAGTTAGATTTTCCTAAGTGATGTCTACCACACGTAAGGAGAGATTCTAAAATTGATGAATGTAGTCCTTAACAGTCCTGATTTGATGTAATTTGGCTATCTAACTAAATTAATGTTTAGAGACATTATTGTGATAGTGAATCTGTAACTCCTTACAAAATATTGACCATGAAACTAGAACACCCTTCTTAGAAAATACTGACCATGAAAATAGGACACCCTTCTTTTTCTTTTGAGCACACAACCAATGATACCAAATGAATGGTTCAGGTTCTAGATAGAGAGAGGCCATAACCAATTTTTGTGAACATATAATTTGAATTAGATCAAATAAATTTTCAATTTGAGTGATCCAAGTGATAAGATCATTATCATCAAACTTGCATAGGTCCACTTTTGGCAATATCAACGTAGGGCTAGAATTGGTATTGGTATTGTGTGGAGTAGGAGAACCAACCTAAAGTGGTGGAAATTTATTTTATAATGGTTGAGTTTAAAAGTTAGCCAATTATATATATATTTGATGTAATTGATCATTTACACTATACAAGTCCCCTCTCAAACCTGTAATGTCCCCTTCAACCATATCAAAATCATTTTTTTCACCATGCCCTGTAAATCTGACTTAAGTTACTAAACTACCTCTGAAATAGATAGATCATAAGTTTTAGATTCCATGCCATCCTTGTGAGGATTTTTTGGAGTTTCTTTCCATTTCCCAAATCCATGAGTATTTGGATCAATCATGCACAAACCCTAGGAGGATTTCAACCCCCAAAAAAATGTACTGATGAAATACACCATTGTGATCATCTCATCGAGATGAATCTAACTATTGCTATTGTGCATAAGGGTGAAAATTTTTGACCAAAAAAAATGTAATAGTAGAATATACTATTGTAATCATCTCATAGATATGAATCCAATGACTACTAAATTGTGTAAGGTAAAAATATTTCTAGACTTTTTTTTACCTAGAAAAAATGATTTTCTTTTTTTGTTAAAAAACTTCACGAAAAAAACTATGGTGATGAAAAAATTGATTCATATCAAATCACAAGTTATGTTTTTTTGACCTTTTAGTGATCATCACACTAGATCTAGAAAAAACATGCTACATAAACTTATCTAAATCAATGTTTTGATACCACTTGTAAGTAAATTACTTAGATGATTTGAAATAGTAGAATTATATATGGTAGAATTAAGAGCATAATAAGCAAATCCACAACAACAATTGGCAAAAGAGAAAAAAACTTAAATATTATGACTGAACCACTTCAAGGGGGAAACCTCCACAATAATTCAATAAGAATAGAATTCATAATATAATGATAAAATACTAACCACTACCTCCTATATATACTCTACTTAGCCATGGTTATTCCATAGGTTGACCATACTATGAACATCGAGAAATGCAATAAGTTAATATAAAGATGTGTAAGCCATAAGTCATCCACACATATCCCTAGATGCACTATAGGTTAAGGGCATAGAAATCAGTATACTCAAAGTGACTAAATAGACATGCATGAATATTTCATCTTCTGACCATTTATCAAAATCTAGCTTAGGATAGTAGCACCCATATTAGGATAATAGTGACATGTGGTGCTAGTGTCCAATTCTAGTGCTAATGTTCTTCCTATAAGGACTATTTAAAACTTTTAAGGAAGTTATGAGATATTTTGGAGATCATATAGGTAGTTCTATGTCATTCAGGAGCTCATCTATGTCACTATTTTGGCTAGATCTCCTCTAAACAACTAATGAATACTTATACACATGAAATAATAAATAGATCAAATGCAAAAGGAAAGGAAAAACTAGGTTGTGGGATGTTACAATTATGCAAATTAAAACCCCTATTGTCCTAACTACTACCTACATTAACCCCAATGTTAGAGGTCTTAGATCACATGTAGATCTCCCTTAAGGAATGTGCACCATCAACTTTCACAATATGCTAAAATGATTTTCACTTAGGCCCTTCTTTGATCAAGCATGTAATGTCTATATGTGAAAACTAAGTAGTATGCAAATTATTGAGTTGTACTACTGATTGATTTTATGTAAATACATGCTAAAATAGTAAGTGATAGATGTAAAATGCCTTGTGAGGCTCTGTATATAGAAATATATATTTGTTAATTTAATACTTTGTTCATTGGTTGACAAGTCATAAATGAGGGATAAAAAACATAAGAGAAGGCTCATATAGGGGTTAGGACTCAAACATGAGAGAAAGGGCCCATCAGACACTAGAGTTATAAGTGAACACTAGCACCATGTGGTGATCCTATCTGGAAAGTGGTGTTAGTGTCTTAAGGCCTAAAATAGAGCTAAAATCAAGTAAGACTAGAAAAAGGTGACTTATGACTATTGGGGTGTCACAAATAAGGAAAAATAAGACATAAGAAAGACCAAAAGACTCAAAATAACCACACGAACAAGGGCTATAAACATCAATAATACCTTTATGTAAAAGAAAAACAAAAGACATAGTATTTGTGGTTGCTTGACTAAAGTAGAGTGTTTACACATTCCCAAATTTGTTGCCTTACGTTTATAAATTTTTAGGGAAAATCAAGGTGTGTAACTTCATTAGGATATATCATTCCCAATCCAGCCTCCTGACATGTATCATATCTTGAGAAAAATAAAAACATATCAAAGCATGCATGCCTTAGATAAATTGATTTAATAATATCTACCATCACATCCATTTATATTCATCCTTATCACACTTTCATTTATAAGTTTCCCTTCATCCACACTACCATTATGACTAGAATCTCCTCCATCTTATCCCTCATCATTTTATTTTAATCCATCTTTCTCATTTCAAGATCCCACCTATGTCTTTCACCCCTATATGCCCTTTTGAGGGGGAATAACATCATCTAATATTAATCACACACCACTTGGGGCATCATCTTGCACTTATTTACCTTCTTATACATTCTTTGAAATGTCTCCACTTCCTCTAGTCATGATTACCTTTCAAAGAGGGGGAAAATGTAGATGCTTCATTTTTTCCACTATGATGGCATCACTAATTATTGTTCAATATTATACATTGTATGTCATATGTAACCCTGATTTCACCATTGAACCCTAAATCCTAACTTGTTAGTCATTTCATCCCTAATCTTGTCATATTTTAATCCTAATCTTATCAACACATTATATCATAACCTCAATTTCATCGACAACATCCCAAGTCTGACCCATAACTATTTGACCATCACCTCTAATCAATTAATCATATTGCACATTGGACCTTGTCCAATCCAACAAAATGTAAATATGGATTAATAAAGTAATTAATCATATTAGTTGGTTGATTAATTCTAATCATAAAATCCATGGAAAATTAAAAAAAATCAAAATTATTCAAATCAACCCAATAAAAAAATCAAGTCATCATATTAACAAACCCCAATGATAAGGACCAAGTGAAAATCCACTATCCATAATCAATGTCAAGTTCATTCCTTTCCAACCCTTCACATTTATGATCCAACTCCCATCATTCAATAAGGATTTTGACTCAATCCTATCCATTCATTTTGGATCATATCCAACTATTCATTTCCACTCTCAAAATTTTATAAATTAGAGGTCCCTCCATTTCCAACAAGATTTTATAGCCTAATGAAACTCCATCATTTGAGAGAACAATCCTTGCAATAATTCCATTAGTCCATCAATAAAATCATAAATAAACCAAGGGAACACAATGTTGAATTACTTGTGCACATTTCATTGAGAAACCAAATCTATTTTCAATTTAATCAAAATACACACAACGAAGATTTCATATGGCCCCAAGGTGGCCAATACATTATGCTTCATTTTGAGTAGAGATATTCATATATAGGTTACACTTGGTAGTACATGGTTATAGGCAATACATGCCATAATTGATCGACCAGACAGATGCTTGACATTCACTCATTATGGACACATGGTTTGTATATTACATGATGACACAAATGAGAACCACATATTTCACATAGATACGCTATGGTTTAATGTGGTTTACTCTGGGGCTATGTGAGGCATCTTACACAATTGAGCAACATGCCATTCAAATACATAGACTCCAGACTCATGTCAATATTAAGGCCCCACTGATACATATTGGTATGATGATCATGATGATGATGACTTATTTGAGTTTGGATGGGCTTAATATCTGACACTAGATGATCTTCCACCAGATCCACCATTTGATTATCCACATCCCACGGATGTGATCTTGGGTCTATAGAGATATTACACTTTGCTTGTATACTTATTAATTTAAATTTATAGAATTTCCTTATACATAACCTATATCTAGAAAAAACAAAAGCAATATAGCATGTCAAAATACAAAAACATTCAAATATTACTCAGAACACAAAAAAATTACAAATTGTATGCATTGTTATGTTTACATTTCTACTACTTACTAGATATTACATATTTCTAGATATCCTAGTATAGTTGGTTTTATCATACACATATGCTTCACTTATTATTATCAAGTGCTTGCAGATTACATACAGGACTCTGGTCCACTACACTGATCTAGACTTGATATCATCTACCCATTGGGGGCATATACACCGATCTAAATTTATTCATTTGGTACATTCGCCCACTTAGGGGCATCTCATACATAGTTGCTATTAATAGGTTATATCCTTACATTTTATATATTCTATTTTATGCATTGATACATCTTGATATTGATCATTGTTACTCATTGCTTAGATTTTTTGTCGATTATCACTAGTTAGACTCAACATATGTACATCTTAGAATTTACATAGATTTTTACTACATAGTTATACATGCTTTCATTTCTAGCATTCCTAGTTTAAACTTGATTGTGTTTCCTATGCTTCTTCCATTTTGAGGCTATTTGAATATGCCATTGTTCTTAGAATCCATGCCACTTATCTATTTGTTTGCCTTACACATGTGCCCATGTCCCTTGTGTGTGCTTTCTTGCTTCTATATGTAGACATTTGAACATGTCCTTCCTTATGGATCTAAGCCAAATTACTTGGTGCTTGCATATGTGGACATTTGAACATGTCCTTATATGTATCCATTATGAGATTTAGTGACATGTGCCTACATCCTTTGTATTGTGTCCCCTTGACCTACTTTTACATGCCTCATGTGTTTGTATGTATTCTTTCTTATATGCTTTTTCACCATGACACATATTTGCTTATTACATGCACACTAATTTTTGATGCCATGAGGGACCACATGCATCTACCCTTCCTACTTAGGTGTCGTGATAGACATCATGCCCCATCCCCCTAGGTAGTTACTCAAATTTACTGCTATAGACATTGCTTACATCTATTTTGACACCCTTTTGTAATTATAGATTAAAACATACATCTTACATTACTTATTCTCAAATACTTTTATATTATGATGTTATGCTTGTACATTGTATTCAAATATCATATATATGTTCCAACTAACACATTTTGCAGAGCTACTTCTTTTGAGGGTAGCTCTTACACATCTGTTAGGACCCGGAAGCACCATTGATTACCAAGCAACTAAACATGCGGAATTTAACCAGAAGTAACAAGTAACTAGAATTCAGAAATAACACAGAATATGAGAGACAATACCTAATTGTATTAATACTCTTCCAGAAGGAAATACAACAAAGAAGATTACCACAGTCTTCTTCCTTACACACCTCTAGGGCTCCCACACCTGTAGGGCATAAATAGTAAATCTCTTCAAGAGCTCACTCTCTCTCTTACGGTCCCAACACACAACTCAAACACATAGTTGGTGTTCACCTCCACCAGCCAGTAACAACACCACCAGTCAACCAGTCAGTAACAATATTGTCAGTACACCGAGTATACACACATACTCAAACCGAGTACACAATGCACTCCAAGTTGATCTCCCATGAACTTGCAACAACCTGCAACTCAAATGATCTTACTTTGGAAGGATCTACCTTGCCTTCCTCTTTGCTCTCCAACTGAGTACACACCGTACTCCAAGTAGATCCCACCTGATCTTGCTCCCTGTTGTGTTGCTGTCACCTTGATCCTGCTGCCACCTACAGATCAACCTGGTTCTACACACCTGCAAACCTTAGACCTCACACACACATACACCTATAGATCAATGATCTTACTTACCATGCAGATCTCCAAATGTGGCCTTGCACACCTGCTGACCAAGATCATACATACATGAAGAATCCTTCTGATTCTCCAAACCAGCACCCAATCTTGGCACTGTGGCACTAGGAGGAACACACCATGTTATCTTCACTCTGAAGGAGCTAATATTTGCTCTCTTACTCTCTAGCACAAATTACAATACAGCCCATGAGTCTATTATATAGATCTCATGCAAACAATAATTAGACACCTAATTACAATAATTAGATCCGTAGCTCAAGACTATAATTAGCCTTCTTACATGCAAATAACTGGTTCGTTAACTAACTGTTCGTGCAATTGACAGTTCTGAAACTGCATAGGCAATTGACGTCGGTCCCTATCTACCTGGGGGTGATCAACGTCAGCTGATCTCTGACCATCGTCGGTAGCTTCTTGTCTCCACCTGATCGACGTCGATTGGCCTGATCGATGCCAGCGACTGTGACACTCAGCACCCTCCTCCAATGTCTGCATCAGTGAAGCTTTTAGCTCCACAACCTAACAATCTCCCACTTGGAGATAAATAGCTGCATTGTACCTATACTTGTACACTGTCTAATCTATTTTTTGGCTTGTATCCCTCTTCAATCTCAACCTTGAAGACCAACCATCACAAATCCTATGGTGCCCCTCCTATCATCCAAGTAACCTGCCACATCCAAACCTACAAACCCATGTAGTGAAGTGCTAACCCTACATAGCATGTATACCTGTTGTTGGTTCCTCTCAAATACCTGAGAACCCACTTCCCTAAATTGGCTCCTAACTCTCTGACAACTCCCACTGCTAGGGAAAACTTAGGTCTATACCAGACCTCATGTGATTTCGGACACTAAACTGTCCAGCTCTTGGTGTGCTCTAGTTCTGCATCCTATGTATTGAACCTTGCTAGCACTTGATTCACATCAACTCCCACTGGAGCCAAAATCAACCTGTGATCTTCCATGTCTCTCATGCCAAAGAATTTTGCTGCTCCAAATTCCTCATGACATGCCACTGAACTAACCTTACCCTTAGCTCAGCAAAACCCTATATGTCTAAACCTTCACCAAGCATACCATCCACATACAGTAACAGGATAATGTTATGACCATCATCCACCTGGTAAGACAAACACAATGGTTATACTGACATTGACTAAAGCCCTACTTTGTCATCCACTTGGTACCACCTGTCAACCCTTTACCACTGTCCTGCAGCTTACTCAAGACCATATGACTTGGCCTTCTATCTCACGTGTCCATTCTCTCTATTCTTTAACTAAGGTATCCATTCGTCTTTCAGTGCTTTCTTCCGGCTGGCAACCCTACCAAATCTCCCATTTGGTTCTGCATCCTATTCATGCCATGCTCCCACTGTTTCCTGGATCCTTCCTGCTCTGCAGTGAGCAACGAGTATAAAGAAGAGGAACAACAAACTTGAGGCTTACTTACCCTTTTAGTCCTCCATATGGGAATTTGAGACTCCTTAACCGCTTGTTGTCTGCCCAAAATTCATTCCAATGACTGACCTCGATCACCACACAATCTGCATCTGACTGATGTTAGTTCCATGTGACTGTCCTTCCTGTCGATGCCAATTTTTTGACCAACATCGATCTTACCTGGTCGTCGACATCGGTTCCCTGACCGACGTTGACAGCCACCCTACCCGACACCACCGGCTTTGGTCTGCACATGACCGACATCAGCACCTGTCTGTTCTACGTTGGTTCCCTCTGACCGACACCAGTAACTGTGTTCACCTGTGAGTGATGACTTTTTACCTGCAAGCTCTCCATGGATCAAAACCCTGTCCAAACCACCCTACTCAGAATTACTCAACCTTCTCCACTAATCTCTGTCTGTCATCTCCTCCATAAACACCAGGCTTTCTAGTTCTTAAATCTGTCAAAGACATCTGACTTCCTGTTAAGAACATGCATCTCCTTCTTGCTCATGTGACCAAGCCTACAAAGCCACGTCTTCATAACAGAAGAAGAATTAGTAATACAAGTAAGTAGATAAAGAGTACCTACTTTTTTACCACATGTTAATTCAAGTGCATCCTTGGTAACATTCCAAGAATCCACTGTGAGAGTTCCTGTGCATCTCTCATCACCCAACTTTCCTGAAGCAATTAGCCTTATCTTCAAAACTGGGACCTGCATGACCTTCTTCAACACCCATGTGTTGGCCACCTGCAATTTTAGCTTCACTTCCCCTTTGCCAATACTTTGACAAGGCTCACCAACCCCTCTATTTTGGGTTGCATGGAAAGACGCAATAGAATCTATAAACCAAGATTCTACTTTATCCAAGAAACATCCCAGAGCATCCTGTGCAACAACACCTGCAACATCTGCTTCTTCAGTTCCTTCATATTGATCTTCTACCAACCAACAATCTTTCTTTACCTGCTCTTTCTTTCCATCACACCATAATTGACCATTCATGCTTTTCAATTCCTCTATTCTTAGTGTACTTTCTTCTGCCATTGCTATACTCCCACTCAATCAGAAACCCCTGAGAGTGACCTGTAATCAAACACAAACCTGCTCCCTGCAACCTTAGCTCTGATACCAACTGTTAGGACCCGAAAGCACCATTGATTACCAAGCAACTAAACATGTGGAATTTAACTAGAAGTAACAAGTAACTAGAATTTAGAAATAACACAGAATATGAGAGACAATACCCAATTGTATTAATACTCTTCTAGAAGGAAATACAACAAAGAAGATTGCCACAGTCTTCTTCTTTACACACCTCTAGGGCTCCCACACCTCTAGGGCATAAACAGTAAATCTCTTTAAGAGCTCAATCTCTCTCTTATGGTCCCAACACATAACTCAAACACAGAGTTGGTGTTCACCTACACCAGCCAATAACAACACCGCCAGTCAACCAGTCAGTAACAATACTGCCAGTACACCGAGTATACACACATACTCAAACTGAGTACACAACACACTCCAAGTAGATCTCCCATGAACTTGCAACAACCTGCAACTCAAATGATCTTACTTTGGAAGGATCTACCTTGCCTTCCTCTTTGCTCTCCAACTGAGTACACATCATACTCCAAGTAGATCCCACCTGATCTTGCTCCCTGTTGTGTTGTCACTTTGATCCTGCTGCCACCTGCAGATCAACCTGGTTTTGCACACTTGCAAACCTTAGACCTCACACACACATACACCTACAAATCAATGATCTTACTTACCATGCAGATCTCTAAATGTGGCCTTGCACACCTGCTGACCAAGATCATACATACATGAAGAATCCTTCTGATTCTCCAAACCAGCACCCACTCTTGGCACTGTGGCACTAGGAGGAACACACCATGCTCTCTTCACTCTGAAGGAGCTAATATTTGCTCTCTTACTCTCTAGCACAAATTACAATACAGCCCATGAGTCTATTATATAGATCTCATGCAAACAATAATTAGACACCTAATTACAATAATTAGATCCGCAACTCAAGACTATAATTAGCCTTCTTACATGCAAACAACCGGTTTGTTAACTAACTATTCGTGCAATCGATAATTTTGGAACCACACAGGCGACCGATGTCGGTCCCTGTCTGCTTGGGGGTGACCAACGTCGGCCAATCTCTGACCATCATCGATAGCTTCCTGTCTCCACCTAATCAACGTCAGTTGGCCTGACCGATGCCAGCGACTGTGACACTCAGCACCCTCCTCTAATGTCTACATCAGTGAAGCTTTTAGCTCCACAACCTAACACCAGCTAACACATTTTGCAGAGCTACTTCTTTTGAGGATAGTTCTTACACAGGTTTCATAACTACCATCAAAAGGGAGGAATTCGTAGGGGTTTGTCACAGAGATTAGGCTCCTACTTTGATATTCATAGAAAAAATTTAGCACACAGGCTTAGTTTCAAAAATCAGACATAGAGAAAACACAAAAAAAATAGACTCAAAAAGTAGTTCAGATCACCCATATTTTAGACCAGACAGACATTAGCATCTAGATTGGGACACTAGAGCCACAAGGCACTACTGTCCACTATAGGGCACTACTGTCTAGTAGCCCTAACTATTAATCAATATTAACTAGACTAGTACACCAAGTACAATACAAATTTGCATAGATACACTCATAGGTTTGACAGTTTTGTTCAAATTTTTTTTAGATATATTTATTTCAGCTTAGATTCATACCAGTTGCTCATTTTTAGGGGAATCATGCACGACATGATCGATACCATATTTCTTTTAGTTACACATATTTAATTATTACATAGTTCAGAATCAATATACTCAGATATCATATTAGGGGCATGTGTGCGACACACTTTCCATATACTTAGCTACACACAGGTTGATCATATGGAATGGAAAACTCCATATCATTCTCTATGTTGTATATACTTGCTATCATATTTTATGTTATCACCATATTCATGACTTACTCCATATGCAGTGGTTGGCATTCCTGAGTGGCCTAGAGCCACTTAATATACTCGAATAGCCACAAAGCTGACATACATAATTAGATATACCCAGTTAGATGCTTTTATAAGTTTGCATAGTTTAATTTTAGATGCATCTACTTTAAATGGGTGGAAAATGATGGAGTCATAGCCTACTTAAGTTATTGATCCACTCACATGAGAGGGTTAAACACACTTATAATATTATCCAAGTTATTCATAGATCAGGATCCATCGAGCAGGGGTGGGCAATGATGGAGTCAAAACTGGATTGAGTTTTTGAGTTACCCATATTAGGATTGAGCAAGCTATCAGCTCAGTCCAAGATATTTAATGATATGATAATTATGTACACTCACACACACAGTTTGTTACCAGGTTCATGCATTGGTTCATGTACTCAATGAGGTGTATTCATTTTTTTAATCTCTTTACTCAACTTTACTCAGTTAATTTATTCAACATAGTCTTTTGCTTTTGATAATCTCTTAAGTAAGGACTGATTTTTGCATGTTTCATTGTAGGTCATTGCTTTGGATCATGCTCCACATACATAGACCTAGATTCACATACTCAGACTTAGCTACACAAAATTCACTTCCAAAGTAAGTTTAGGTATACTTATTTTTCCTTTATACTAGTCATTTTGCTTTGCTACATTTTTAGCATAAAAGGGGGTAAATGTAATCACCTAAAAGTGGTATTTGGATGCTAAGAGTGTTGCTTGAGTTATCATATTCCTAACTTATCCCTAGACCTATCCTAGAGCCTTTGCGACACTTTTACAATCATTGTGCAAACCATAAATAGCTACAATCAGATCAAACATAGCCACATAACAACTTTCCTATATCCCAACCCAGTTTTCCAAGTAGTCTACTAGGTGGACATTAGTGCCACATTTGGGACACTAAAATCACATGGCGCTAGTGTCCACAATTGGGCGCTATTGTCCTTTTCCCTAACTATCCTAAATAGATACTTTTTTAAATGTGTGTTACTCCTAAGGTCTTCCTAAGTACATTTTATTATCCACACAAACTATAGATCTTTATAAATACAAGTCTATTTGAACTTTATTCACTAGATGAAAAATAAATGCAAAAGCCTATTCAAATAAAATATAAGTTGAGCAAAATTAAGGTATTTGATCCTTATTCTACCCTACTTATGTATACTATCATCTATAGCAACCCTAAGCCTAAATTTCAAATATTTCAAAGCTCAAGCACACTCAAAGCATTTAAGACCACTCTCATTATAACATTCACTTGCACTTGCACCAAGTACTAGGTAGGAGAACTACATTGAGCTTGATCCCTCCTCGGAGTATTGGTATGTAGGAAACTCTTTTCAAAATGGGGTGTTGAGGATGTTCAACCTATCATACTAACAAACACACATTTATTTTTCATGCCATACTTGTAAGGAGGATTAGGGTTTGCACACTAAATCAAATTTTCTAGGCACAACACATAGTTTTAGATTTTATGCACATACGAACAGGTCCTAAAAACATAGGCACAAGTACTCCCAAAAAATAGGAACAATCCCACAAAGTGGATACTAACACCACTTTGAGGACACTACATTAGTATGGCATTACTATCCAAGTGGGGCACTACTTCTCAGTGAGCAAACAGATCTCAAGACCCTATTGATGACACTTAGAACTATTTAAAACCTAGATTATCTACGATAGTCACTTTTCAGATAAGTTTCTATTTAAACATATTTATTACTATTTTTAGAAAGTCAAATAAGGTCAATAGCCATAATAAATTAGTGTTTAATTATTGCATGTTATTTAACTGATTTAGACATCTCAGCCCTTTAATCTAACTTAGGTATTACACATGTAAAACCCTAAAAAGATTAAATCAATAACCATGTAGCATATATAAGAAATCATGTCTAGGTAAATGTATCATTGAAGTGTGTAGAACCAATGTGATCACATGTATGCCTAAGATGTATGATAAATATCATGAAAATGTCTAGATAGTAATAGTATAAGTTAAACAAGTAAACACACACACACACACACACACACACACACAAAAGAGCACTCAAAAATGTTAGGTTGTGGAGCTAAAAGTTTCAACTGTTGCAAACATGGAGGAGGTTGCTGAAGTTCTAGAGACACTGGCGTCAGTAGTATAACTGATGTCAATCATGATGAATGCAGAAGGCAACCAGCATTGGCAGGGAGTCGGCCGACGTCGGTCACCTCCAGGCAGATAGGGACCGACGTCGATCGCCAATGGCGGTTCCAGAACTGTTCGTTGCACGAACAATTAGTTTGTTGAACCGAGTGTTTGCATGTAAAGGCTATTTCGAGTCTTGAGTTGCATGTCTAAATTAAGAGTCTAAGTTATTGTTTAAGTATGGGATCTATTTATAGACCCATTGGCATGTATTGTAATTAAGGCAAGAAAAGGATTTTCTTTTAGTTGTAAGATCTTGGTCAGCAGGTGTGCAAGGCCACGTTTGAAGATCTACATGTGTAAGTATGATCATTTGAGTTGCAGGTTGTTGCAAGCTTATGGGAGATCTACTTGAAGTACTTTGAGTATTTGTGTACTGGCAGGGTTATTACTGACTAGTTGGAGGTGAACACCCATTCTGTGTGTGAGTTGTGTGTTGGGATCATTTTTGGTAGGAGAGTGAACTCTTGAAGAAAATTACTGAACACTTGAGGTGTGGGAAGCTTCTGAGAGGTGTGAAGAAGAGGTGGCATCTTATTTATTGTATTTTCTTTCTAGATGAGTATTAATATAAGATTGTGTATTGTCTCTCATATTATGTGCTATTTGTGAATTCTAGTTACTTGTACTTTTGGATAATTTCACATGTTTAATTGCTTGTATTTGGTAATCATATTGTGCTCTTTCTGAGGAGCAAGATCTTAACAAGTGGGATCAAAATAGGTGTGTTGTTCTTGAATTCTCCAACAACTAGTATCAGAGCTTTTGGTTGGGATTACTAATAGGTGTTTCAGATCTGGTTAGTGTGTGTTGATTACAGGTTACTCACAGGGGTTTCTATTTGAGTGGAAGTAGAGCAATGGCAGAAGAAAGTAAGCTACGAATGGAGAAGTTTAATGGCAAGAACTATCAATTATGGAGGATGCAGATTGAAGATTATCTGTATCAGAAAGATTTGTACTTACCGTTGGGTGGGGTTGATTGCAAGCCCTGGGATATGAAGGATGAAGAATGGGAGGTTCTTGATTGGAAGGCTTTGGGATCTATAAGGTTGAGTCTTGCATCGTCTATGATTTTCAACTTATCACACGCTAAGACAACGGTAGAGTTGATGGAATCTTTAGCAAATTTATATGAAAAACCCTTAGCTTCGAATAAGGTATTTCTTATGAAGCAATTATTTAATTTGCAAATGTTGGAAGGTAGATATGTTCATAGTCATCTTAGTGATTTCCATGGTTTGGTAAACCAGTTAAATTCAGTCAATATTGTTTTTGATGATGAAATTAAGGCTCTCTTAATCTTATGCTCATTCCCTGAAAGTTGGGAGAGTTTGGTAATGGCAGTTAGCAATATTGCGTCTGCTTCAAAAATCTTAAAATTGGATGATGTTGTGAGTGTAATCTTGAATGAATAAATTCACAAGAAAAGCACAGGTGAATCATCAGGAAATGCTTTGAGTGTGGAAAGCAGGGGAAGGCAAAGAGAGAAGATTGAGTGTGGGAGATCAAGGTCAAAGATAAGCAGGAGATCCAAGTCTAGGTATGGCAGAATAACCTGCTAGAAATGTTGAAAGCAAGGGCACTTAAAGAGAGATTGTTGGTTGGGTGAAGATCAGCATGAAGGACATGAAAAAGAAGCAGATGTTATGGATTTCATTGCACAAGATGCTCTGGTATGTTCTTTGGATAAAGTAGAATCTTGGGTTTTAGATTCTGGTGCCTCTTTTCATGCATCTCCAAATAGGAAATTTTTTCATGAGTATGTCTAGGGAGACTTTGGAGAAATTTGTTTAGGGGATGGTAAGCCTTATCAGATGGTTGGCAAAGGGAAAGTGAAGCTGAAATTGCAGATGGGTAACACATGGGTGTTGAAGGAGGTCATGCATGTCCCAGTTCTGGAGCAGAATTTGATTTCTGTAAGAAGTTTAGGTGATGAGGGTTGCACAGTAACTCTCATAGCGGAGTCTTGGAAGGTTACCAAGGGTGCACTTGTTGTAGCAAGAGGTAAGAAAGTAGGTACGTTTTATCTATTTACTTGTATTAATGATTCTCTTTCTGGGTTATCTACTTCAACTGTAGATTCGAAGATGTGGCTTAATAGGCTTGGTCACATGAATAAGAAGGAAATGCATGTTCTTAAGTCAAAGGGTATGCTTTCAGATTTGAAAAGCATAAATCAAGATTTTTGTATGCAGAAGAAGAAGGTAACGTTTCTTGAGGAATCTGATGTTCATGACAAGAACAGGAAAGCCTTGGTTTTCAAGGAGAAGGTGACAGATAGAGATCAGCATAAGGGGCTAAAGAATTCTGAGTAGAGCAAGGGTGATTTGGATAGGGTTTTGATCCAAAAGGAGCTCGCGGGTAGAAGTCATTTCTCACAAGAAAAACTCAGAGACTGACGTCGATTAGAAAACTGACGTCAGCATCCAGACAGGGACCGATGTCGGCTATGTGCAGCCCGACGTCGATGACTCAGGGACAAATAAACACCAGCATCGATCAGGGGAACTGACGTTGGTGATGAGGTAGTCACATGGAACTGACGTCGGTCGGGTGTAGACTAAGTTGTGATCGGCATCGATCACTGAGACGGATTTTGGGTAGACAGTAAGCTGTCAAGGAGTCTCAAGCGCCCATATGGAGGACTTAAAGGGTATGTAAGCCTCAAATTCATCATTTCTCTTCTTTACACTACTTGTTGCTCACTGATGGTAAAGAACCAGGAAGTTACTAAAGAAGCAGAGTAGGTAGATCTAGGAAACAGTGGGAGCTTGGCATGGATGAAGGATGTGATTCCTTGGAGGAGAACCAAATGGGATTTTTTGGTGGAGTTGCCAGCTGGAAGTAAGCACTGAGAGACGAATGGATGTTCAAGATAAAGAAGAGCGAAAATGGATATGTGAGACAGAAGGCCAGGGTATATGGTCTTGAGTAAGCTGCAGGACAATAGAGGTTTGATCATTATGTTTCTCTTTACTAGGTTGGATAATATTAGCTACATTATCCTATTACTATATGATGTGCTTGTTGCAGGGTTACATATACAGGGAATTGTTGAACTAAAGGTAAAGCTAGTTCAGAGGTGTGTCATGAGGAATCTGGGAGCAGCAAGATTCTTTGACATGAGTGTGTTATAGGGACATGGAAGGTCATAGGTTGACTTTGTTTCAAGATGATTGTGTGAGACCGGTTAGCACGCTCATGGTTGGATAGTTCACTAGACAGGTTCTTGATTCACATAATGAGGTTAAGTGCATGGTATGTACTAGACCTGAGTTTTCCCAAGTAGTGGGAGTTGTCACAAGTTTGGAGCCAATTTGGAAAAGAAGCACTGGAGGGCAGTTTAGTGGATTCTTAGAGGGACCAGCAGTAGGTCGACATGTTATGCAGGGTCAAGTTCTTTTCTACATGGTTTGTAGATGCGGATGTGGTAGGTGATTTGGATGACAGGAGGTGCACCACAGGTTTTGTGGTGGTTGGTCTTCAAGGGTGATATTGAAGAGGGATACAAAGCCAAGGGAATAAACTAGATGGTGTACAGGTATAGGTACAGTTGCAGTTGTTTATCTCCAAGTGGGAGATTGTTAGGTTGTGGAGCTAAAAGCTTCAACTGTTGCAAACATGGAGGAGGTTGCTGAAGTTCTAGAGACACCGGTGTCGGCAGTATAATCGACATCGATCATGATGAATGCAGAAGGCAACCAGCATCGGCAGGGAGTCGGCTGACGTCGGTCACCTCCAGGCAGACAGGGACCGACGTCAGTCGCTTGTGGCAGTTCCAGAACTGTTCGTTGCATGAATAGCTAGTTTGTTGAACTGAGTGTTTGCATGTAAAGGCTATTTCAAGTCTTGAGTTGCATGTCTAAATTAAGAGTCTAAGTTATTATTTAAGTCTGGGATCTATTTATAGACCCATTGGCATGTATTGTAATTAAGGCAAGAAAAGGATTTTCTTCCAGTTGTAGGATCTTGGTCAGCAGGTGTGCAAGGCCACGTTTGAAGATCTACATGTGTAAGTATGATCATTTGAGTTGCAGGTTGTTGTAAGCTTATGGGAGATCTACTTGAATTACTTTGAGTACTTGTGTACTGGCAGGGTTATTACTGACTAGTTGGAGGTGAACACCAATTCTGTGTGTGAGTTGTGTGTTGGGACCGTTTTTGGTAGGAGAGTGAACTCTTGAAGAAAATTACTGAACACTTGAGGTGTGGGAAGCTTCTGAGAGGTGTGAAGAAGAGGTGGCATCTTCTTTATTGTATTTTCTTTATAGATGATTATTAATACAAGATTGTGTATTGTCTCTCATATTCTGTGTTATTTGTGGATTCTAGTTACTTGTACTTCTAGATAATTCCACATGTTTAATTGCTTGTATTTGGTAATCATATTGTGCTCTTTCTGAGGAGCAAGATCCTAACAAGTGGGATCAGAACAGGTGTGTTCTTCTTGGATTCCCCAACAAAAAACAAGTCAATAAGCAAATATTCCAAAGAGACCGCGAACAAGGGGCATGTTCAAATGCCACACAATCGAAGGGACATGACTTAGTCAAATGTCTATGAAAGCAAGGATGACATATTCAAATATCCATACAACAAGCAATGGTATATGTAAATGTCAATAAAAACATGCATACACACAGGGGCCACAAGCAAAGGATAATATTCAAATGCTTTAAAAATGAAGAGAAGACACCCAAAGAAGTACATAAGGTAAGATATAAAAAACCAACATAAGCATGACATAGTGGCCCATGGATCTAATGTGTTATAAAAGTATGTTGATTGTATAGCATATGAAGTATCATGTATAAGATATAATCATGGATAATAAGCATGTGTAATTAAATATGTAATATCAAACATGATAGTATAGAGTGATTATCAAATCATATAACCTATGTGTATAAAGATTGAAGAAGCGAATGCCCCTAATGTCCATATGACATGAGTAGAGGGAAGGCCCAACATCTAAAATAGGAGTGTATCATGTATCTGTGTATGCCTGTATCACACCCAATGTAGACGAGTAATATATATATGTGTATGTAGGAGTAACTAAGTATGTCATCCATCAATATAGAATTAACATATGGATGTCAAGGATCCAATAGAATATTTAAATGCCAGAATTTGTTTTGGATTTTTTCTTAATGTTTTTTATTTTTTTTGTATTTTTGGAAGTTTTTTGGAGAGACTAATATATGATCCTATCTAATGGATGATCATAGACATCTCCCCTATTTAATTCATTGCAACCTTAAGTTTTATATTTTACATTATTTGCATTATGATTGGATAGGTTGAAAAGGGACACAACATGTCCGTCCTCATGTTTTGCATGTGTAGTGGAAGAGCTAGTGTTATCATTTGTAATATGGATTAATTTTCCTTCATGAGAAAATTAGATACCTTGTTAATTTTGGTCAATTGTTGCTTCCATTTGGTATAGCCAAAGAGTTACGAGTGTAAATGCATATGAAGATGTGGTATGCATAACTAAACCCGTGTTTGAATTAATATAGGACCACTAGCAATTGGTATTGCTATGTTGCCTAAGAAGTCTTTCCAACCTCCTTTGTTTTGTTATTTTGTTAGATTGAAACTTATTTGTTGTAAGCATCTTATATTTCAAATAGTTTTTGCTTGTGTAGGATCAATATGGTTATGCCAAAAATAAGAAACACCCATGTATAAGGTAATTGTTAAATCTTGTTGGCATGGATACTTTTTGTGTTCTATTTGAGATTCTTGCATGAGATGTGGACCTTGGAGTGGCCCCATGTTGAGTAACATTTGTGAAATGGTCGTATAAAGATTAGGAATACCACATTTTTTCTCATAATATTCCTTAGGTAAGCTATTTACATCCTTTACATGAGAGATAAAGCTTTTGTATTTGGAAGGAGATATGTTAAGTTTTTTTGAATGAGTAATTATGAAGGAAGCATATCTATGCACATCATTATGTAAATGGGTAAATGATTCATATTGTTTATACAATGTCCTTAAATTTAATGGAGAAAGAAGGCATCTACTAAAGATAAATTGTAATTTCAAATCTAAGGTTCTAAATGCTAGCTCATATGATGTGATTTTGAATCAAATAGTATAATATTGAAGGGACTCATCATCACGTTGTTTGAAATTGTGCAAATGTTGTAATATACATTTGGACACCTTGTGGATATTGAAATCCATGAAGAATGCATATTCCAATTGTAATAAAATGCTTAAGGAACCCTTTAGTAGACTATAGAACTAATTTTAAGAATCATTGGAAATACTCATATGGAAAAGTTTTAGCAATAGTTTGTAATCTTGTGCCCATTGACCAAAAGAAAGTACATAGCTAATCATGTAGTCAAATGGGTCCTTGTTTGTCAAAAAGAGAGGTAAATTGAGTAATTCAAAACCTTGAGGGTAAGAATATTTGAGTATCCATTACACAAGAGGTTGATTATTGAATGGGGTAACATGTGCATGATCATTATGGAAAACCACTTGCATTTGGAGTATAGAAAGTTGATTTTGAAGGTCCCACATGGTGGTTGTCATAGACATTAGATATTTTATGGGAATACAAATGTTCGTCATAGGTGTTATCATTGGTTACAACCCACCACCTCTTTTGAATTTAGGCATATGAACATCATCATCCTTATGTATAACAAGTGAAGGTTCATTATCATTAAATTTAAGATATTTTGGTAATGGCATGGGATATTTGAATTTTGGTACATTTGGTATATCATTTAAATAGCTTGTATCATTTGAAGAATTTGTTTTGTTTTCCTTGTGTAAGGGTATAACAATTTTAGCTTTGGAAAAGGTTGGTAAGGACACCTTTTTTGATATGGAATTTGTTTTAAGTGAAGGTTGAAAAAAAATATCACCCTTACATAAAAGGATATTGTTTTGAAATTTAGGAATGTGGAGGGGGACCAAGGTTAAATGAATTTTCTAGAAGGCATGTCCCCATGTTAGTTATTTGTATATCAACCATAATTTCTTTGTGTAGTTATTGATTTTTTTACCTATCAAATGGAGAAGCCTCTTGGTCATATGTACCCACTTCTTTGGTAAAAAGTATATGCTTGATTTGTTGGTGAGTCATGGATTTGTTTGAAAACCCAAACTCTTGTTTATTTGCATTGTTCTTTTTTAGAGATATAGGGTGGGTCATACCTTGCTCATATTTGCCCAATCCTTGACCTTGGTATCTATAATTTTGCAAGTATTGAGTGCCAAACTCATATAATGGTGGTATAGGAAGTATGGCTAAATTTTCTTGATCCTCCATAGGCTGGGTCAATTTATCTCTTGAAATGGTGGGAGTGTGGATCTGATTTGAGGGATAAAAACTACCACCATTTAATGTTTTTAATATTACATGTTTTAGCACTTGGGAGAAGGCAATAATAGTCAGTTTTAATTCCTTCATTGAGAGAGAATTGGATGGTTTCATAATCATAGTCATCAAAGCAATCAATATCATCCATGATAAGAGATATGATGTATGTAAAGATTAGCAGAAAGCAAGGAATAAGCATCCCAAAGGGTATGCTTAGGGTTTTAATGTTCAAATATCAACTTCATCAAATGTTTAACTCTAAAATGAAATGTTGTGTGTATGTCTTTTATTTTAATTTTAGGGTTAAGCATATAGAAATGAAATGGCATAAGAGTGATAATCAGAGTTATAACAAGTTAATTAAATGTACTTAGATATAAGTATACACTGAATTTATTATGTTCAAATAGTCTAACTATAAAAAATATAACTAGACTAGATATAGAAATGATATTAAGGGAGTACTTAGTTTGTTCCGATGTTAATGCAATTCTAGATTTGGAATACGCTGAAAGTAGGTGGGAAGATAGTTTTAGACCAGTTATCGGATTTTGAATTTGGGGTCTTTAGCTATCTAGACAATTACATCAACCCTAGATGGTTGTGTTGAGGCTACTGTCCGAGTCCAATGATAGTGTCTTATACGAAATATTTAGAAAAATAGGATACGACCACTTGGATGCTTTTGGATTTGGTTTCACCTTTGCTCTAGTGCATTCAAATTTGGGTCATGGACTGTCACTCTTTGTGAAATGACAAAACCCTAGCTTTCCATCTTTAATGTGACCTTGGAGAAAAATGAGTCAATAGGCATACAGTGTCGAGTTGACTCCAATAACCTCATTATTAATGGACGTTGCCTACATAGACAATACTTCGAAGAGGGCCTCAAATTGGTGTAGTTCTTCCCTATATGTTGGCTTGTGTGTGAATCACGTAATGTGTGCAAAGTAATTACAATAGTGACCTAGCCTATAACTTGGCAAATTGGCTTTTGGACTACTCCTTTAGTACCTCAAACCTGTAGATGTCCAGTCCCTATGACTGGTTTGAAAATAGGAATAAATAGGGAAGCTTTGGTCAATTGAATGCTCTTTGAATGTTCTTTGATCTATTTCTAAGTATTTGTAGGTGAATAATGAATGAGGGTTAATCTTATATTTATATCAATTTATTCAGAGTATTAAATCCTATTAAAGCATTTAGGTCAACCATTAGTATACATTTCATTTATAAATTGGATGAATTTAGGGTACTGGACACTTATGTTGGGGTAAGACATTAATGTTGATGCTATTTTCTGTCTCGAATGCTAGTGTCTAAGGAGTAGAAAAATAGGTACATGATCAAAAGTTGTAAAGGTGTAATATAAGTACATTTAAAGCATTTTGAGCAAGATAAAATGTTTATGTCATCAATATAACACTAGTCAGATTAAGAGATATAGGTCAAGGGGCACAAAGATAGAGTAGATGTGAGGCTTGCAGAAGTAAGGCGAGCATAAAACTAAGAGGAACAATCAGGGTCTGAGTTTGCCAAATGTACAACATTGAGGTGCTACATAATCACAAAATATCATCTACACTACAATAACACAAAATTTAAATCATAATCTTGTACTATTTGTGGGGTGTATGTGGGACCTTCTATATCAACATGTCACCTTTTATTGTAGCCATCTTTATACTTTATTATTATTTTTATGAATATTGGATATAATAATATGTTTTATCCCGAAAGAATAAATAATTAAAAAATATAAAAAAATTAAATGATAATTTGTTCGTATATCGGTTGTAAGTTGGAGTTGTTTTTGCTAACGAGATGTGGGTGAGTTGGTAAAGTGGCTTAAATGTTTCCAATCCCATGTAGAATCAAAACTAGGCATGTCACACTGGTTGTTGTCATATGTTGCATATTCGAACTTACTGTTGATCTAGTAGTAAATCTAGTAATCATAAGGCCGATAGTCCACATGTTGTATATTGCATATTCGAACTTACTATTGATCCGATAATCATAAGGCCAATAGTCCACATGTCATATGTTGCATAATCGAACTTACTATTGATCTGGTAGTAAAATTGGTAATCATAAGGTCGATAGTCCACATGTCATATATTCAACCATATTCATTATTGATCTAAAAATAATTTCGAGATTTGAGCCCTTGTATGTGTTCTAGACTAGATGAAATGAAATGGTTTTAATTATGTCCATGAGATCGAATAGTCTAAGGGACCACCAATTACACTGAGTTCTACAACCAATCAAAGATTCCTAGGATCTGAAGTATCTTTTAGAAAGTTGCTCCACCTCTTGTTGAACTGAGTTAGCATCTCCCCCAACCTTTTAAATCTTTTTTCCTTAAATACATCTACCATGCAACCAACTCTTAATTTTTTTTGCATGTTTGGCTCATATGTCCACATATTGAGGACATTCAAGAATGAAGTGCTCCTCTATTTCAACCTCTCCTATAATGCAACAAACATAGACCCTCTTGTCCCATTGCTCCTTAAGGGTTGTCGATTTCCTTGTCTCACATCAAAGTCTATGAGAGCCAGTTCTTAATTGAGCAATGAGGATCTTTTCCCTCCAACTAATTTCAGCTCCTATAGATGACTTTTCATTATGCTCATAGTTCAGATTGAACATTGAGATATAATGTTGTCTTTTCTTGCTTGTCCCCTCCCTCCACATTACCGTTCTGAATTTTTTATTCACATAAATTTTTGTCTTTGTTACAATTTGGACATTCAGTTAGGTTGATATCCCATCTATTCATCCACTTGTAATTCTGTCTCATCCAGGTGTTCTTCCTCCTATGCAACTCTTCTTCTCTTGCTTGCCTAGGTCATCTGTCGGACTTCATGCTTTCCATTTTTTTCAATTAACATAATAACTTGGTCATAATGGTTGCCTCTAGAGGGAAAGCACATGTTTCAGCAAGAATGATTTCATATGGGACCGAGTCCTTGATTTCGAGTTTGTTTGTGATTAGCCATTTTTGAATCTTTTTTATGTGCCTCCATTTCAAGCTCGTTGTTCCACTAGCTCACACCTCGCAACCATATAATACCACTGATGTGACAAGTAATCCAAATAAGAGCCTGGTGGTATTCCAGTCCCATAACTCCACATTTCTACATCTGTTTTGAAGCGCATAGAAAGCTCTCCATCCACCTTGTATTCTTTTCATTCTGCAAGTGTCCCATCTAAGTTTGTTGTGAAAATTGAGGCCAAGATACTTGTATTCTGACACCACTTCAAGAGACCCTCCTGTAAACTGAAAATCAGGGTGTTGTCCTTCTTTTTTGCTAAAAAAATCATACTTTTGGTTTTCTCGATGTTTACTTGCATCCCTACTTCTTTACAAAAGAGCTCTAGAGCTCGAAGATGATCTCTTAAATCTTGGATTGTCATTGCCATTAGGATTAAGTCATCAGCATAGAGTAGAAGTTTTACCACATAGTTAGTTAGGTAGACCCCCTATCCTCTGAATTTGTTTACCCAAGCCTCTAGATTATCAATGTAAAGCCCAAATAAAGTTGGGGATAGAGGGCAACCTTGTTTGATGTTGATGTCACTCCCAAAACATTTGGACAACCTTGTCTGAGTTTTGATTTTAGCCTTGACTTGTTCATATAATCTATGAACTGTTGTCCTATAGTAACTTGGAACCTCTCATTCCTCCATTCTGGCCCATAGTTTGCTTCTTAGAACTGTGTCAAATGCTTTTTTGAAGTCTACGAAGAAACAATATGCATCTTCCTTTTTATCCCACACCTTTTCAACTAGATGTTTAAGCGTGACACAATGATCAATAGTAGAGTGTTTGAGCCTAAAACCTGCTTGTCCCTTTGCCTACTTGTCTTTTTTTTCTGCCCAACTACTAATTATGTGTTCTATCATACTCCCAAATAGATCTATAAATAACGGATTGACCATGATAATTCGGTAATTTGAGGGGTTGTTCACATCTCCACTCTTAAACAAGGGTATGGTTAAGCTTGTTATCCACTCTGTCGAAAAACCCTTTTAGATGATCTTGTTGAATATTTCTTTGATTTTAGGTGCTATGAGATTTGCCCCCATTTTAAATGTTCTGCTTGTAAATTATCTATGTCTTAGGGTTTACCCGTTGCTAGCTTTTTAATCCCTGGCATGATGTCTTCTGTCGTGAAAAGTTCTTTATTGACACTAATTTTGGGAGGTGCATCTTGTTCACTTTCATGCTCATATAGTTGTTTTGAATACTCCAACCACTGCCCTACTATTATGTTGTTTTCAACTTGTCTTTTTTCTTTGTGAAGTTCCCTCCAAAATCTTTTTGGTTCATGTTTTCCCAAGTAAATCAGCTCTTTCCTTTGAGTTTTAGTATACTCTACTTTCTTTTCCCTTACCATTTGCTCATATGCTTTTTGGTTTGCTTTTTTTTTGCCTTTTGGTTCTTTTAGTGATCTCCGTGTTGCCTTGCATTCTTCATCATTCCACGGATTAGTCAATAAACTATTTCTCCTCTTCTTTTTAGTTTTAACTCTCTTGCATGTTTTTCCCTTCTTTTTAGTTTTATCTCTCTTGCATGTTTTTGGTGCATCTTGAATGGTGCTCATTATTCTCTCACTTTTCGTGTATTTTGTGCCATTGTTATGTGCTATTTTATTTCCCCCTTCCTACATCTTGCTTTCCAGTGCTGCTCTAAAGATTTGTCGATTTTCCTCTATCAAGAGAATGTTTCCTATAGGCGACAACTTACTTTGGTTGACCTTGGTGTGCTTATCTCGATGATTGTCTCTTTTTAATTGTAGTTTCACAAAAATTGAGGTGTGATCTGATTTAAGTTCTATGCAAGCTTCTTCTACTTCTAGCTCTTCAATTCTATGTAAAGAATTTTGGGAGCATATAACATAATGAATTACACTCTACCCTTTGTGTGTCTTGTATGTGTAGTTCCCTGATTTTCCCCATTTGTTCGTGCCATTGCAAATGATTTACATATGTATACTACATAAACCTAACAATTCTTCTCCAAAGTGCATTATAGCCCCATGCCTATCATTTGAAGCCCTGTTCCATTGTTGATTTTCTTCTTTTGCCATCCAAAGAGGATTCATGTCTAGCTCCTTATTACTTCCCAAAATGTTGGCTTGTTTGTTTGTTGTTCTTGCATTGAATTCCCCTATTAACAAAATCTCACTAGTCTTACTATAAGTTGAAATGTCCCTTTTTAGAGATGACTATGGGTTTTCACGATCTAGATCACACTTCTTATAGAATTTGGAATTCTTAGGTGCAAAATAGCATGCAACTATGCTAATGTTTGTGTCATTTTCTGTGATTCCTATCCATATGTATTGTTTGTTCTCATCATGTTTTTCTATTTTGATACTTCTACCCCATGATTCCTTTACTAACACCATTATGCCTCCATACCCTTTGCCATTTTCTGTTGCTTTATTCCAAACTGTTGCCTTTGTGTACCCTTCAAAATCTGGTGTATTGCACCCATTATGCTCATGTGTTTCAGTCAAAATGATTATATCCATGTCCTTTGATGTGGGCCCTAACCTGGGTCCTCTTCTACAAGGGTAGCCACTACAATTCTAGCATACCATTGTGAGATGTTCCTAGGGGGGCCATATTCCCTATTTGCTTCGAGTTTTTCGCGCTGTGATATAGGCTTTCCCATTATTTAGGTATGCCCATTTCCCTTCATCCCTTGTTTCCTTCACCTTTTCCCATTCCTTGTTTCTCTCTTCTAGTTGCATACAAGTTAAGTCTCCATTTATGTAGTATTGTGAGCCTTTCACCATGCCCTTGTTTCTTAGTTCTTGTTTTGTCCTCAAAGTTCATCAATGCTACTCGGATATGCCTCTCCCTTCCTCCTCTCGACTTATCAATTCTACTTGCTTCTCTGACTTGGGCCTTCCATTGTAATTCATCTGCAAGGAAGTCCTTTGTTAAACTGCTTGTATTTCATGTTCTCCATAGTCTCTTAGCCCTTTGATAATTATGTTTGATAATTTATCATGACGCTCTTGTTCTTCTATCATTTGATTTTTGACTTGTCTTTCTATCAACTCATTTTGCTCACCTCTTGGTTCCTTTACTACTTGTGCCCTTGTTTTAGCCTCTTCTAGTTTATTTCTTATCTCATTCTCTCTCACTTCCATGCTCCGAAGTGCTTCTTAGACTTCTTTTATTTGTGTTGCGTTTACGTTCATCTCCTCTACCTTGCCGCTTCTTGGACTCTGAATGGTTTGTTTGAGACCTTGCCATTCTTGTTGCCCAATATTCGGAAGATTTTGAAGCTTTGCTACTTGCACTTTAAGCATGTTGTTGTCTTCTTCTTGCCTTTGTTTGGCACTTAACACCTCTTCAAATTTAGTATCTTTTATTTTCTCTCTTAGTTCCATATTTTATAGTCTCTCTTTCAGAGTCATTAGCTCTTGCACATAGGCTTTAGTGACCAAATAAGCGGAGTCGTTGTAGGGTTGTACATTTCCTCACCGTTTTGGATGTTTTCTCAGTGACCATTGTCTTCAATGTTATGTGTTCTCTTATTTCATGTTTTGCTTTTCTTATTGCCTTTTACACCTGTTCCTTTCCCACTTGACATTTTCGTTCCAAAATGCGCATGGCAAGTGGTTGTTCTTTATGATCAACGTGTTTTTGCTTAGTTGGTGTCTCCCTTGTTTTTGCTTAGTTGGTGTCTCCCTTGTTTTTATTCTTTTATTGTATCTTTATCGCTGATGTCCTTGCTCGAGCTTGTCGGTGTCTTAGTATCCCCCAATATTGCTTTGCATTGACATATATTAATTGCGATACCACTTCTGATGGCGCTGCAGTGGGATTTAATGATGAGTTGGCATTCTGAGGGAGCCCTATCTTTATCGGATAGACAGTTCCTTGTACTCTGTTACCCTAATATGTTCCAACATTCTCTCCATTGATAGATTTATGTGTAGATATGTATTAATCATATGAGATTCTGTGGCACATATTGATGTTATACTTATCTCTAATTGAGCTACGTTCCCAGATGGTGGGATTTGAGGTTCTCTAACCACAACTTACATTTTGTTATCCACCTTTGCCCTGACATTCTTTAATAGAAGGTTAATTTTATTTGTATCTTCCATTTATTTGTCCCTATGCCACTGCAAACTTATTATTGACATCTAATAGCCCCTGCTCGCTGAGATTTAATCGTGTTGACCTTACTAGGGTTTTGTGAACTTGAGTTCAATTAGATATCCAAACCCTAACTTGATAACTTTTATAGCTGTATATCCTTGAGTATGAGAACAAATATAATATGCAGAAATTATTTAGGGAGATTTTATAGGGCTCATCCCTGTGATCCGTCCCTCCGTGGCCCTTGGTTTGCTGGATGGTTTGCTTTATTTCCTCTCTCTCTGACCACACCCTCCACGCCTACGTTCGTTGACTGCTAAAGGTCTATTTTATCGGTGAACTCTCTCTGCGCCTGGGCTCTGCTCCGTGCTCCCTGTTCTCTCTGCGTTCTGCGTTCTGCTCCTGTCCGCTGCGTTCTGCGAGGGCGGTCTGCTAAGGCCCCGGCCCCCAGCTCTGCGAGGGAGGTTACGATTGCTTTCATGTGCTCCGGTGAAAAGCGACGACCCAAAAAAAAAAAGGTTACGGTTGTTTTCAAGGCCCGCATTTATTTTGGCTTTGAAAAAAAAAGCCTTGCTTTTTACATTTACGGCTAGCGCTAGAGACAGGTAGGAACCCTAAACCATAACCAGAAAAACAATGGAGAAACTATTACAGAGACGGGGTGCATTAATCAAGATCTCAAGAACAAACACTCTTGCCTATTGCAGCACTGCTGGCAAGCAAAAGCCCTCACTAGTTGAAGAAGAAGAAGACGATCTAGCAGACAAGATATGCAATCTGCTCAATCAAAATGAGTGGAACTCGCTTATCACCAATTCTGACTTTGCCAAAAAACTCAATCCAGATTTAATACAGAGATTGCTGCTGAAAAACCAGGTAAGAGATCTTAAAATGGCTCGCAATTTCTTCGTTTGGTCTGAAAAACAAATGGATTCTCCTCACAGTATTCATTTATATTCAATCATGTTGCATTCACTGTCAAGAGCGAACATGCTTGGAGCTGCAAATGGCATTATACAAGGCCTGATTGGTCCAGAAAAATCATCATCTCCACCACCCATTGTGGTAGATTCGCTTGTAGACACATATAAAGACTGCGATTCATCCCCAATGGTTTTTGATATATTAATCGATGCTTACATTCAGAATGGCAAGATCATGCAAGCTGGTGATGCCCTCAAGAGAATGCAAAAACATGGCGTTATGCCAAGTTTGAGGTGTTGCAATGCACTGCTTAAGGCAGTCTTAAGGGCAAACACCGGGGACATGGTTTGGACTGTCTATCAAAGTATGTTGGATGCTAAGATGGTGCCTGATGTGTATACTTATACTACCATGATTCATGCTTATTGTAAGCAAGGGAAGCTGGATGAGGCTAAAAAGATGCTCTTTGAAATGGAGGATAAGGGGTGCAGTCCTAATGTTATTACTTACAATACTCTTATTAACGGGTATTGCAGAAGAGGGGATCTTAAGGAAGCATTCGGCCTAAAAAATGCAATGTCTGAAAAGGGGTTGGTTCCTGATGTTTTTAGTTACAGTGCACTTGTGAATGGTCTGTGCAAGGCTCGGAGAGTGAGGGAAGCGAGGGAACTCCTTGTGGAGATTTGGGATGTTGGTTTGATGGCTGACGAAGTTATATATACCACATTGATTTCTGGGTTCATGAAGGAAGGAGAAATTGAAGAGGCTTTTGAGCTGAAAGATGAAATGATGCTAAGAGGCCTTCGGCCCAATGTTGTTACGTTCAATTCACTCATACATGGGGTAAGCAGGCGGGGTAGAGTGCAAGAGGCGAAGAAGCTCTTGATTGAAATGAGAGGGATGGGATTGAGACCGAATGAGGCCACTTATACTTATGTGATGGAGGGCCATTGCAAGGAAGGAAAGATGGACGAGGCTTTTGAGCTGCTTGATGAAATGGTGAGGAGGAATATTGCACCCAGTGTTGTGACTTATGGGGTGATGATCCATGGGCTCAGCAAAGTGAGTGACATGCTGCGAGCTAATGAAGTCTTTAACAAAATGATGGAAAGAGGTCTGAGGCCTAATGTTATTATATACACCACTCTCATTAGTGGTCATTGCAGGGAAGGTAATACGGATTATGCTTTTAAGCTTTTAGATGAAATGGTAAAGACAGGAATTGTTCCAGATGTGTTTACATATGATTCTCTTATCCATGGTCTCTGCAAAGTGGGCAAGATTCAAGAGGCAAACAGAATGTTCAAGGAAATGCTGGACAAGCATTTATCACCAACTGTCTTTACTTACAGTGCACTACTCCATGGTTACTGTAAGTTGGGAGAGATGATTGAAGCAGAAAAGATCTTCAGGGAAATGCTTGACAGGGGTTTAATGCCAAATGATGTTATTTATACGACTCTTATTGAGGGTTACTGCAAGCAAGAAAATTTGGAACAGGCCTTTGCTATGTTTCATGACATGGTGCGAAAAGGTATAACTCCCAGCGTTCACACTTACACTGTATACATTCATCACCTCTGCAAGGCAGGAAAGATGCAAGAGGCACATCGTCTCTTGCAAGAAATACATGATAAAGGTTTGGTCCCTGATATTATAACCTATGGCTCATTGATTGATGGATATTGCAAAAAAGGAAATATGGATAATGCTTTCCAGCTCTGTGATGATATTTCTAGGAAGGGTATTCAACCGAACATTGTTATTTACAATTCCTTGATTAATGGCCTGTGCAAGATGGGTGATATGCAAGGGGCTGATAGGATATTCAAGGAAATGTTGGAAAGGGGGTTGGTTCCAAATGATGTCACATACACCACTCTTATGGATGGACACTGTAAGAACGGGAGTCTCCAGGATGCTAATAAGCTATATGTGGAAATGCTGGAAAAGGGGGTTACACCCCACAGTTACATTTATGTTGCACTTATTCATCGATATTGTGAGGAAGGAGCAATTTTGAATGTTTTCAAGCTACTTAATGAACTGGAAGAAAAAGGTGTTCCCTTGGAGGTTGCTACGTATAATACAATCATCCATGGAATTTGCAATATTGGCAATATGAAGGAGGCTAGTCATCTATTAAACATGATGTTAGATAAAGAATATGTACCTAATAATGTGACCTATACCACCATTATTGATGGATATTGCAAGACAGGCAATATGCAAGCGGCATGTGGGTATTTGAAGGAAATGGAAGACAAAGGCTTGATGCCAAATACTATCACTTACACAGCATTGATTGATGGGTACACAAAACAAGGTAATACAGTTGAGGCCTTTGGTTTGTTCAACGAAATGGTTGAAAAAGATATTACCCCTGATGCTGTCACTTACAGTGTGCTAATTGATGCTCATTGCAAAGATGGAAATGTTGAAGAGGCCTTCAAATTGCATGAAGAAATGTGCGAAAAGGGTATGACTCCATTTTCCAGTACATACGATGTAATCATCCATGGCCGCTGCAATGAAGGAAAGATGATAGAGGCTCAAAAAATATTAGATGAAATGGTGGAAAGGGGTATTGCACCGGGTGTTACTACCTACAACACACTGATCCATGGATTTTGCAGGGAAGGCAAAATGGATGAGGCTAACAGACTTCTGAAGGAAATGATGAATAAAGAACTGATGCCCATCAATGTTACTTACAAATATATGATTGATGGCTATCACAAAGTGGGCAATACTGATGAAGCAAACAAAATTTTGAAGGAAATGGCTGAGGTGGAAACCATAGCTGACCCTTAAATTAAATCATGGAGACCAAATAATGGATATTGAGTAATATTTTCACAGAATGGTAATGGAGCATTCAATCTATGCTCATAAATTTATTGTATGCAGGCTGTCCAATGATTGGAGTCCACTGAGAAGATAAACAAAAGTCAAATTTTTCTTGTGACCTGGCCCTTGTCCAACGTGTGCTTGTTCGCTTGATGGTGAATGAATATGAGGTCATGTTCCATTTCACATGCAAGTCTTGTGGCTTTTCAAAGATCTGGAGATTGAAAGCAACTGACTAACATGTTGGCTGTTCCAATAGCAGTGCCTCTGTTGCTATTTGTCAATGATTTCAATGTCAAAATCTTCTTTCTAGTGATTCTTAAAGTCAAATTTGATGAACAGTTTCGAGAGAAGTAAAGAAATTACAGACATTTTAAACAAGCCCATTACATGGGGATCATGTCTGGATCTGGGAGCTAGCTCAGATAAATCTCAGGTGCAGGATTGACGAGTAAAATGGTTAAGCAAGCATTGCCTGGAAAGAGGTTTGTTAACATTAATTTATACCAGGTGCTTGCCTTTGGTACCAAATGGGTAATATCACTTGCTTCAAGTAGTTTGAATCATAGGTGGATGACAAATAATGCTATCACCTTTGGAGAAACTTTTAATATTTTTTGCTACAAGATGAGAGAACAGCAAATGCTCTAACATATTTCTGATAAGATTGATTGCCATTGAGCATAAGCTATGTTCAATCAGTTTGGATTATAAGAAGCTGCAACGGTATATATTTCACAGTGCTTGATTTATAAAAATGTTTTTAAATGTTATGTGCTGGAATTTTATTTCTATACCCTGATTCTTTTCCTTATTTTTATACCATGTATATATTGATGAGTAAAATGGTTAGCAAACATTGCCTGGAAAGAGATTTGTTAACAATATCTTATACCAGATGCTTGTCATTGGTACCAAATGGGAAATATCACTTGCTTCAAGTAGTTTGAATCATAGTTGAATGATAGATAATGCCATCACCTTTGGAGAAACTTTTAATGTTTTTGCTACAAGATGAGAGAACAGCAAATGCTTTAACATATTTTTGATAAGATTGATTGCCATCGAGCATAAGCTATGTTCAAGTCAGTAAGGATTATAAGAAGTTGCAAGGTATATATTTCATGATGCTTGGCTTTTAAACATGTTTTTAAATGTTATGTGCTGGAATTTGATTTTTATACCCTATTTTCACGACTTTTTATAATATGTATGCTTTCAAAGGCACCTACTTTTATATTGGACTCAGTCCAATGACAGTTGACACTGATGTCTCTTAGTCAAACTCCGGATATGAGAGGAGCAAATATACGAACAGTAGTTTACCCTTTCTAATTCCAAAGAAGCATATGGTCTGCTTGGGAATCCCCTGTATGCAAATAAATTTCCATATCAAAATTTGTCTTAGCTTTTTATCTGAAGTGCAGTCTTCAAACTTTAAAACTATTGTGGGATGCTTAAAAAACGAAGCTTAACATAATTTTATCTTTTGAAGATGTGAATAAGGTTTTTTTGATAGGTAAAAGGAGAAATTGCCATTGGTTCCCAGGCCACTAAAAATACCATCTCAACCAGATAAGTTCTGGTTGCAACAAAAAGATTGGAAAAAAATTATGTTGTTTGGGTACGGGTACGGGTATGGATACGGGGACGTCTCGGGTATGCGGGTACGTCATTTTTCAAAAACCTTGATTTGGATACGTCGTGGGTACGTTCTGTATATATATATATATATATATATATATATATATATATATATATATTACTCATTTTTTTAGTAAAACACTTGAAACTACATAGTGTGAAAATATTTGTCTATAAATGATAAAACACTTAAAAATATATAATATTCATTCATTCATTACTTCAAAGACAAGATGTACATTCAAATCTAGAATAAATCATCTCGATTGTCCACAAAATCATGAATGCCACTCCCATTATTTTTCAACTTTATCATTTACTGACACTTTCTCTCACAAGGGCTCATCGGTGCATTGAATCTCACAAGTGCATGCCTTAAGGGGTGCACAGGGAATGGGGTGGGATTGGCTTGTGGCACTTTGCCAGAGATATTCTCATACTATTCTATCACGCACACATCCCTTCATGCAGCCTTCATACCTGCTATGATGTCTCCTTGAAATCTTGAAACCCTGAAATATGGCTAAGTTTGAAACCGTGAAACCCTGGAATCTGACTAACTCTGAAATATGACAGGATCCTCCAAAACCTAGAATTTGCATTATAGCTCCTAGCAGTTCGAAACCCCTCTCAAACACCCTGAAAGTATATAAATAAAATATAACTTAAAGTATAAGAAACTTGAATGTTTATTTTATTTCTATACGGTTGGGTTCGGACTGGATTTACATTTAGGGTTGCTTAGTTTTTAGGGTTTTTTTTAAAGGATTTTCTGAGGTTTTTAAAAAAAAAAATTCGTCATTTTTCTGCCGGAATCCCTCGGGTACGTGCCGGAAACGTCCCGGGTACTCCCGGAGGCGCCCGTCGGCGTGCCGGACGTTTCCTAGCAGTCCGAAACCCCTCTCAAACACCCTGAAAGTATATAAATAAAATATAACTTAAAGTATAAGAAACTTGAATGTTTATTTTATTTCTATACGGTTGGGTTCGGACTGGATTTACATTTAGGGTTGCTTAGTTTTTAGGGTTTTTTTTAAAGGATTTTCTGAGGTTTTTTAAAAAAAAAATTCGTCATTTTTCTGCCGGAATCCCTCGGGTACGTGCCGGAAACGTCCCGGGTACTCCCGGAGGCGCCCGTCGGCGTGCCGGACGTTTCGGCATGCCGGCGGGCGCCTTCGGGATGCCTCCGGGAGTACCCGGGACGTCCCCGTGCCGGAGGCGTCTCTGAACAGGAGGCATTGGGCCGGGGGGCGTATCCCTGCAACACAGGAAAAAAAGACTACATGGATGTGATTCATGTTAATTCTTCTACTACTTCATACATCCACCGGCGCATCATGAGGCACAAAAGTTGCTACAGACCGGCATAAAATATCTCAACAGACTACTAAACATGAACTGCAATATAAGCTCAGTTGTTTTGATGGCCCTTTCAGCCCTGTTACAAAGGATTGGCTCAAGTGGGAGGGTGACTCTGACATTGCAACTAAGGGTATTTGAGGCTGAATCAGCCAGCCTGTATTCTGCAAGTCCAAAAATGATTGCATTTCGCAACGATTAGTGTCTATAAATGTGCAACCTGCAGTGATATTTTGTCAAACAAAACTAGTGCCATCTGTAAACTGTCATGCAAAACATACGTGTCTCTGATGGCAGTCACACCACACCAGTTGCACATGTCCAGAAATGCCACAATCTGGGACGATGCATTCAAAGGATGATGACTCTGGCTTGAGACCTGCCAATTGATGTTGCTTGAAAATCTCCAAGGTTTTATCGGAGGGCCCAAAATGTGCATATTGAAGCAGAGCTCTTCTCACTAGCCTGCAATTCCTCTTACACCTTACTTGCAAACTTGTAACTCTTGTTGGCCAACACTAGGCCTAAATGTCCAAATGGATCAAAACACAAACTCCTTGATTATCAAGATTTCAAAAACACTTAAAACATACAAACTCCTTCATACAATTCATCTTAATCCACCTTTATCATTCATCATTGACAAGATCTCTTAATGCCTTGTTTCACTATGTTCTTTTGACAACATGCATTCATAATCTTCATAATCTCTTCGAGTGTATGGATTAACTTATAGTCTGTGACTCTTAAAACATGCTTATCACAACTCATTTAACAATTTTCATTCATTCTTTACCTTTCACAATGCTTTAAAACAACCCTACACAACTCTACATACCCCATACACAGTTCTACTAGCCCTATTTATGAGCTATTTTGCTTGGTACGGATCTGTACCTTCTCCAATTTGAAATCCAACACTAGTTACAGATACCCTTCTCTATTTACCTTCTATTCACAAAGTTACAAAACCGAACTTTTCATTTAAACAACTTTTCTTTGCAAATCTTGCTCACTGTCGTCTTTGTATTAGGTCTGTTAGGTCTTTTAGCACTGTCTGTCACACTCAGTCTTCTATATCCGTACGGACACTTGATGATATGTCCTGAAATCACTTCAATCACTTGGCAAATATCATCCCCTAGCTACATACCAAATTTCATAGGATTTTGATGGTTAGAATTCAAGTTATTGGACAAACCCTAGATTAGGGCTTCTAGGCCACTGAGACCACCCGAGAGCAATATAAATTCCTTTTTGAGGGTTTCAAAAGGATTCAAGGTTCTAAATAACGTTTGTGAGGTCTGTCTAGGCTTGGGGTAGCCTTTCCAATCACTAGCAGGTGATGATCAATCCCCCTTATTAACCAGATCAAACAATCCTTGACTGTGTACACAGTGCAACCATATACAGGTCTGTTCTTCTATGAGATCAATCAAATCCCGTGGCAATGCAATATTAAGATTCAAAGGGGACTAAGACACGGTTTAAAGGCTTACCTCCATACATCATGCATTTGAAAACCAATGCTAAGTTAGTTCATTCTTTCCTCTATACAAACACCCAGTCACAGTATATAACCTCTGCTACAGGAAAACAGAGACTTTTCTTGGAGATATCATGCTTATATGGTTTCTTGGTTATTCATAGTTCTTTTAACTCCAACAACACTTGGTCCACCCTTAGGAACATGCAACATGCATTACAAATTTCAGTCAAGAACCTACTTAAAGCACAATCTTCCTTAAACAGTCTGCATATAGTATTTTGTTCAAATCACCAATATGTGCAGGATTTCTACCTGCAATTTGTTACAAAGCTTAACCAACGGTAAAGATCTAAATCAAGGTTATCACTAATTTGTGGTTTCTTTCACAACCAAATACACAAGCCAAAACATTGAGGCATTAGCAAAGCCTTCCTTACGGTATGTTCAAACACAGATTATATATGGAATACAGAGGTAAGTAAATTCATAAACAAATACTCTTGTTCTGAAAGTAACATCTCATCATGCAAAGATGATCAAGCATCCATTGGACACAACAAGTCCATCATTGTTATATTTACTTGAAGCTTTAGTTCAATGCCCAAATGACTTACACAGTCATGTATATGTTTTGGCATACCTTCTTCCCATGACAAGCATGTCTGCCCTGTTTTCTTTACACCTAATGTCCTTCCTACAGACTTCTGCCCACTATGTAACCTTTGTACTCATTCAACTACTCTTAGACAAGACTCATAATGGTTTTTTGGATCAAGAAACTCCTCAACATTCTCAAAACCCACGTGGGGTGGTGGCTCAACATGGCTGCCACTTCATACTTTCCTCTTGACATAATGACTCTATTCACTCTTAGGACCTTTTCTGAGACCATAAGGTCCATTACAACAATATTTAACATTTACATGACATCAACATTCCTTTAGACCTCCTAACCATCTCTCAATCCTTCATTACAGGTTTGAAAATTCAAATTATGGAAAAGGTGGGAAAACCTCTAAAAGACTCAAATTCAATTTGCACACACCTACGAGACTCTAAAACATATTCTTGAGCAACTATTGGGCATTTCTAAGATGCCCCTGCATCACATATCCAGCAGTGAATGCAGACCAAATGACCTCAACTAGATGTGGAAATCATTGAAAAGACTTAAAGCCTTGTCATGGTCACCATATTGTGCACATTTGATAGAAAGTGCATTGCTTATATGTTGATTGATCTTCATACCCTGTTTCAAGGCCCCAATTTTGTGACAACCTGGTAGGATGCGGCCCAGATTTCTGAGTTTGTTAAGAAAAAGTTTTACAATTTTAAATGTTGGACATAATTTTATTGTTTTGTATGAATAACCAACCTACAGTTTTTCACTAATTTTTTCATAACTGGAATGGCTTCTCAAGAATGGTTACACTCTGTTATGCACCTATCCAGAAAATATTGCAAGTATAATTGCAGTCATCGGTAAAAATGAACCCCGTTCCAAAGATCTCATTTTGGACAACTAAACTATGGTGGCAGAGGAGTAATTGAAAATTCCTTGAACATTTCCTCTATATCAACCAATTCATGTCATGTATCTGGAATATGCCATGTTTCCTTCAAATCCAAAGATGGATCCCTCATGCTTGTGGGAGTGATCAATCTCCTTTTGAAAGTCACCCACCCGCCGACTTCTACATCAAGGATTGACATAAGATCCATAATCTTTAGAATCCAACTTCAAAAAGGATTTTTACCACAAAATCCCTTGCCCTAAATTTATATATTATCTACAAGCTTCAAGCAAACATGCCCATGCAATCACATCTGGTTTTATCGACAAATTTTTAGAGCTTTATGAACATCAACCTTGCATGCTTAGTGGATTATGGTAGGCATAATGCAAAAAGAGTCATTCATTTTGATATATCACAATCCCTTTTTGAGCATATCCATGAAACCACAACATATTGATGCATTTGACCAGCAATTCTGCATGATGCCATTTTTTGGACATATCTAAGAGGGCTGTCACAACCGTATCACATAAGGAAACACCGAGTAAAGTATTAATGGATTTCCAGAGGTTGACGAGTCTTGCCATACACCTGCCAATTGCATATCTTCAAAATCTTAAAAGGCTTGTATGAAACCAGCAATGATTGCAGCTAAGACGACTATACAAGACTTAAAGCCACATCAAATCTATCATTTTGTGTATGTCTTGACAAAATATGCTTTCGTTCATAAGTTTGAAGGTCGCCCTACGCTGTTCCAAAGATCCATTTTGGCAAACACTGAGAGGATGCTGTCAAATGTTTCTGAGTTTGGCACTACATCTGCATATGCATTTGCTTCAAGTTTCCATGTCTTCTTTGCACCTCCCAATAACTTTGCTTGTGCAGATCACCCAAATGATTGTAGTCATGTTCCAAAGATCCCAGGTTTAGCACAGCTGGGAGAACGGTGACTAAGCCTATTATATACTTCAAATAGCATTTGTTTCAAAATCACGAAGGCTTTGTCAACATACCCTGATCGGTAATTGACATAAATATTCCATAGCTAATTCACCAAGACGGATCCTATCTTATGAGAAAATGGTTTAGTTGATTTATTGTTGTCCTCTCAGTATGTTTCTTAAGAAAACCTCAAATTGTGCTATAATTGAGCTGCTTAAGTGCTACAAATAATTGTAGGGAGTTGTATGAATGGAAAGAAACAAGTAAAAAACTGAAAAACACAGAAAAATCAGAGTTACACGAGGGATTACCCTGAAGCCTTCTAAGGATTACCCATATCCGTAGAAGGCTCAAAGAGATGTAGAATAAATTTTAATATTCACAACTGAATATGACTTTATGTATGGGGGCAGGTTTAATTTGAATGCAAATATTCCCACTTATTCAAGAATCTCAGATGGACCATATTTAAGTGGTTTTAGCTTCTTTGCCTTACCTTGGAATCTCTTTGCCCAAGTAAAGCCACATCTAGTCCTCAACATGGAACTTGTGCTCCATTCTATACCAATCATGTCTTGCTTTATATTTAGCTTGAGATTCCTTCAATTTATCTTACAGTTTGAGGTGTATATATTTTATCTTCTCAATGAAATTTTCAGCTTGGTGGATTTCCTAATCCACTCTTTCTTTCATCTTTTGTGGCAGTCCTATCACAACATCTATTAGTATGAACTGCCCCGTTGTATCATGTCACATTTTCATCTCAAGTCTTAGGATGCTTCCTATTATACACCCTCCAGAGCTGCTCCAATATTTTATTGACCACTTCGGTTTCACCATCTGTTTGTGGATGAAAAACTATTGATCTCTTCAACCTTGTATCCATTCTTTCCAACAATTTGGTCCACAATTTGCTTAAATATCTTGAATCTTTATATGAAATGACTGAACTGGGTAAACCAAAATGAATTGCAACATTGCCCTTAAGAGTCTTCTTGCATGGAATGAGAATACACATCTTGCTAAACTAGTCTTCAAAAATAAATAAGTAATCATGCCTTTTCTTTGATTAAGACAAACGTTCTACAAAATCCATGAAGATGCTCTCGTATGGTCTAGACAAAACCACTAGTGGCATATACAATTTCAAATTTCCATTACTAGGTTTGCTTGTGCTACACAAAAACACATCCCCTTATAAAGTTTGCAACATTAGTTTGCATATTTGGCCAACACATGTATACTTTTGCAAATGTGCCAAGGTCTTTGTCACATCAAAGTGACCAACAACTCTTGAAGTACGAGCCTCCCTCACTAGCTGAGCTTTTCCTTCTTTAGACACACAAAGCTTCCCCATCTTTAGTGCAAACCTTCTCTGAGATAGTAGTCTTCCCTAGGCTCAAAATCTACATTTTAAATTCCCTAACAACATTGATATACCTCTCCAAAGTCTATATCATGTTCATATATTTCACTATATGCCTCATGGACGAATAGTTCAAGTTGAATTATAGCGCACAAAACTGAAATAAAAGGTGTTTTAGATATATATCGACTAACTTGTTAGCCATATATCTCTTTCTACTTAATAGCCAAATGAAATTATTGGAACAAATCCATTTATTTGTAGCAGCTTGCTTTGTTTTAATTTTGACTGCGCTTGTAAATATTGGAATGGTATATGATCCTTGTAGATAACGGGTTCTTTCCCCGTTAGATAATGCTTCAATATATTGCTTGAACAAGAGCATACAATTCTTTATTATATGTGCAATAATAGAAAAGTTTTAAATGAAAAAGCCTCGAATCATTTTGACCCTAGAATGTTTAAGACAAACATAGAAAGTCTATCTAAGACTTGATGCATGAGTGAGACGTGCTAAAGGATCTTAGATACCTGTGAGGTGCATCTTCAAAGATCGTGCACACAAAGAAGAGCAAATTGTGCAGGGACCATGGTGCATGCCATGCAATTTACAACAAACACACATCTGCTGAAGAAACACACTTGGAAAAGGAAACACAATAAAGGAGGAGTTGACACAGAGAAATCATCTAGATGAAGAGAATACAGATTGTGTGGGATCGATTCAGGTTGGACAAGTATATGCCAAGAGGGCAAGGGAATATGCCAATGTGCATGACAAGTGGAAGGATCAACAATGGTATAGTCTAAGATGCGTAGACAATTGGCATAATAGTTGGCAAAAGTAGCTGAGTCAACGACAATTAGTAGGAGTCCAAGAAAGCTTTAAGTAGGGACCTTGGCCTCTCAATCAAAGCATCTTGAGGAGTCAATTGTTTGGAAGATGATGTGTCAAAATTACTTAGAAGAAGCATGGAGCTAAGGTTTGGAGCATTTGGATGTGTAATCTTTGTTTGGAGTTCACGTGTAAAGGTCAACCTCTATTGGTGTTCATTGTATGATGTATGCTTTAATGGAATGTACATTGATATGAATATATAAAGGATAGATGAATTTTGTATGTGTAATGTATCTTGTTGTAGTGTTGTTTACTTAGATGATATTTATGCGAGTTATTTTACTATCTAAGATAATGCACGTGTTTGTATTTTTATATTTTGTTCTCATAATGAGGTTCTTGGTGTTCTCTTGTCGTGCCTCAAGGGAGCACTTAAGCCTTTGGGTTTAAGTGATATTTTAGGGTTGCAAGTGAGCGTTCTTCTATTTATTGTACACGATCTAGACTACGTAAAGCTAGGATAGTTGAAGAAAAAACCCATCAAATCATAATAAATGGGCTTACATCCTTGCACTAAAAAAAATCCAATAACATAATCTATTGCACCCATTTTTACCTCAAATGGTAGCTGCGAGTTAGGTAGTCTCAAAACTAGTGCATTGCCAATTTTTTGCTTCAACTAAACAAATGTATTATGCTGATTTTCCCACAAGTAAAGGACTTACCACTTCTTGTTATGGAGTGCAAACTGTGTTATCATTGTAGAGAACGATTTTATAAATTTTCATACCTATTAGATAACCCTTACAAAGCTTCTTGTCTTAGTCACATTGAAATATTTTGGCCAATTCAAAATGATTTCCACTTTTGTGAGAGCAATTCTCAACTCCCCATCTTCAACCACATACATCAAATACACAAATGATTAGTATGCAAACTCTTATTTATTCTCATTAAACAATGACTTATTCTAAATACGTTAGATGCCCATCATAAATTTTGCTAAAAACTAATATATCATTAAAATAAAAAATGACACAACAATCAATGATTGGTTTTAAATTTCAATGCTTCAATCATCAAGTGGAAAGAGCATTATATGAGCCACAAGGAAGAAGCAGCCATACATGGACCATTGTATTAGACAAAGAGAAGCCAAACATATTACATCTACAGGGTTTCTAGGCTTTCGTGGAACAAGATATACAGACCAACAAGAAGAGCCACTCAAGGACTCAACAATCTCCTAAATATTCTAAGCTTACCAAAGATGTCAAATCACTTAAATAGACTGCTACTAGTCTTAGCTAATTACCTGCCAGAACTTAACACCAGGGCCAACACGAGCATCATTTTTAGTAGCTTCAGCTTTAAATCGTTTCATGCTTTTGTCCTCATTAATTTAAATTTTCAACTGAGAATTCTCAGTGAACAACTCATTAATTTAATTTAATTCGCTGGCCTAATTGGGCAATTTTGTGAAGCTATATCTCCTACCGGCATGGAGGAAGCTCTGAGGCCAAGGGAGCGAGCACTGAGGTACCATTCGGGTGGTTGTATTGATGCTTTGCGAAATGATAATATTCCCAAAATGTGGTATTAGAGCGGCATAGAGGCTCTCAATGAAAATTTTGTGAAGCATTGCGGTATGCAATGTGTCGCTTCTCTCTTAAGAGAATATTTGAAGAAAAAATGGATGCAAAGTAAGTCTACCAAAGTAATGCTGAAATTATTTTATTCAAATTCTATTGTTCATCTGTTGCAAATATTAATTGAAGAACATTGTGCATCTTGTTGATTAATTATTACCCACGAGTTAAAATGAGTTATAACTATCCTTTCCCTTGATAGATTAGGATTCGAATAAAGTTCTAACAATAAAATCTACACATACTTTGAATGTGGGAAGGGACATAGAATAATTGTAGATCTAATAAAAGATAATTTACAACTCAAATGTCAAGATTTAGATTCTAAAGTTTAAACTTATGATATAAGGTATAACTCTCACTAGGGTTCAATATAGATAAGTGATTGTAAAAATAATAAAAAAAGGGTGTATCAAAGATATGATAAGGATACTACATGCAAAGAATTAGTGAACAATAGTAACCTAATCCAATATAGCTATAAACATTAAACTAATAAGAAAGTGAGTGGTGCAAGCTAACCCTAAACTCTAAGCCAATAGTATCAACCAGGTTGATATATTTGGAAGGATGTCGGCTAGCACAATATTGTATCGACCAGGGTGATATAGTGAAAATTATCGAAGACAAACTCAAAACTGTATCGTCTAGACTGATATAATACAAGGAAGACAATTACAAAACAAATTGTATTGATTTGACCTATATAATAAGATATAAGGAAGTTATCAAGTCTAAATAGATAGTAGATAGAGCAGTAAGATGAGAGGAGACTCAAAGGAGGTCAGACTGATAGTAATGAAGGTATGACATAATAGTGTGCAAACATCTCTCATAAAGTATCACAAGTAAATCCCACTCCATTCCCGGTGTACCTTGAAAGACATGCATTCAGGGAGATTGATGTGCTAATAAGACTTTATAAGAGAAATTGCCAATAAAATAATAAAACAAAAAATATTAGGTGTATACATATGACCCAACCGAAGCTCATCACGTGTCACAATATTTAGCATAGGATGGCACTTTGATATAGAAACATAGTAACACAAATGAACTTAATTTAAAATAAATGTTGAAAGAACATGTGAAAAAATGAATAATTAAAAGTATCGTATACATACCTTGACATACCTTTCCATTCAATGATTCCATTTAAGTATCATAGTCTCGATTGTGGAGGGTGCAATAATTACATTTGAGAAACCCTAAGGATACGAGGCTAAAACTAATAAAAATAATATGCATGTACACAATAGTGTCAATAAATGGATGTAAAATGAAAAACTTTTAGAAATGATTGAAATACTTTGAAAAATTGGCTGGCCAAGATTGATAAGGCTAGGTTAGGAAAAAAAGGAAAAATAAGATAAAGGAAAATTGGTAAGATGAAACACCAAGGCTACTTATGATTGAAAATAAAATAAAAATGGTATCCAAAGTAAGATAAATGACAATTCAAGTCAAACAAAGGAGAAAAAGAATTGCTGCATGATAGTAGAAACATCAATGTAAGAGAAGTGACAAACCAAACTCAAATACAGAAGTGAAAAAGGTAGAAACAAGACCAAATAGCTGGCTAAAAAGGTGAAATATAAAAACATGAAAGGTAAAAATAGGACCAAATGGCGTAAAAAAGTGATTAGAAAATTCAAGGTCTTATACGTAAGTAATATAAATCTTAGAAATATAAGACAATGACCAAGAGGGTATCTTACAACAACTCAAAGATGTAACCTCTATTCTAAAGGTATAAAAGTTAGAATTGCCATAATGCTACTAAGCTTGAAAGAGATGGAGAATATTAAATCATGAATATGGGAGAGATTTAAAAACAAACTTGCTATCAAGGAGAAAACATGGAGGGATAGATAAGATGGCATCACCAAGGAGAAAACATAGTCTTTGCAAGACACTTAAATCAAGTTGGCAAGATTAAAATTTTTCAACATCAATGGCCCTAGACAACCCTACCTAGAAAACATAAGCATATGTTAACTAGTAAAGTATGAATATCATCCCACGAAGGCTAACATGCATGAAAAATAAAAGGATCCTACATTCCCACAATGTGTTTTGCTCTTTAGGACCCCATACAGAGTCATCAGTCTACTATAAAAATTAGGTATATACATGAGAAAGCAGGTGGCACTAGAATGTTAGATAGATAAGATGATATAATGAGACCTCATACCCTAGTCTACTAGCATACTTCACTCCAATGGATCTCAGTGCTATTATGAGACCAACGGTGGAGTTTGAGCTTTGACTAGAATAAGAGATGTGTTAAAGAGATCACATTTTTAGTGTGATATGGATTTTAAAATATATTTTTCTTTTTAACATTGCCTTTTCTTATGCTATGGATTTTAACTCTTTTGGATTTTATTTATTTTCCTCCTCCATACAGATTACAATGGGTGCTAAAGATGACTAACACAAGATTATACACCTAGCCACTAGATAGAAGAACCCAGGGACCAAGATGCCTAAAGACTCATAAACTTGCACCAGAAAAAATAGTGCAATCCAAAATTAACCTAAGTGTACTTCAAGTGAAAGGAGAGGAAAAAATGGTAATCGTAGAAGATCCATCTATGTGAAAAGGGTGATATAATGAAGATATGCTCGTAGCTAATCACAATAAGGTAGAGTTTTTATTTAGAAGTGATTAGACAAAACAAGGGGATCTAAAAGTACATGGAAATGAAGACAAATCATGTAAATAAAATTCAAATAAGAGAATCACTATAAAAGGTGATAATCATGTCACTAGAGAAGCCATACTAACCTACAAAGGGTCTAGCACAATCATTTGTAAGAGAGATCATCTCAAATGAAGGGGAATGATAAAAGATACCAAATAATCATGAAGAAACTAAGGTTGATTGCAAAGATGCTCTATGAAGTAAAAAATAAACTCAAAGGTGATATCTAAGATCCAAAAGGAAAATGAAAGTCAATTGTGATGATCTTATATTATGTGGAAAATAAGACTTAAGGTGCTACCTACTATTCACAAAGAAAAATAAGACAAATTGTAAAGCAATCCAAAAGAGAAGGAAGTTAAATGATATTGAAAAATAAAACATGAAGGTGCTACCAATAATCCACATGGGAAACTAAGGCTGACTATTAAAATGTAATGCAAAGATATAAATTAAAATTCATGTTGATAATATAGTGCAAAAAGGAACATGGAAAAAAACAACATAAATGCTTAAAAATATGTAATATCAATGTATTATATACAAAATGCAAGTGTATTTGTCTTGAAAGGTTTTTTGAAGCTGAATTTGTTTGTTTGTAAGGTGTGATTTTTTTTTTATAGTTTCCTCATGGTAAGGATGAGAGACCAAGAAGCAAAGAGAATGATAATGGATATCGTAAGATGCCTCCAAAACATTCATAAGGGTAAGGATGGGCATCGCAAGATGACCGAACATGTGGGATGTAGTGGGATGGGAAGTAACCTCAAAATTGACAAGCCTAATAATGATGTCAAACGATGTGTAAGTATGTGTTATAGTAGGGAATGTAACATCTAGGGAAATGTCAATATATTTATGGGGTGATAGAAATTATGTTGTACGGTATCATCCAGGGTAATACAATATGGTGTAAAAGGTCTAAAATGAATTGTAACGACTAGGTTGATACAGTTGACTTAAACATAAGGAAAATGATTGATACAATTATGATTAGGGACAAGGGAAAGTAATAATGAATCATCACTTTTAGGGACATGGATGATATCATTAGACATATTAGGGGATGCTAATAAAATTACATTAGCATTGTCTAAATGTTGGTCAATATAGTTGAAAAAATATTGAAAGAAATATGAGAACTATATCAACACTATGTAATGTTTGGCTGATACTTTTAGATGAAAAAATGGAACTATTTTTGACACTATGTAATGATTGGTGGATGGTGTAGTTAGGTAAAAAATAAGAACTATATGAACATATTTTAAGTCATGGCCAGTGTAATTTATGATAAGAGGAAAAATTAGAATTATATTGGCACATTCTATGTTAAGGCCGACATAGTTGTTTGAAATAAAAAGAATTATATCATCACATTTTGTGCCATGGATGGTGCAATCATATAGAAGAGGAGGAATTGTATTGGCACATTTCCTATCATGGTTTGTTTAGTTGCTTGTAATTGGGGGAAATCTATCTAAACATTCAATGTCATGGATGGTGTAGTTAGATAAAACATGAAGAACCATATTGACACATTCTGAGTCATTGCCAATGTAGTTGTTTGTAACTAGTTATAACTAAAAAGTATTGGAATGGATGATACAATTGAATTGAGTTGAGTATAATATAATTATATTTGCATGGATGATATAATTAGAATCAAGCGATTGTGTATATTTAGATGATTTGAAAGAATTTGAAATTGAAATTGAACCTATATGATATGTTTGAATAGTCCCATAAGTAGTAGGGTAAGAATCAACATGAACTATAATGCATTTTAGAATAGGCATTTGAACTAGGTACTCTGCATAAGGTGAGGAGTTGAATTTTTTTGGTTGTATACAATAAGTTTTATTGTGAGATGAAGTTTGATGAGTTATCCACTAAAAATGTTGTGAGGGTGGGATAAAGTATGGGATTGAATTGATATAATCATTCTCATTTTTTCTTGATTCAAAGTGACGGTTGCTAGAAATGGAAGAATCATAAGAGATATTTTAATCCATGTAGAAATAATCATCAATGGGAGCATCCATTATAATTCTAGGGTCTTTACCTTTATCAAAATCATCATTATAGAGTGAAAAATTATGGTATTGATTTTTAACCATGTGAGATGTGGAAAATATGAGATCATTAGGATCCTCATAGGGATTGTTAGAAATTGGAGGACCATGTTGATAATATTTGGTCCCACCATAGGTATCATCATTAGGATATTAACCCAAAAAATAAGGATCATCATAAGTGGGAATATCATCATGGAGATCTTTGTCAATGCTAAGAGTGTCAAAAGTGAGATCATTCAGATCGTCATTGGGATCATCATAAATGAGAGGACCATGTTGATAATATTTATTCCCACTATAAGTGTCATAATTTGGATATTCACCCCTATAATAAGGGTCATTATAATTGGGAATACCATAATCTATAGGATCTTTATTCATAGGAAATGGAGTAGAGTAATTGCACCATGAGGAATTGTATTCAATGGTGGTCACAGAAGGTAGAAATGAATGACTGGTGAAAAATAAAAATGGGTTGAGGCTCACTAAAAACACCCTAGGAGGGGACATTGTGATGAAAATATGAAATGACATGATAAAAATGAAGGAAAAATGTAAAAAGTAGTAAGATAATATTGACCTAGTTGATGCAGTATAGAACTAAACTAAGAAACATAAAATTATATTGGACTAGCTAATACAATATAATTAGATAATTAACTATATTGAGTTGGTAAATATAGTTGGTGAAGACACAAAATTGTAGCAGGCTGACTGATACAATTATACAAGTAGAAAAGTGTATTGTGTTGGTTGATACAATTGGGCTAAAGACTTTACTAAAATGTATAATGACAATGAAGAAAATGTCAAGAAGCAAAAAGGAAAAACACAAGAATGATCCAAATAGAGGAGGCATAATATTCACGTCGAGTTCACCAGAATGTATTATGATGGTGAATCTAAAGTGAATATAATAAACATAAATGTAAAAATAATCCAAGGCCTGGGATATGATTCATGTCAGGTTATTAAAAATATATGTATGGGTTAGGATGACTTATAACTATCCTCTTTCTCTCAATAGACTAAGTCTCAAATAAGGTCATAAAAATAGATCTTACATATACTTGGAATGTGGAGAGAGACCTAGAATAATCACTTTGTAGAGGGTAATTTACACTCAAATGTTAAGATAAAAAGGTTTTAAAGCCTAAGCCTATGACATGAGGTATAGATCTCACTAGGGATAAATGTAGATAAGTGATTGTAAAAATGATAAAAAAGGGGTTTATCAAAGATATAATAAGGATAATTCATCCAAGGAACTAGTGAACAAGGGTAACCTAATCCATGATAGATAAAAACACTAAACTAATAAGAAAGTGAGTGGTGCAATGGTCAACCAATGGGTAGTTTATGCAATCTAAGGTGATAAATAAAAAGCCTAAGCAACCATGTATATACCAACTTATTCACTATAAGGAAGATCATAGGAAAATATAAACACATACATTCACAATAGTAATAATAAAGACATATATAATCTATTAAGCAAATAAAAGAGAGTAGGGATAAAGTTACTTACCTTTGGATGGATCCGTCAATGCCTTAAACTCCTCATTTGGCTCAAGTGACACTTTGAAAGAGATGTTGTAGGCTAAATACCTCAAATAGAAATATTAAGACCTATGTATCCTTAGTTGGGGACTCCAAAGACTAGGTGTACATATTTAGTTTGACTTCTATTAAGCTTCAAAGACCATAAACAAGACTAATCTCCAAGATTAGAATCTAACATTTAACTCTTTCAAGTACTACTTAGGAGAAAAAATGCAAGTGCAAGAAAAACATATAAGTGTGTTATATCATTTAGGAATGAAATATGACCCCTATATATATGGATTCAATACCCAAAACTAACCTTGAACTCTAAGCTGATGGTATCGGTTAGGTCGATACATTCATAAGGATGTTGACTGATATAGTACTATATCAACTAGGCTGATATAATACAAATGATAGAATAAAAACTAATAATTGTATCAACCAGGATGATACAATATAGGGAAGACAAGTATGGAACATACTGTATCAGTTTGGCCAAGACAATAATATATAGGGTAGCTAGCAAGTCTGAATGAAAAGTACACAAAGAGGTAAGATGAGAGGAGACTCAAAGGAACTCAATTTAATAGTAATGAAGGTATGAAAAAATAGTGTGAAAACATTTACTGCAAAGTAAAATGAGACAATCCCACCCCATTCTTGGTGAACCCTTTCAGGCATTCACTTAGGGAGATTGATGTGTTGACAAATCCCTACAAGAAAAACTATCAATAAAGTGATAAAGTGAAAAATATTAGGCATATACAGAATCATTGTTTAAGAAATTTCTAGTTGTCACACTGTAGATACTCAAAATGAATATTTATAACAACTTAGTCTTGTAAATTTGACAAATACCAATCAATGATATACCCTTCAATTATGGACCTTCCCACTACTAAAAGGCTCACATTCGCCATCTCATTATGCTTAAATGCTTATTTTATAGTCCAACCCTTATCATCTTGATGATGCAAACCACCTCTACACTATATAAAATTTAAAACCTGATATATATCCTTTATTTTTAGCTATAGATCCATACATGTTTTCTATCCTTTTGGATACTACTAGACACATAGGACATTAAAGTTGACATTAGTGTCCAATACTAAAAAAGTCATCTAAATTGAAAATTATTTAAAACCTATGGATCAACCTATTTGTTTTACTAAACCTTACTATGAGATATTTTCAAAATATGTGGTATAAATATAAGTCTAAGCCTTATCATTAATCATCTATCAAATACCAAGAAAGCACTTACTCAAATTTATTCAATTAATTACACAACTTAGTTCTACTACCCTATTCCTACCTATTTTCATAGCAGTCATAAAAACACTCATACAAAATGTCTAAAACATTCAAGAATATCCCATGAGTGATATTTGTCAAGTTACAAGTTCGATCATTGCATACATCTACATATAGCATATTACACCATTGTTTACACTGTGAGAGGTGCACAATATCATTATTGATTAATGATGGAGCTAAAGATAACAAAATGAAATACTGAACTTATATCATAATATTTAGGATAGATTAACCTGCTACAACCAAGACTAATAAATAGTCATACAATAGGAGAAACAACCTCCTATAAAGGAGGACTAAACCACCTAGATTAGTTTAAGGGTGATAACAATCATATGGAAATATATTTCCCATATCACAACCATATAACCAACTACCACATGAATACTATCCTCAACATTCACCCTCCTAGTGTGAACGTGGGGAGAATGTATCCCTATACTATAATTGACCCATACTCATAATCTCTCATGAAGGTTTTTAATGTGGTAAACCTACAACCATAACAATAGATGGTTTTCAATGTGGTGAACCATCAACCACAACTACAAATGGTTTTCTAGTGGGTAACCACCAATCACAACTAAAAATGGTTTTTTAGTGGGTAACCACCAACCACAACTACAAATGATTTTCCAGTGGGTAACCACCAACCACAACTACAAATGGTTTTCAATGTGGTTAACCACCAACCACAAAATCATGAGGTTACAATAATTATTTTATCCTCATCACAAACATGCTACAAGAGAAAATACAAGGATAAAAGTTCATTTTTTACACTCTTTGAATAGGCATGTATCATCTATTCTTATTTTGGAAATCACACAACAAAGAAGCACACACACAACACACTAAATGTGTCATCAAAATAAGTGAGCGGCCTCGTCACTGATGACTGATGATAGGTTGCAAGTCACCTTCGGCCTCCTATGCCTCCATCCTCTATTAGGTCCCTGCTCACTCAGATGATATGTCTATGAAGCTCAGATGTAATTTTTATTGAGGAGAAACCCATTCCATAATTTGGACATTGCGTACAAGCGATAATGTGTCTATTACAAGGATGGATTTTTTGACTTGACAATTTGACCCAATATATTTTACTGACATAAAAATGACTTTTAATTTTTGACTCATACATGACTTGACCCTAATGTTGATGATAAAATTTGATTTATTCTCAATAACATAAGATGCAATTCTAATACAAACTACAAGTCTTTGATTGACACATATCATTTAAACTCAAATACCTAGACTAAAAAATAATATTTAATTACTTTCTAAAAAAATTGACTTGTAAAGATAACTTAATAATACTAAAATTGACTCAACATTTCCTATAATAATAAAGACCATTATATCAATAAGATCAACTCAATGCCAAAAGTCTATTAACTAATAGACATTATTTTATCATAAGCATTAACATTTACTATCGACCTATACCTACATTGTATGACTTTTACCTACTAAACCAAAACTAGAGAATTAACACTATGACCAATGCAAAATAAATTGATGCTTTTACTCATCTTACGGAGAGAAGGCTTGAACGTACAAAGTAAATTAATGATGGGCTTGATAACTATCAAAGCATAGTGGTAAATGGGGATGCCATGGAAGTTTACTTGCCATTTAGAACATAGTAATGAGGGGTGGCAATATGCAAAAGTTAGATATGCCAATGTGAAGACTGCAGGCAATAAGAGCCAATACGTAGGCCAAAATAATGATATATAAAACTTTAGAAAAATGAACTAGATCTTTTTAAAAAATCCAAAATTAAATCTTGATGTCTTCACACCAAAAATAAAATTTGTTTCACCGTCTCAATTAGTAGCGAATGTATTAGGTCATAGGTTGTTTTGATAGAGAGAAGATGATTCCATGGCATTGGCAGAGATATAAGCCATGTGGATGGCTCTTTCAAAATAAAACTATAGGATTGAATGGTGAACCAGATTTACATACTACACACAACATACAAATGCATTAATTTATCAAACAAAAGATAGTTGTTTCAAATACAATAATCCATAGATAAATGCACAGGTATACAATGTTGAGCATGATATAAATATCCATGTAGAATGTTGGATAGTTACATCAATCAGTGATGAATCGAATATCAATAAATCAATGCAACACATGAAAAACCATATCCATAATTTTGACCTTTGATGTTGCACCAAAGCTTTGGATAATGCTCAGTAAAGATCAAACACCTATTAAAAATAAAACAATAGCCAAAACTAAATAATAAAAATATATTACATAACTCTCATGAAAGGGGAGACCATGAGAAACAATGGATTTGACCCACATAAGCTTAGAATGCCATGGCTTTGATACCAGATGTGAGAGGTGCACAATATCATTATTGATTAATCATGGAGATGAAGACAAAAAAATAAAACACTAAACTTATATCATAATATTTAGGATAGATTAACCTATTACAATTGAGACTAATAAATAGCCATACAATATGAGAAACAACCTCCTATAAAGGAGGACCAAACTACACAGATTAGTTTATAGGTGATAACAATCATATGTGAATATATTTCCCATATCACAACCATATAACCAAATACCATGTGAATACTATCCTTAACATACACACACTCCCACACATAGGGGATAACTACATAAGTCTGAGGCCATCATTGACGTATTAGATATATAATAAAAACTTATTAACAAAGGGGTTTTTTAGGTCAACTCAACACCATAAGCTTAATAACCTCTTTTTGAAAAAAAACATCCCAAGGATGAAGAAGGGTGAAGAGTTTGGGTTTGATCCATAAGCAAACATATATATACCATGTTACAAAAACAAATACATTAGCAAAAAGGTGATAGAAAATTTACAACATCAAAGTTAGTTGCATCATAATCCAACACATATTTTGTACTAGACAATAACATCATTTAATATACAATACTATTGATGGTAGTGTCTCAAGGTCAATGACAGTGTCTACAATTATACAAACATCATTTCCAAAATTTGTTGATTGTCTTTGAATCTTGATATTTCACACTTATACCTATGTCCAACTTAGATCTACCTACACATTATAAATATAGTTAAGTGTCATTTCTCCTTGGCATTGCAATCAATAGAACATTTTCAAATTTTGTACTTTCTATATCTAACACATCTCAATATTTTAAATTAGAATATTAATTTATCTAAGTTTGTAATTAATTAGCTTAATTTATAATAATTTTATTCATCCTTATGTATAGGATATTCTACCCCCTTAAATATTCACACCATATTTATAAAAAGGGTTAAATATTTGGTGAACATGATCTCTGAGTCTTCTTGTGCAAAACCCTAATTTGACCTAAGTTTTCTCGATTTCTAATTTTTGAATTGCTACAATATGAAAATAAAATTTTCATTTATTATAAAAGAATAAATCATGTTTAATATGGATACATCTAGTAATTATTTCATTTCACAATATAAGACGGTAACACTTGCCTGTTATTTCCCATATATTGCTAAATCAATAAAATATATACTCAAATAGAGTAACCAAATTGGTAAATATAAATAAAGTGTTTTAAAACAACACCAAAATTTAATCTCTCTTTACAACTCTTATTGTAATAATATTGAGCTTCTTCCTCCTCCCCCTAAGGTGGGTGATAGCTACCAACCCTCTAATCAGGTCCAAGTTATCACTTGTCCAAGGGGTAAGGTGGCCCATATTATGGTTTTAATTGTAGGTAATCAAAATATACTTCCTCAAACCCCTCCCACATCCCCTTTAATGGTGTGTGTATGCATTTAATTTGACATACCTAGGGTATCTGCTTATGGAGCCTTAAACTATCAAATCATCCTTATGAGAAAGTTAATATAAGAGCTTCAAAATAAGTTCAGTTCAAAGATTAGAAAGTTATATTACATACCTAAAAAATATAAAATATGATAGTGTTAATCATGTGTTTACATATTCATTTAACAATATTGTGCCTAACAAGGTTTTATACCAAAATAAGAAGCTAAAAGAGAATTTATATACAATTAGTGATTCAAAACGTGAACAAAAGACTATTAAAAGTTAAAGTCAAATTCTAAGATAAATTATTCAAAACAAAGTGATCACATTACCTTTTGTACATCCTCTTAGAAGATCAAAATGTTATTAATAATATATCATAGAATGCATGGGCATCATATAAATTATTGTTTTTTCTTGAAGAATAAAATGAAAATAATAAATAAAGGTTGTGATACTATCATTGATACATCAATCATGAAACCTACTCACCTTATGCATGCATGTTTTACAACACAAGTGCATGTTAGTAACCCAAGTTGCATCCTCTTGAAGAAGACTATTCAAATCCACCTCAAACTTGGACTAATATGGGATTAACCTATAGGCTATGGGCTACCTATAGTCTAGGTCAAACCTCTAGCTTATGGGGCTAGGTCCCTTTATTTATGAACTTGAATCCTTCTCTTAAGAACTAATTCTATTGGGATGAAAAAGGGTAAAGGTGAAAACTTAGAAAGAAACCTACACTAAAAGTGGTGATGCACCAATACTTGACTATCCTCTCTTGGTTATTCCTTATACACACTTATGAATCTGATGAAAGATAAAAATTGATCATACCTCTTAAATTAATCCTAAGAATGAATATTTAATGTGAAGGTCAAGTGAAATTATAAAACTTGAACTCTAAGAACATAGGTCTACACAAGACACTATTAGCTCATCAACACTTTGAGAACACCTTTACCTATCAACACTTCAAACAACCTACATAGACTGACAATATGACATTAGGTGCATGAAAATACATATAAAATATAGTGAAACTCATACATTATACAAATCAAATATCATAATACACACTAAAATTTAAATAAATTTTTTGTAATTATTCTTCTCTATTGATTCAAAGGCGCAAGGTACAATTTTGGCAGAGCTTTGCTATACCTAGCTGAGGGATGAAAACAAAGAGCTCAATTCATTAATATATAAAATGTTCATGAGTGAGAAAATAATAATATAGGCATAGGAGATGCCTTAAAGATACCAAGGTGGCCATATGGCAGTTACAGTAGTCATAATTACTCCTTCTATTCATTGGTGTTCTTCAATGACTCCCTTTTGGCATTGAAGGTGAGGTGGTGGATGTTGTAATTTATTTTTTTGAGTTCTTTCAAAGCATGACCATACCCAAAAATGGGTTAATTACTTCCCTTGAGGTAATTACATGTTACAAATGGGATGAAATTAGGCCTTTGAGGCATTGCGTAGCCCATTAGTCCTCTCATGCATATTGATTAGTCTTGAAACTTCCTCTATTTATTCATAATGGATGTGAAGTGTATTTTATCAACCCTTAACATCAATTTCATGGTGATAACCCTGAATTATCTCTCCCAATATCCTCCGTACACCAACCTTGAACCCTCCCTATTGACCAAGTAGGCCAAATAGGCCAATTAGGCCTAATAGCTTGATTGCTAGTGTTTAATTGCCATGAAACCTACAAGATATATTAGGAACATATGGATAGGAATGTCACATGCTTAGATAATTGTTTCACACCATTATTCAACTCTTTAAAGCATTGTATACCTGCAACCCTACTTCACTTGGACAACTAGGCCACTTTCTCTCTCATGTCTACAGATTGGCTATTTGGGGGGGGAGTTACAAAGGCATATATACATAGATAAATCAACTCTTCCAGATTTAGATATATATAAAAAGTCCAAAAATAACACTTCCCATGGTTTATAACTCTTGACTAATTTCTACATCCCATTTTCCACTTAAAACCCTAAAAACTTGCAATTTCTAGAGGTGTCTGTAGAACACCTATACAATCAAGTACCATGGAAATAGCCTCCTATTAGTTGAAAACATGTTTAAGGTGTTTTTAAAGTGGTTTATTCTTTTTTAGATGCATCTCTCACCAAATATATCCAATAGGGTCTTTATTAGGGTTTAAGAGTGCCTCAGACTCTTAGCGATGGTTTGTAAAGGATAGGGCCTAAACCTCTGAACCAATTACACTAAATTGATGTTAACAAACCTATTTACCTCTTATAAAGTGATTATCAGCCAATGCAGAGTTTCCATATAGGTGTGAGCATTTGAAAATTCTCCTCAAGTGAGAAACATTCCTCCTAGATAGCCTTTGGGTGTCTACAGACCAAAAGGACCAATTTTAGGAACTCTCTTGTAATTTAAAGTGACTAAATGTTCCTAAACATCATGATGACCTCCTCTATGAAGGTTTGAGGTAAAATTTATTCTTAATTTTATCTCTGCTTCACCTTCTAGTGGCATTGATCCAATGGAGGTGTTAGACTAGTTTGTCTAAACACATGACTCTTAGAGTTTTAGCTCTAACCCTAGGGTTGTGAGGCACCTTTACATTATTTTCAACCTAGAAATCACCTCAAAGGTCCCATAAAGAAAAAATATTGGATTGATTAAGCCATTTAACCTCTAATGAATTCATATAACTCTTAGTCTCAATATCTAGGTCTATCTGCTAGTAGAACCAGTCGTGGAGGTCCGTATAAATCACTGTTATAGGGTTGTTTAGAAGCTTTAGGACCCATTATCTCTTGTTAACCTCATGATGCACATAAACACTTTCCATTTATTTGTTTTTATGTCCAAATTAGCCTTTCTAGGCCTATTCTATAAAATTTTATCCCTACATGTGCCAACCAATGGGCCATCATAATGCCCAAAAGATTTAAGGGGAACTTAAAGACCATTTCAAAATCAAATAACTCCATCTAAATGTGTTTTGAAGTAAGTCTTCATGATCAGGTACTATCTATGGTTTAAGAAGGGGTTAGGATATCCACCATCTTAACAATGGTTCATATCATATGAACATCTAAAATAGAACTACTTGCTATGAACCTATAGTGCATTGAACCCTTCATCTTCCCTAAATATCTTTGGATCCCATGTAGAAGGTGTGTGGAGAGAGGAATGTTGAAAGATGACCTTTGGGTTTCCTGTTAGCCAATTTTAGTAGGTTACTTCTTAAGGAATATTCATAAAAATTATCCCCTTAATTAATATTATTATTTCATGAATTTTTGGCACATATGGGTACTTAAATTTACCCAAGGGCCCTAGGCTTGAGCCTCTCTGTGGTGGAGTGTACAGACACTTAAAGTTGCACCTCGAGCTGGATGTGTTGGGGCTTTGTGACTCAAACAAGGTTTTGAGACCATTCTGACCCTTTTATTTATCCATTTCACTTAAAAATATATTATCAAAACCTAAAACACCCTTCCACATCCTTAACTTTCATCAACCTTGTTATAAGAACTTGGAGATGCTTGAAGATGGCAACAGGGTGTAAGACCAGGCTTCAATTTATCTTCTTTGTCTTGTTCTCAAGGGTATATGAATAATGTATTAAAATTTTCTTACCCTAAAGGGTGTGTGAATAAATTTAACATAATTTTATAGTGTTTATAAACCCCACCTAAATTATATCATTCTTTTAAGACCTTCAAAACATCAAGTCACTATCTAGCCTAAAAAATAACTGTCAACAGACTGGGTTAGGTTTGAGACAAAATAGTGGGTATACCCACTATTTTTCTAACCTAAATAAGAGAATATATACCTTTAAACACCCATAATTATCATTTTTACTAAATTTGAAGGCCAGATCACACCTATAAGGGCCTCACATAACAACTTTCTCATGACTAGTTGTAGGCTACCTATTGACTAAGTGATTAGTAGCATGAGGGGTTTTTGAGTAAACCTTTGGGATGCTTATGAATTATGATTTTGATCATGTAACTTAGGCCTAGTGACACCTATAGGTAGTATATTTTCAACATCCTTCATTTTCATACTTTCTCCTTCTTAGGGTTAGCATTTATGCCTAGTTAGGCCTGTGTTACCCTCAAGGCTGTGATTGATGTCCTCTTGCCCTTTAGATGGGGTGACCATCAATTTTTTACCCATTACTTAGTGTTAAAATTACCTCTCCTTTTATTAATTCTATTTCTTACCCCATACAAGATATATATCTCAATGCACACTAATAGAGTTGTATGCACTCATTTTCTTGCATTGACTACCTATAGGGGTTTGTAAGATAAGTTTTTGAGAGAGTAGAGTGTTTGAAGTAATTTGAAACCTCTAGTTACCATTTATCACATTATCCTTAATTTATTTAAGGTATCCATTCTCTATTCCTAGGGATGGACTATACCATACATAGTAATCTTGAAGGTTCTTTACACAGTGGGCTCAAACGGTTTCCTGTAGGTGACCATTTGCTTCTTCAATAGGCTATGTATGGCCATAAATTTATATCCTCAATGAGCTCATGATTATCTATGGTATCAAGGGGTATTAGGTATATTTCATATGTTTGGTATTGGAAGGAGGGGTGGATGACTTGATGAGGATAACTATGGAGGAATATGGGATTTGGACATGGAAAACAAGGTTGAAACATAGTGAATTGGCAGCGAAGAAAACATAAAATGACATAGGTTTAAACATGACATGAAATGAAGTATTGAAACCAACCCAAGACAACCCAAAATAACCTTGGAGACCCTAATATGCATACCTATCAAAACATATCACTTTGAAGGTAGGAAAAAGGTAGACATAGTAAAAAAATGAAAGCTAGGAATCTTCGAGGAACCTTAACATTGGCTAAGAAACCTTAACTTATGATAAAATAACTGTGTAAGCTTTGGATACAAGAAAGTGGTTTCAAGGCCTATAAGGCTATCATGGAAGTTAATGAGCCTACTCATAAGGATATGATGATGACTTATCACGACTTCAATACTCCACTTCATATTATTGACTATGTTTGAAAGCTCTAAGGGAACCATTGAACAACACACAGTACTTCCATGCAGTGAACTCCATATGTATATGTACCTCTTCCTTGGAGATAACTTGAGAGGATAAGAGATTGGTGTAAACATTTCTTTGGATTGAAGAGGTATAGGAATGATTGGAACACATAACTCATCCTTGAATATTGTCAACTTCCTCTAGTGAGAGTACTCAACACTCCACTTGTCATCCAATTCTATTTGTAGAATGTAGAACTTACAAGTCTAGATTTTTATTGGTTCCATAAGATCACACATGTGATCCAAACACTGAAGAATCCATGAGAGGTTATTTCAAGACTTGAAGAAATAGGAATAAGCATTGGTTTAGCCAAACAAGCCAAAAATCCATCAAAACTATTATGCTCTTCTTGCTTTGTGTAGACATGAATGATTTTTAGACCCATTAAGTTATTAATAAATGTTCATATATCTTAGGGAACCAATACAAAAACCAATTCCCATGAATGAAATCTTACCAAGTTTTCTTCCTCTAGTCAAGAGCTTGGGTCTTCATTCTCTCTCCTCTGTACAATCTGAGCATAAACTTGAATTGCTCTCCAAGCCTACTAATGAGCTTGATGGGAAGGTTGGTCATTTTTTATGTCTCCAAGCATTGAAACACTCTATTTTATTCCAAACATGCCATTATTGACTTCCCCCTACTTATCCTTGACTCCACCCAAGTCATTCAGTATTGTATAGATCTGTACCATTCAAAAAACCTCTAAAACCTATAACTTCCCTAAATTTTCTCATGTTTTAGACCAAAATACATTATTAATAGGCATGATAGAAGGAAATTAGGATTCAGGTGATGTATTAAAGTCTATGGTACAAATTGGAGAAGCTAAAAAGGCATAATTTGGCATGTGTGGGGCCTATGGAAATGATTAAGCATTGACCTTTGTGTAAATGGGGATCAATAGTGCATGAAATGATTTGGTTATGGCCTAATTTTCATGAAGTATATTGAAGGCATGGATGGTGGTTTAGTGGCCCATAAAGTTCAAATTAGGTCTCATCATGGTAAAAAATATTGCTTTTAGGACACACATGACCTTAAGGAGGCATACAAATGAATATCATGATAACATATATGAGGAGACATTTAAGACCTATTAAAGACTTAAATTGGGCCCCAATACACTTCTATGATGTTCTTAAAAACTTTAAAATGGACATACCTTATGTGATTGGGAAAATCAAAGGTATTCATGATTATTCACTAGGCTGCCTTGTCAACTCACCTCCACCATGGCACCTTTGAATGTTGATGACTCATCAAGGCTGACCAAGGATATTTATAAATGTTCAAACATTATGAAAACACTTTATACAAGTTGAAACATAGGTGAAAGGAATCATCAAGCATATTATAACATTAGAAGATAGTGAACCTATTTAAACAATTCAATCTCACAAGGGTGAATGTAAACCATGAGAGATAATGGTGGATTAGTAATATAAGAATTTAAGTTGATACTTTTATAGGTATGAGACTTATAAAGTGGTCAAAATTTCTAGTGACTCAGCTAGCTTGACTAGCTTGCTGGTTAACAAAACTCAGAACTTCTTAATTTGCTTTTCATGACTAGCAAATGGATCTTTGACTACATATAGACTCTGCCTAATACCTTATAGACCTTGAAATTGAAAGAGACAAAAAAAGACACCAAACAAGAGACAAGAAAAGATAACACACACAAAAACGAATAATAAGACAAATCAAGAAATACCAAGCATGTGTAGAAGCACTTAGAGGAAATAAATAAACACTAACTACTATGTACAAGAGGACCATGATGATATCTAATAATAGTACTTGAGGAACATCCCATTGATAGGGATGGTGAGTTAATAATAATTAAATATAGATAATTATAAGGCATTTATCTCCTTGAAACTTGTAATGACATATGGTCCACTCCAAAGACTATCAAACTTTGAGTGTTTACCTGGCTTGGCATAGTCTTTATCCTACTTAAGTACTATCTCCTTTTTGAAAGGTATTAAATGAAGCTCTCTTATCAAATTATATATTTAATTTGTGTTAAATAACCACATGGTATGCATATATCTTTCCCTTTTTTCTTCCAACTCTCTTAACTCATTCATTCTTATGTTCATTACATCATCCTCCATGAGCTCAAGTTGGTGTGCAAGCTCTAAAGGGCGGTAACTCAAGTGAGATTGGCAGTATTGCCTCTTTACCATAAATAAAGAGTCAATGAGAGTTCCCAATATAACTTTTAGGAGTTACTCTATCTTCCCATATGGAAATCTTCAACTTTATGTGCCATTCTCTTTGATTGTCCTCCATTGTCATCTTAATGATCAAGTTTTTGTTGATGGACTCTGCTAGCCCATTGCCTTGTGGGTAATATTTGGAGGAAGATTTTAGATATATGCCATGGTTAATGTACCACTCACACACTTTATTAATATTTAATGCCAAGGCATTATCTCATATAATGGTAGAGGGGACCCAAACCTGGTCACAATGCTATCATAGAACTCTAAAACTGAGTTCTCATTAGCTTCTTTGAGTGCAACTACCTCCACCTACCTTGTAAATTAGTCAATGGATATTAGAAATCACTTATTCCTAAAAATATAAGGTGGATGGATCATGCCTATGAAATATAATCCCCATTTCATGAAGGGCTAATCAACTTGGATGTGTTATAGGGGTAATGCATATAACCTCTGTTTACTTGTGAATAAACCACACTTAGAATATTTCCTGACCCAAGCATGTGAGTCCTTAAATAAGGTGGGCCAAAAGTATCTTTCTATAATGATATTAGAGGCTATAGTATTGGATGCAAAGTGTCTACCTACAGGCCCATCATAAAACTACTCTAGTAACTTATCAATTTGATGTGATTCAACACACCTTAAGGGCATACCTTCTATATACTTATTGAAGAACAATCCATCCACCAAGATGTAAGGGATGGAATGCAGCCTAAAGTGTATTATTTTTGTCCTATCTAAGCCCATAGGATATTACTCTATTTAGAGAAACTTCACCACATCATTGGTCCAAATGAGAGGAGTCATGTTTGTAGATGCCTTCTGACTATCACAGACTACCAATACCATCTCTTTTTCTTATTTAACCTATTTTTTAAGATGTTCATAGAGTCCCCTACCAATGATAAATTTTTTAACCCTCACTTAAATATCATACTCCATACATTTAGTCACCCAATTGGCCCTCTTATCACTTAAGTCCCTATTAAGTATGAAATCCTTTATGCTTGGGTGAACTACCATTACAAAGACTTTGTTGTTAGACACAATATGTTTGAACTTTTTTTATCCCTCTCATGATAGTAAGGACATGTTTTTAAACAAAGGTGTATCTTTATTCATACCCTTATAATGCTTGAATGAAGAAAGCAATTGGTTGTTCTAGTCCTTAATTATTTTGTTGCATGAGCATAGAAGAAATGACATCAACTGTGGATAAGGCATACATGAAAAAATACTTGTTAAAGTCAAGGTTTAGGAAGGTGTGAGTTTGGGAGATGGCCTTCTTGATGGAATCAAAAATTATTTTTCCTTCCTTTCTCCATGAAAGATCCTTGTGCTTATTGAGCATATGAGTGAGTGGCTTCACCAACTATGTAAATCCTAGAATGGATCTCCTTATGTAGTTAATATTTATTAGGAATCTTTATAAACCTTTCTTATGATTGGGTATGGATAAGGATAGGATTTATTATATTCTCTTAGGGTCAATATAGAGGACATCCTTTGACATAATATGTCTTAACAATCTGCCTTAATGGATTGAAAATATGCATTTTTTGGGGTTTAAGGATACCCCAAACTCCCTGCACCTATCAAACACTAATCTCAAGTGTGCTAGGTGATATTTATGATCCTTTAAAAATATAGTAATTTCATTAGTATAGATGAACACCATCTCATTAATGATCCCTTAGAATGATAAATCCATTGACCTTTGAAAAGTTGCCCCTATATTGGATAGTCCATAAGGCATCTTCATGTATGCATATGTGACCCATTTTATTATGAAGGTAGTCTTGTGTCTATCTTCTTCTCTCACCAATATATAATTATACTTAGAGTATCCATCAAGAAAAGGGAGCCTTTGATATCATATAACCTTATGCAGAATCTGATCCATGGATAGTAGGGGATAATGATATCTCAAAAACACCTTGTTGAGATCCCTAAAGTCAACACACCAATGTATCTCCCCATTATTATTTCTTACATGCACAATATTTTCCACCCATGAGGAATGTTTAATATGGAATATGATATTAGATTCAATGATTTTTTCTAATTCCCTTATTATGAGCACCTCAACTTTGTGGTTGATTGGTCTTTATTTCTACCTTACCGGTTTTGCATTCTCCTCAAATTCTATGGTGTGTTGGGATAACCTAGGGTAAATCCATTTAAAATCATGGTACTCCCATGCAAATACATATATAAAATTATAACATAAGGTTATGAAGGTAGCTATCAAATCTTTGGTATTCAATTTCCCTAACTTAAGCAATTTGTCTTTGAATATAACAACCTTATCATAATGCTCTTCTTTGGTGGATATACTTACCTTGTCCCTCCTCAACTGATCATATTCATTGAAGATACTATCCAATGTCACCAAAACTTTGGGAAATTTATTTGTTCTCAATTGGAAACTCTAATCACCAAACTAATACTATAGTTTACTTTGTTCTTTGAGCAGAATTCTACTTCATGTTGGAGAAAGCAAGTAATCTGATTGTCACTCTTAAAAACTTGCAAAATTTAACTCATTATTAAGGACTTATTTCCTACAAACTACCTTGATTTATGACTACCCTTTGGTGTATTTTAATCCATAAACTATGTCATATTGTGCTCCAATAGCAACTAGTCTATCTGCATGATGATTTGACTCCCTAGATATGGAGTGGATGTCAAAGGCTTGAAAGTCATTCAAGAGATCCCAACCTTGATGCTTGTAGGATTTAAAAAGTGGATTTTTGACTACACCAATACCCTTAACCTAATACAACACTAGTTCACTATCTCCCTTTGCTTGTAAGAGCTTAATACCCCTTCTCCTTGCCCACTATAGCCCATGAATGAGGGCCTCATATTCTATAGTGTTTGAAGTGTAGATAAATTGAAACCTTAAAGTAGAATAATACCTCTAATTAGAAGGGGAGACAAGCATAACACCTGGCCCTCTCCTATTTTTTGACCTTGATCCATCAAAGAATATATTCCATATGCCTTCATGCTCTTGACTTGGGCTAGTGAGACTAGACATAACAACTCCTTCATGCATATAATACACACCTAGGCCTACCTCCTCAATGGTATTATATGGATCATAACCATGGTTGTCTGCTTCCCACTCATTACGGAGTAGATATGAGTATGACTTTAGACTCTTGATCATTGATATGCTCATATTCATGTGAAATTAACATTGGATATGTTGGGCATGTAGGGTTTTAAGTGGAACTTAGAAATAAGTTTAGACCTTATGGTAACCCTTGTCCCATACCTAGTCTTAAATATCATGTATGACCAGTCATAAGAAAGATACCCCCAAATTTTTTTAGTGAAATCCCTAGATAAGCATAGGGTAAAATAAAGAGGAAGGTCAACTAACATTACATCTTGGGATATGGTACAATTAGGGAAGACAAATAATATAATATTGAGGTCATTAAAAACACATACAATATTTATGGGAGACCTATCCAATTGTAATATCCCTTTTCATTAGGTTCATGTTTGAGTTCTAAATTATCAGCTATGGTTTTGGTCATGATAGAAGTACTAGCACCACTATCTATCATGTAATTATGAAAAAGGGAAGATTTGATTATGAATAATAAGTAGAAAGGAGGTGGTTTGACTACCTTAAAAGCTTGGGATTCATTAGCTTAAATGCCATGAATAAATACTGCACTTACCTTAGTAACTTGTTTATCCATGACATGAAGCTTGGAGAGCTCTTGTTGAAGGAGATCCTTTTACCCTAGAATGAGTAAAACATCCCAAATAGGAATATTGACATGGGCCTTCTTCATGTAGTCAAAAATGCTAAAGGGAGAGATGACTGTATTGGGATACAAGATAGAAGCAAAAACATTATTTTTAACTTATGTGATTTGGGGAATTAAAAGATTTTTATGATGGTGCCCATGCCCTTATGGTATTGATAAGTTAAAAGTGTTTTGTGGACTACATCTTGAGTCGAAAATAATTGATTTATTTAGGGATATGTTAGAGTTTCCTTAAACTACCTCAAACTATCATGCACTACCCTTATCTTATCTCGTATGTGGGTTATAATCAAATTGTCTGCCTTAAGCACATTCTACCCTTGATTTTTTGCCACTTTCTCAAATGGTTGTTCACCTTCTTGAAAATTGACAAAAGTGGTTTCATAAGGTGTATTACTTCTATTTACCCCTTGTTGGCTTGGCATCTTGGCTAGGGTCATGAAAGGAATGTCTCCATGAGGCATGTGGAAACCTTCCTTATGTTGTGGAGGAGGCATGTTATCATGTGTTTGAAAGGTAGGACCCTACTAAATATAGGATGTCTGACATCCTTTATTTCTTAAAGCCATTTTCATCTCACTAGATTATTCCCATGGAGTAGACCAATGAACTTCTTGTGCATAGTTGTTCTGAGTTGGCACCAAAGCCCTAAAACTACTTGTAACATTAGGGTTAAAACTATTTTAGGGTCTATCCTGTGTAATCTACCATTGGTATTATTGGTTAGGATGATAAGGAGGCCTATTTTATGGGTAAGAATGATAAGGATATTAGAAAGGGGCTTGATAGGGCCACTAAGGTGGATTCTACTACCTTTCTAAGGCTACTAATTTGTTGTTTTGGGCCTTGATCAATCCCTCTATCTTACCCAACCTATCTACATGGCTACCATCACATCGATCCTAATTATATGGGGATGGTAATGAATAAATGGTAGGGATAAGGGGTTGAATTTTTGAGAATAAAGGTATGAGAGGCCTAGGAGTTAGTTTTCCTGCTTGGATTAGGTAATTTTTTACTCTTATGGATATCTCATAGGCTTCTATCAAGGTAGTTCCCCCATTGACTATATCATCACAACTACATCAAAGTTTAAGAACCTTAGATAATATAAGAAGGCATAGTTAGGAGTGGGCTTGATGATGGTAGGAATCCTATCCCATGTTTTTTTAAATTTATAATTTAAATCTACCATGAATTCCTAGGGGGCTCTCTTGATTGAGGTCAATTATTCTACCAAGGACACATGGCCACTCCTATCCTCAAAGTGTTTACATAAATACTCTCCAAATTCATCCCATGTGTTTATAGAAGAAGGTGTGACACCCTTATACCACTAAAGTGATTTTACCTTCAAGGAGGTTTTCAAAAGTCTCATAGCCACATTTTCTTGGGTTATGTTATGCACTGAGCATAATTGGCTATGTCTGCTATGTGCTCTGTAAGGGTTGTTGAGTACTCTCCTATGAAGTGGGGAATAATTTTAAGGGAAACAACTGGAATATCATCAAATTGGTTAAGGTTCAAGGGACTACCACCATTAAAAGGCACAAAAGCTTGCATCCTAGGCTTTGACTTTTGGATTAGAGGACTTACAATAGAATTTGGTTGGGTAGAATTGGGAGAATTGGGAGGTGTAGGATTAGGATTGAATCTAGGGAACCTATTTATTCTATAAATATCCAATGAGAATTCAACAACTTCAATATTCTTACCTTTTGAAAAAGATCTAGTGGACCCCTTTTACATGTAACTATTTATAGCTCTGCCACTAAATGTCTTTAGCTTTTAGACATCATTCAAAGTTGTTAATGCATGTCCCAATGTCACTTGAAGGCTGGTCCCACCAGGTGTTATATAATTTTTAGTAACCCAAGTTTTACCCTATTGAATAAGACTATTCAAATCCACCTCAAACTTGGACTAACATGGGATTGACCTATAGGTTATGGGTTACCTGTAGTATAGGTCAAACCTCTAGATTATGGGGCTAGCTCCCATAATTTATCAACTTGTATCCTTCTCTTAATAAATAATTATATTGGGATGAAAAGTGATAGAGGTGAAAATTTGGAAAGAAACCTACACTAAAAGTAGTGATGCATCAATACTTGACTATCCTCTCTTGGTTATTCCTTAGACACACTTATGAATATGATGAATCTAAAAACTAATCAAACCTATTTAATTAGTCCTAGGCATGAATATTTCATGTGAAGGTCAAGTGAAAGTTTGCAACTTGAAGGGTAAGAACATAGGTCTACATAAGACACTATTAGCTCATCAACACTTCAATAACACCTATACCTATCAACACTTGACACAACCTACATAGATTGAAAATATGACATTAGGTGCATGAAAGGAGCTATAAAATATAGTCAAAATCATACATAATACAAATCAAATTTCAAAATACACACTAACATTTAAATAAAATGTCTACAATTGTTCTTCTCTATTAATTCAAAGGCACAAGGTATAATTTTGGCAGAGCTTTGCTATATCCAACCAAGGGATGAGAACAAAGATCTTAATGCCTAAATATATAGAATGTTCATGAGAGTTAAAAGAATAGTATAGGCATAGGAGAGGCCCCAAAGAGAACAAGGTGGCCATATAACAGTTACAATAGTCATAATTACTCCTTCCATGCATTGATGTCCTTCAATGACTCCCTTTTGGCATTGAAGGTGAGCTAGTGGAGGTTATAAATACCTTGTTTGACTTCCTATAGTGAATTATCATGACAAAAAATGGGTCAATTACTTCACTTAAGGTAGTTACATGATGCAAATGGGGTGTAATTAGGCCTTTGAGGCATTGAGTAGCCCACTAATCATCTCATGCATGTTGATTAGTCTTGAAACTACCTGCATTTATTCAAAGTGGTTGTGAAGTGTATCTTCTCACCCCTTAACATAAATTTAATTATGATAACCATAAATTAAGTCTCCCAATATACTCCCTACACCAACCTTAAATCCTCCCTATTGACTAAGTAGTCCAAATAGGCCAATTAGGCCTAGTAGCTTGATTGCTAGTGATTAGTTACCATGAAACCTAAAAGAGATCTTAAGAACCTATGGATAGGCAAGTCAAATGATTATACAAGTGTTTCACACCATGATTCAACTCTTAAATCATTGTATACCTTTAACCTTACTTCACTTGGATAACTAGGCTACTTTCTCTCTCATGTCTATAGACTGGCTATTTGGGGGGGAAGTTACAGAGGAATATATAGGTAGATAAATCAAATATTATAGAATTATAGATATATAAAAAGTCTCAAACTAACACTTCCCATGGTTTATAACTCTTGACTAAGTTATACATCCCATTTTTCCATTTAAAACCCTAAAAAATAATAAATTTTAGAGGTGTTCGTACAACACCTATTTAATCAAGTACCATAGACATGGCCTCATCTAATTTGAAAACATGTTCCAACTATTTTTCAAGTGGTTTCTACCTATGTAAATGCATATCTCACTAAATATCTCCAATTGGGTCTTTATTAGGGGTTTAAAGGGGTTTAAGAGTGCCTGGGAATATTAGCAATGGTTCATAGAGGTTAGGGCCTAAACCTATAAAACAATTACAATAAACTAATTTTGACAAACCCCTTTACCTCTCCTAAAGTGCTTATCCTCCCATGTAGAGTTTACATATAGTTATGAGCATTTGAAAATGCTCTTTGAGTGAGAAACATGCCTCTTGGATAACCTTTGGGTGTTTATAGACCAAAAGGACCAACCATGGGAACTCTCCTAGAATTCAAAGTGACCAAAATGTTCCTAAACATCATGATGACCTCATCCATGAAGGTCTAAGATGACCTTTCTTCTTAATTTGATCTCTGATTCACTTTTTGGTGGCATTTCTCTAATGGAGGTGTTAGACTAGTCTATCTAATGCATGACTCTTGAGTTTTGGACTTAACCCTAGGGTTGTATGGAACCTCTACATTGTTTTCAACCTAGATATCACCTCAAAGGTCCCATAGAGTAGTAATATTGGCTTCATTAAGACATTAAACCTTTTATGAATGCATACAATACTTATTCTTAATATCTAAGTCTGTTTACTAGTAGAACCAATCATGGAGGTCCTTGTAGATGATTGTTATAGGGCTATTTAAAAGCTTTAGGACCCATTATCTCTCTTTAACCTTTTGATGCACACAAACACTTTCCATTTCTTTATTTTTTAGGCCCAAATTAGCCTTTTTAGGTCTACTATTCCATATAATATGATCCCTGCATGTGCCAATCAATGGAGCATCATGATGGCCAAAATACTTGATGGGAAATTGAAGATAATTTAAGAAAAAAAATCCATCTGGATGTGTTTTTAAGTAATAATTCACCATTGGGTACTATTTGGGGTTTAAAAAGGGTTTAAGATGTCCACCATCTTAAAAATGGTTCATAACATACAAAGATGCAAAACAGAACTAATTGACATGAAGCTATAGGGCATTGATCCCTTCATATTCTGTCAATAGCTTAGGATCCCATGTAGAAGGTGTGTGGAGAGAGGATCATTTAAAGATGACCTTCAGGGTTCTAGTCAGCCAATTTTAGTAGGTTAAGTTCTTAGAGATCATTCATAAAATTAGCCCCTTAATTCCTATCATTACTTTATGAATTTTTATTCCATAGGTATACTTACATTTATCCAAGGGCCTTGGGCCTTAGCCTCTCTATGGTGGAGTGTATAAACACTTGAAGTTGCACCTTGAGCTAGTTATGTTGGAGCTTTGTGGCTCAGGTAGGGTTTTGAGACCATTCTGACCCTTTTTTCAATTCCCTTCTCTTAAAAATATATTATTAAGACCTAAAACACTCTTCCACATCCTTCATGTTCATTAACCTTGTTATAAGGACTTAGAGATGCTTCAAGATGCTAACATGGTTTAAGACCAAACTTAGATATGCCTTCTTTGGCTTGTTCTCAAGAGTATATGACCAAAATATTAAATATTGATTACACTAGAGGGTGTGTGAATACATTAAACATCATCTAATAGTGTTTATAAACCCCACCTAAAGTCTATCCTTCCTAGAAGCCCTTCAAAACATTAAGTCATTATCTAGCCTTAGAAATGACTATCAATAGAGTGGGTTAGGTCTGAGACAAAATAGTGGATATAACCACTATTTTTCTAGCCTTAATATGAGCATTTATGAATTTAACCACTCATAATGATTATTTTTACTAAATTTAAAGGCTTGGTCACACCTACAGGGGCCTAAAATAACAACTTTCTCATGACTAGCTGTAGGCTACCTTTGACTGAGTGATTAGTAGCATGAGGGGTTTTTAATAATTTTTTTTTCTTGTCTATTGGGATTCTTATTAATATGATGTTAATCATATAACTTAGGCATAGTGGCACCTTTAGGTAGTTTATTTTCAACATCTTTACTTTGCATACTTTCTCCTTCTTAGGCTTAGGGTTTATGCCCAGTTAGGCCTATATTACCCTCAGGTATATGATTGATGTCCTCTTGTCATTTATATTGGGTAAACACCAAGTTTTAACCCCTTAGTGTTAAAATTACATATCTTTATATGAATGTTTTCTCTTTTTATCCAAACAATATATATATCTCAATGTATACCAATAGAGTTGTATTCACTCATTTGCCTACGTTGACTATCTATAGGGTTATGTGAGATAAGTTTATGAGAGAGAAGAATTTGAAGTAATTTGAAACCTATAGTGACCATTTATCACATTCCCCTTAATTTATTTGAGGTATCCATTCTCTGTGCTCAGGGGTGGCCCATACCATACATAATAATCTTGAAAGTTCTTTACAGAATGGGCTCAAATAGTTTCATGTAGGTGACCATTCACTTCTTCAATAGGGTATGTATGGCCATAAAGTTATATCCTACATGAGCTCATGGTTATTGAGGGTCTTAATGGGTATTAGGTGTTAGTTTCATATTTTTAAGCTTGAAAAGAGGGGTGGATGACTTGATGAGGATGACGTGGAGGAATATGGGATTTGGACATGGAAATTAGGGTTGAAACACAGTGAAAAGGCAATAAAGAAAACATGAAATGATAGAGGTTTGAACATGACATGAAATCAAGTATGGAAACCAACCCAAGATAATCCATAAGAACCTTAGAGAACCTAATATGCTTACCTATCAATACATAGTACTTTAGAGGTAGGAAAAGGGCACAATCAAAAAGTGAAACCTAGGAATCTTTGAGGAAACTTAACTTTGGCTAAGAAACCTTAACTTTTGTTAAATTGACTGTGTAAGATTTGGATGTAGGAAAATGGTTTCAAGTCCTATGGAGCTATCATGGAAGCTAAGGAACCTACTCATAAGGATATGATGATGACTTATCATGACTTCAAAACTCCACTTCATGTTATTGACTGTGTTTGAAAGCTCTAAGGGCAACATTGAACAACACATAATACTTCCATATAGTAAACTCTAAATATATATGTACCTCTTCTTTGGAGACACCCAAAGATGATAAGAGAATGGTGTGAGCATATATTTGGATAAAAGAGGTATAAGAAAGATTATAACACATAATTGAACCTTGAATATTATCAACTTCCTCTGGTGAGAGTACTCAACACTCCACTTGTCATCCAATTCTACCTATAGACTATAGAATTCATGAGTCTATATGTTTCTTGTTTTCATAATCTCACACATGTGAGCCAAACACTAAATAAGCCATGAGAGGTTATTTCAAGACATGAGGAAATAAGAATAACCATTTGTTTAGCCAAACAAGTTAGAAATCCATCAAAACCATTCTACTCTTCGTGTCTTATGTAAACATGAATCATGATTAGACCCCTTAAGTTCTTAAGGAATGCTTAAAGATTTTAGGGAACCAATTATAAAACTAATGCCCATGAATGAAAGCTAACCAAGTCTACTTCTTTTGTTCAAGAGCTTGGGTCTTCATTCTCTCTTCTCTGTACAGTTTGAACACAAACCTAAAGTGATCTCCAAGCCTACCATGAGCTCTATGGAAAGGTGAGATTGTTTTGAGGTATCCACACACTACAGTGCTATATTTTATCCCACACATGCCATTATTAATTTCCCCATGTAGATCCCTGACTCCGCCTGAGTCAATCCATATTGTATAAATTCATACCATTTAAAAAACCTTTGAAACCTGTAACTTCCCTCCATTTTATCATGTTTAAGACCAAAATCTATTGTTAACAAGCATGATTAAGGGAAATTAAGAGTCATGTGATGTATTAAAGTCTATGGTATGAATTGGGGAAGCTAAAAAGACATAATTTAGCATGTGCAAGGCCCATGGAAGTAATTAAAAATTGACCTTTATGGAAATAGGGATCAATAGTTCATGAAATGATTTGGTTATGGCCTAATGAAGTTCATGAAGTATATTGAAGGTGTGGATGGTGCTTTAGTGGCCCATAAATGTCAAATTAGATCTCATCATGGTCAAAAATATTACTTTTAGGACATAAACATGACCTTAAGGAGGCATAACAAATGATTATCATGATAACATCTATGAGGATACCTTTAGGACATATTAAAGAATTTAATTGGGCCCTAATACACTTCAATTATGTTCTTAAAATCTTGAAAATGGACATACCTAATGTGATTAGGTAGATTAGAGGTATTCATGATTCTTTACTAGGCTACCTTGTCAACTCACCTTCACCATGACACCTTTGAATGTTGAGGCCTCATCAAGGCTAACCAAGGACCTTTATACATGTTCAAACATTATGAAACACTTGATACAAGTTCAAATAAAGGTGAGGGGAATCATCAATCATATTATAACATGAGAAGATAATGAACCTATTTGAACAATCCAATCTCACAAGGATGAATGACAACCATGAGAATGAATGGTGGATCAGGACTCTAAGACTTTAGGTTAACCCCTTTCTAGGTCTAAGACTTAAAAAGTGTTCAATAGTGCAAAAATAACAAGTATGGGTACCAAAGTATAATTAAGACAAAAAAAATTACAAATACAAAAATTAGAGAAAAAAATATTCAAAAGGCAAATCTAGAACAAGAAATATTACAAAATTATCAAAATGAAAAAGAATAAATACAAAAGGCAATATTACAAAAAGATCAGGAATAAAAACTAAAAAAACAAGCTTAAGATAAGCAAATAAGAATTATAAATAGAGGGTTTATAATAAAGAAGTTTTTAAAGCAAGACATGCCTACAAAATCAAATGATACAAATATAGTTTCTAATGATCCAACCATCATATCTATTTAATGCATAAAGGAACGCAAATTTAAGGTCAATGCTACAAAGTCTATGCTTTCATATTCAAATAAAGTAGTCAAGGCACAAATTACATCTTTTCCTAGTGTTCAAGCAAAGATACATGACTCTTCTCTAGCCTATAATGAGATGCAACATTTTTAAAATGATGAACATACTCAAGGAAAATAAAAATTTAAGAAGAAAACTCCAATCTATGGTGCAATAGTTTTCTCATACACAAATGCTCAATATAATATATCACAAATTCAAGAACAACCTAAGAAGTTAAATGTCTCCTATGATAATGATTACATTGATGATTATGATCCTAATAATACACAATATTTATATGATCACAATGATACTGATTACACATCATATGAATATCACACATGATACAAGGCCTTCATAAAAGGAACCCCTTAATGATATAATTATCTTCTAATATTAATTTTCATTGTATATATATTATTTTCTTATCCTTATAAATATTCCAAAAAAATAAAAAAATCAGATATTCAATAAAATACAAAACATTCAAATAATTCAAAAATAAAAAAATTTAGCATTCTGATGTTTACTAGCTCCTTGAAACCTATGTTTTTTAATTCATGTTAGTAGATATCATATAATTTCATTTATATATGCATACATGTGTCACTCATATTTGAGTGTGATACAAACATACCAAAAATACTTGACCTATGCACATACAAATGTTGGACCTCTCCTCTACTCACAACATATAGTACGTTGGGGGCATCTACTTTGTTGATTATTATTTATATAGGTTACAAATCCTTTATGATCATTTTTACATTATCATGTTTGATATTATATACTAACACTTACACATGTCTATATCCATGTTCATATCTTTCATAATATACTTCATATTCTATGTTACATGACATTTTTCACTAACACATATATACAAGGACTAATATGTTATGCTTATGCTGGTTGCTTATACTTCATTTATTTGCATTGTCACTTATTTGAGTGTATTTCATTACTTGGTATTTTATTTCTTGTGGAACATTTGAATATGTTCATTGCAAGTTGGCCCTTGTGCCATTGTATATTTTTTGGACATTTGAATATATCATTCTATGTTGATTGGGCATTTGAATATGTCATTTCCTTTCAATTGTGCAAAATTTGAACATGCCTCTTTTATGAGGTTTCATTAGATAATTATTTTGCATTATAATGAGTGATCTTGTGTGTGTTCTTGATTATTTATTGAGTTTGTATTGTTGCTTTTTAGATGTTACCAAGATCTATATCATGCATATTAGAGCTTGATGTGATCACATACTACGTACTTCATTGATATATCTATGTATACATGTTACTCATATATGTTACATGTTTCATACATAAATGATATGGTTCAATCACACAACTCAAGTGTGAATATATAATTTGGTGAGGTTGAGTGATTTAATCAACTCTTCCTATAAATATGGTGAGGTTGGGTGATTTAATCAACCCAAAATATAAATAAAACCAAATTTTGTAGATATAAAAGGCTCGATAATAGTACTTCTTGGTGTCAAATGGTGTTTCATGATGATATTAATATGGAGATATAATTGGCAAATTTGTAAATTTTGGTAAACCTGCATAGAATATACACCTATAATATGTCTCAAAATGAAGTATATGTGTCGCAAATCTGTTTCAAATCTTGTGAAAAATTAGTGTAATGTATAGGATTCTAACCCAAGTGTATATCTTAATCATGTAATTATATTAGAGATTGTGCAAGTGTGGAGGTCATGTCTTTGTGATATGCCACCACTAAAATCTAGAGATACTGATAACTGAGTAGGTGTGGATTTCATGTCTTTATAACATGCCCCCACTAAAATTTGGAAACTTTGTAAATGTGAAGGTCATGCCTTTTTTACATGCTCCCACCAATATGCACCCCCCCTTGGGCACCCCATTTTAAGGTGATGAAAATAGAACAAGGTAGTTACCTTGACTCAAAAGGGATAATAATATAATGAAATAAATGGTAGTGTCACAACTAATCCTTACACCATATTAGGGGTATAATAATTTATAATATCCACCTTAATTTCTCTAAGATTTAATTTTGAACCTCTCTTAAGTCCAATGCTTCATAAGCAAACATCTTTACCAAGTAAAGTACAAAGGGACAACATGGTTGCATCGACACATGAGTGTACTCATTCCTTGCTATCTTTCCTTTCAATCATTTAAATTATTTAAAATTTTATATTATATGCATTTATTTTTATTGTAACATGTTCTTGGTTACATGTCATACAGCAAAAAAACTCTCAAAATGGGCTCAAATAAAAGAAAGATGTATTGTACACACTTAGGTGCATATTTATTTCCTTTAACCTAGTAATTTCATCCTTATACATTACTAGATTAAATGGGGTAAAATTTAGATAATAAAATTGAATATTTATATAATATCAGTCTTGTACATTTAAAAAATACCAATCAAGGCTCTACCCTTCAGTTTTGGATCTTCTCGTTATCAAAAGGCTCACATTTGCCATCTCACTATGCCTAAATGCTTATCTTATACTCCAAACCTTATCATTTTTATTACTCATGCCACATATACACTACATAAATATAAAAAAATGATATATTATTTATTTTGAGTTACATATCCATATCTATTTTCTAGTCTTTTGGACATTAATGGCCACATAGGGACACTAACTCGATACTAGTGTCTAGATCCTTTTCTAATGTCGAGTACTCAAAAAATCATCCAAGTTGAAAATTATTCGAAACCTATGGGTCAACCTATTTATCTTATTGAACCCTACCATGAGATATTTTCAAAAGGTGTGGTATAAATACAAGTCAAAGACTTCTCATTAATAATCTAGAAAATACCAAGTAAACACCTATTAAAGCTCATTCAATCAATTGTATAACTAAGTTATACTACCCTATCCCTCCCTATTTTCATATCAATCATAGGAGAAGTCACACAAAGGGTTTGAAACATTCAAAGTGAAATCCATGATTGGTATTTGTCAAGTTACAAGCTATATCATTGTATGCATCTACATATAACATATTACACCATTGTTCACACACACTCCCCCACATAGGGGAAATCTACATAAGTCTGAGGTCCTCCTTGGAGTATTGGCTATGTAGGCACCACTCATTAACATAGTTGTATTTGAGGTAAGATCCATACCGTGAGCCCACTAACCCATTTTTTTAAAACACATCCCAAGGGTGAAGAAGGGTGAAGGGATAGGGTTTGATCCAAATAAAACATATATAACATGTGTTCTATATCTAAATACATTAGTAGAAAGATGGCATAAAACCTATAACAATGAAGTTAGTGACATTGCAATCCAATGCATATTCCATATTGGATAATAACATTGTAGAATGGATAGTAACATTGATAGTAGTGTCCTAAGATCAATGGTAATGTCTATAACTATAAAAACATCATTACTAGAATATGATGATTGTCTTAAAATCCTAATTCTGCACACTTATATTTGGGTAAAACCTAGATCCACCCATGAATTATAAATATAACTATCATTTCTCCTGGGCATTGATTTCAATAAAACATCTTTAAAATTTGGTACTATTTTAATTTAGCACATCTTAGTATTTTACTTCAGAATATTTATTTATCTAAGTTTGCAATCAAATAGCCTCCTTTAGAATTATTTTATTTATCCTTGTGTATAGGTTATTATACCCACTTAACCCTTCACACCATATTTTAAGTATATGGTCTATAAAAAAATTATTCTAAAGGAGGATAATTTATACTTGTGTATATACATCTATATGTTCTATAAAAAAATTGATCATATTTTACAAATAAAAAATGATAATATAGTCATATGGCCATAAAATTTATCCCTGGATCATGTGGATGAGGAAGATAGGTAATGGATGGATTTTTTTAAAAAGAATTCAATATGAATGTGAGGGAGTGTATAGGCATGTAGGGTTTAAAGATTTTCATTTTTCTAAAATAAGTGTATTATACTATAATTTTATAGAGATATTTAATGTGGCATGGGCATGCATTTTTTATGAGTAGGGATGTGCACTTGGGTGTGTATTTATCTACCCATAGTTTATATTTTACCAATTATTTTTAGTTTTAATGACATGATAATATAAGATTCATTTGGAACAATTAATCTTAGTCAATAAACCAATCAAAAATTATATTTTTTGTTCAATGCTGAAGTTTATTTTCCATCCTATTGGCTAGAGAGTACTTATATGATAATTTGGGGCATTATTCCAATACACAATTTTAGATTTAAATTTTTTTACAAAAGTGACTTGTGTGCATCTTTTTATATTAGAAATGACCTTAAGATCAAGGAATTTAAAATGGATTTGACACAATAAAATAATTAAATAAAAACTTCAATTATAAAATCAACATGTGTACAAATTTTAAAATTAGAGTTGACCTTAAAAGTAAGCAAAAAAAAATGGATTTGATACTATGCAATAATTTAATCTTAAATCATTATAAACATCCATTATGTGCAGTAGAGGTGGTTTTTTCTTATGAATTTATAAATGTTTGCAACAAAGTGATTTAATATTTTTCCACTATGAATTCTAATGCATCATAGTGAAATTTGTCAAAATCACATGCTTTATTTACAATGTTAAATCATAGTTCACATTTTTAAAGTCCGATCACATGTTTCTTCAATTTGAGAAGGGGAAATGGAACAAGTTTATTCACATTATAACAAAATGTATCCATGTGGTCATGACATAAACTATATGGCTACCATCACAACTTTATGAATGGGATCCCTAATATAGACTAGAATTCATTTTGTAATAGATCCATGACCAAAATAATTATTATAGAGTCCTCAATTAAAACCAATGTTAAGTCTAAGACAAAAATAGACATCTAGTCCACCACATCCACTTGGCCACCCAAGTCACTAAATATGGTCACAAAGATCCATATGGCTTCCAAAAATAAAATATTAACATCATGTAGTCATAAATTAAATCCAATACTTTGGATACTTGTATGACCTCTTCATAATAAGTTATTTTCAAGGTAAATGGTGAATACAACCTACTTCCTTCCATTGATCTTAAACACATTAATGTACGAATTATAATCCAATGGGTCAATTCCTTCATGAAGCTATATTATACTTCACATTTGAAAAGAGAGGCCATGATGTTAGGATGGGCACCATGTGTCCTTATCACGAGTAGCCTGTGGTCTACCAATGAAACACTAAGTCACTTTGGTCCCTTTAAAAAAAATAAAAGTGACTTCACTAATCATGTGGCCCATATGAAAGATGATGTTGATAGTGACCTCAACCATATGTTGCTTCACAATAATAAAAAAAATTCTATAATCCAACTTATTTGTGACTCTTGCACAAATAAACTTACTAAGGTTTGGTGAGGTAAATACATATTTATGGACATGGGATGATCAACACATGGCATGATCAAAGATAGGTTTCCATGGCAACCACATTCCATTCCAAATAAAATTAATTACTATTAGGCCACCATAACCCAAGCCAAAAATGTAATGTACATACTTAAATATATTTGATAAAGTAATGGGTCCACACTTAGTGAACTTACCTTAAGGCATCTACAGTTGAGTCTAAGGGTAAGTCTCAATGATGGTGATAATTGTCATAATCATGGAATCAAAGACTCAAAGAATCCATGGAATCAAAATAGAAAAGTTATGATCAGTGTATTTCCCAATAGTTGCATGATTATGCTAAGTGGCATGATCCTAGCCACTCATTTCATAGAGATAAATTACTTAGTTGCGTAAACCATTTTAAACACAAGAAAAATATGATGAAAGATCATGAAGATAAAAATGACTTTGAATAAAAAAAGGATTGAATCCCTACAAATTTGGAAACTAAAGATGTAAATGGCCGATATCTAAATGTCTAAGTCTCATGTAGTCTTATATTAAACTACATCCTCTCTATCTAGTGACTATGAAACATAAGCTATGAATCCATGTATTTATAACTTGTGCTTCATATTCATTTTTTGGCCACACCCTTCACTTTGTGTCTTATATGGCCATGTAGTATATTTCTATGCAATATGACCTCGCAAAGGAGTCAAATCTTCATCACTCTTGAGTTTATCACATCCAATCAAAGTAAAACATGTGGCCACTTCCTATTAGATTACATTCACAAAGCTCAAATATAATCTTTCTTTTTTTGAATAATTTTCATAGTGCACATACATGTTGAGGTCTAAAATACATTTCATATTTTCATGTGTCCTATTTGTGTTATTCTATGCATAAATACACATGTTATGATCAAAATATATTAATAAACCCACATAGACCAATTTTAATGAAGTTACCTAAATAAAAAAGAAATATGTAGCAGTCATGTTAAGGCTAGGGGGTCATATATTAATAGAGTGGATTTTATGTTTTCAAAGTGGCATCAACTTTCTAAAAATGCATTGGGATATAAAATTTCACTTTACATTACCACACATCTATAATTGTTACACATTATTAAATTATCAATGATCAAAAAAGGTAAAGTATGGTTGATGTTTAAATAAAACTTATGGTCTTATAAGGGAAAACATGGTAGTAAAAAACAAAAACAAATTAAAACATAGTCACAACATCAAATAAAACTATGAAAGTCAAAATATCACTTAAATATTATAGTCAAAAAGTAGATATGGGGTAGCCCAACAGAGTCATTGAGTCATGGAGGTGACAAAGTTCACCTATATTTGGAGTAAAAAGAGACTCCATGGAATATTTGAGTTATGTAATTTGTTATATATTTTGAAGGGATCATATATAAAAATGGTTCCCACAAATAGACTTAGGGTTTTTAAATATTATTTGCATGGCTAAATGAATTAAATAAAAACCTAAACACCATGTAAACTAAACATAGAAAGAATAAATTGAGATAAGGGGCATAACATATTATATTATCATTATTAGGGCACATCAAGTCAAAAAACACATTAGGTTATTGCAATTAGGTCAACTAACATTAAGTTCTTCCAATTTTGGAATATTGAGATTCAAATCACATTAGATTTTTGTAATTAGGAAATATTGAGTGTAAAATAACATTATGTATTTTTCAAATATGTTTAAGGGGATAAATATGACTTAATTGATTTCTCTTTGAAAAAATGGATTGATTGGTTGCATAGAGCGATACTAATGTGTAACAATGTCCTATGTTACTTTTATTATGGCCAATAGACCCCATTATTTCTTGAATAGGGACCCTATTTTCATGTTAAATAATTTGATGATAATTCTAATTTATATAAAATAATGGTTTAATTTTATATATTTGACTCAACAATATTTATTTAATTTTAATAATATTGGTTAATTGACTATTTTTGATGTGTGTTTTTGTACACCAACATACAAGGATATCTCCCTCTCATTTTAGGATGGATGTAAGTAGTATAGGGCATGAGTTTTAATTATTTGTATTTATAGATAAACACATGGTGGAATAATATTGAAAATGGCATAGATTGTTTCAAGGTTTTTTTAGACCTAGGTATTTAAGTAGTAACATCAACCAACCATTCCATAAGTGAAGGATGATGTATACATAATGAAAACTACACTAAAGTGATAAATTGGATCAATAAATTCGGAAGGATAAGGGTAATATAGGGCAAGAGAAAAGGGTGTCATATACATGTAAAAATAAAGTCATTCAAACCAACCTTGTCAGATGAAATAGTTGTTAGAACTAATATGCACCCTAATTTAGTTATAACTTAGATTATAATAAATACATTTAAGAGTCTAAAGAAAATAAATTAATTAACATATTATGGCATGGATTTATTAACTCCTAAAAAATAGCCAAATTACACATTTGACCATAAATTAAGATGATATCGAGATAAATATGCACCAGGTAGCTAAACTAACCATACACTTAGTTTAACTATTGTTTAAAAAAAAACACATTCAATGACTCAATCAACTCAATGAAATATATTTTTGTATAATATAAAACTAAGAAAATGAAACAAAATAACATAATACATATGTCACTTGAACTCCTACAACTTGTATTACTATTGTTAGAATTTCCCTCTAGGTGACTTATAGATAAATTAAACCAATTAGAAAAGTAGTATAGGTTAGATAGTTAATGACTTGACCCTTAAAAAGTATTCACAAAGAAATATATATAGAGCCAAGGTCTTTGTTACTCATTGCCAATGTGTGAAATTTTGTTACAATTATAAGCATGTAGAAAAAATGATAGAAGTAGGAGTGGGAAAATAATATCAGGATCAAATATCCCTCCTTACTAGAACCAATTCCATGGGGACCATCATCGATAATTTGAATATTTTTTCACCTTGTGACTTTGTCATTTACATACTATAACATTAATGATTCTACTACCGCTAAAAATTTGAGATGCCATGAAGACTTTAAAGGTACCACACTTATTAATTGGATTT